>CM075817.1:8893566-9292625 GCA_037975025.1 Excoecaria agallocha | reverse complement strand
ATCCTATGTATCTATTGTTTTCTGGTTTATATGGACAGACACCAGAATGACCTACTTGTATCATTCCATCTTTTTTCATTTTTACTTTTGGTTTATGTCAGCAGAATCTAAGCTGGGCATTGCAGACATCAATTAAACTTCTCTAATGTTTATTCCCTACCGATATTGGACTTTGCATAAAAAATAATAGTTAGTATCTGGTTGTAATGATGTACTCAATCGCTGACCTGGATGCAGAAGATCCGTGACAGCTTTTGGCATCGGAGTGTTTGGCAGAACAGACTTCCAGTATAGTTCAGGTGGTGAGGCAGCATAGGTTGTCGCAAGTGCAATCTGCAACAAGAGGTGAGTATGAACTATCATAAAATATTCTTTATGTGTTTATTAGTAGCAGCATATACTAATAGAAGGTAGCTTTACTAAGCGGTTAATCACTCTCATTCTAGAAGTGTTTAGAAGAATCAGAAACTTACAGTGAGGAAAACAAGGATGTGTGGGAGATGGAACTCCATCTGAACTCTAAACATGAAGCAGAAACCAAGGGAAAGAAAAGAAGTGAAAAAATCAAGCTTATTATGGAAGAAAGAGTTCAATGGTTTGGAAAATATATAGACGGAATGATGCTTAGGTATACGTGTGAATTTGAATAGCAAGTCATTACCTACATTATCAGCCTTGCTTAATTGCTTCTAACTGCCCCTGGTACACTCACTTAAATGCAATATGTTTCTTGGTGGGACAGATGTTGTAAGAATAAGCGGTGATGCACTAATCCAAATGGTAAATCTCTTATGTGCGTAGACCTAGAACGTCTCCTCCTGCATAGGACATGTCATTGTCTGCAATATTCACTGAACTGCAGAAAGCTAAGAAATCTGGACTAGTCCTAAACTCTTAATTGCACAGCCTTGTGGTTCAAAATTGAACCAACAACTACCCTATTAATGACAGTTAAGTAGGAGTTGAGAAATCCCCATCTTTCTTGATTGCCCATTTCTATTTTCTAATTACATCATGGAGGCTGGACAAGTTTGATATTTTAGAAATTATGAACCTTCTATCTTGCATTGCTATAAATGTCCGGCTGCTACTTATGGATTGTGTTAATTTCTCAGCCATTTTCAACATTTTCACTTGATTTTAACGGTGTCATCTTAACGTTAAGTTGTGAACCTTTTTGAGATTAATTATATCTGTAGTCATTAAATTTTATGACTTATAATCAAATTGATATAATAAAATAATTTATAATACAAAAATTATCAAAATTCTATTTTATTTCAATTAAAGTAAAAATGATATGATAATTAAATTTTTATATCACCAAAATAATAATTAAATATACCACATATGATTGTTATATTATTTTAATATCAATTAACTGTACTAATAGATTATGAGATTATGATTAGTTATTTGAATTTTTTTTGTTTTTTGTATGCGTCATTTTTTCATGTTTATATGATGTAAAATTTTCTTCATTTGATTGTTTAACTTGTAAAGATTATTGATTCTAAAATGATGTGATAATTATACGTGGTGGGTTTAATTGTCACTTTGGTTATATAAAAAAATTAATTTTTTTATCATTTTTACTTCAAGTAAAAAAAACTAGAATTTTGATGATTTTTGTATCACAAATTATTTTATTAGGGTCATTTGATTAAAAAAAAAAATTGAATGGCTATTGCGTAATTAATCCACCTTTTTGTTAGTTTTGAATTTATTACCACACGTACTAAAGGCACAAACTCAACTGTTTCCAGAGTGAACTTAAGAAGATCAAAATTGTATTTTGTCCAAATCTTACCAGATTCATTTCTATAATTTCGAAGCAAAAATAAATAGAATACAATTGGACTGAAACCAAGTGGCAAGATCACTATTCCAACCACATGTTATAAATGCCGTAGAAAAGAATGTCCAACCAAACCCATTAAACATATTAACGTTATTGTTCAATTTGAAAGGCTTTATTATTTTGGGGCCCAATGTACTGATACATTATGGGCTCTATGTAGCCTCAATTGGCTTCCATTTCCAAGATTACTATTCCTTGCTCTTTGCTAGCAATTTGTTGAATTAAGAGCAAGATGATTGGTTATTTATTTTGTAGTATCAACTACCAAATGTCGATGTAGTGATGCATTTTGTGCCTTGATTTTCCTAATTAAATATTCTTCTCAAATTAAGAATTAGAATAATGTAGTATTGGAGGGGGTAGGCTGATAGCTTTATTTATTTTGTGTGTAGGCTTTCAGTCGGCCGCATATTAAACTTTGGAAGGTAAAGCTTAGGCATTCTTTCTTTTATGAACTAATATAATATATGATTTTGGGCTAATTCTAAGCGCACTGTCTTCTTTTCCTTTCGTTTTTTTAATCTTAAAACATCTTTATCTAACATCTACGGAAAGCTAATTTTAAGCCGATTTAAGCAAATCCTTTTCGTCCACTAGTATGCTCCTTTTTTTCATTAAAAAATAATAATAATAAAAAATCATTTGCATTACTAATTTTTGGTGGGAATATCGTCATTGATCATTAATGAATTCTTCTCCCTTTCTTTCCTTTTTATAAAAACCAAAATATCGATCAGAGCTGTACGAGTCAATCCTCCAAGCACTTAGGTGGCAAAAACACATTCCTCGGGCGGTTCAAATTAATCTTTACTTCGGTGGCAATCTATTAAAATAAAAACAGATTAAAAAGGTCCATTTATCCACCAATAATTTTCTCCTTCAGCTAATCATAATCAACATGCCATGCTATGCCATTGCTTATGCATATTTCTTAACCTTGTTTATTGGGTAATGATGACATACCACATACTCCCAAGTTTTAAATTCAGATAGAGTTTAAGTAGCACTTAAAACCCAGCCATAACTAGCACTTAAAACCCAGTCATAACAAAATATATTAAATTTAATATCCTTCGTAAGAGTCCTCATTAAGCCACTCGCTACTGGTTGTGCTTCTACATATGCAATTGGAGGATTTTGTAACCCATAAGTTGTAGCTTAATGACATTAATTTTATTTTAATTAGGACAATTATTATAAAATCATTGAAATAAGGCAGTCCGATATTATCTGAATTCTATAATAAATTCTGAGTTTAGGCAGTGGAATTTTAAGCAAAATTGAAGAGCTAATAAAAGGGAAAAAGAATACATATGATACATGTGTATGTGTGCGTATATGGATATACGTATATATGTGGATGTGAAGATTCACTCACCATTATGAATAAACGATGAATTAAGCAATCTTGTTATTTAGATGAAAAAGAATAAATAAATTAAACATTCTAACTTTAGCCATTAAAAACCTTAAGCATAGATATTTAATTCCGAGTCCTCCTTTTGGCAGATCTTTGTTAGAAATATACATAGATGCATAAGTATAAAATATAGGTTAAAAATAATAAGTTCCAAATGATGCTGATTTGGTATCGCTTTTATAATTTCTTATTAATTTTTATTGGATTAAAAAAAATCTTTAATTCTATAAATAAAAAAAAAATTGTTTTTCAAGTTAACAGGGCAAAGTAGGTGTTAATAGTTTCCAAATAAATGACTGGTTCAGATTCGATGGCATGAAGAACCTTTAAACATTTTTGCCTAGCATTATATAAATATCAATATCGTATTTTTGTTAGTGTATATGTTTATAAAGATGTGAACAATTCTCGTGTCCTAAATTAACTATTAAAATAGAGTCAGTATTAAACTTATTTTTTTTTTCTATTTCTCTCTAAAATTTATATAAAATAATACTTTAAAATATATTTTTATTTTTATACCTTAATTTTTTATATTTTCTATAAAATTTATATAATATTATTATATAATAATATTTATATATGGTAGCCAATTAATTTATATATATATATATATTATTTTTTATCATATATTGGTGTACATATTTTTTTCTTAATAGCATTTAATTACATTTTTTATATTTTAGAATTTATTTTATAAAATTTATTATTATCCAAAATTTTAATTAATTTAGAATCAAGTATATTAATTTTTAACAACTATCAAATTCATTTTTTAATATTAGCTATTAATTTATAGAATATAAATTTTAGGTCAGTAAATTATGTTTAATTTGTGATTTTTATTTTGAATTACTTTACATATTTGAAATTGAATTGAACTTTATTTAATTTTTTATATAATTTTATGTTATAAATTTTAATGGTTAATTGAAAAATATTAGTTAATCAAACCGAAACCGATAAACTGATTAACCGAATGTAATGGATTAATTAATAGTTAGTAATTTTAAAAAATCAATATAAATGAACTGATTAATTTTTTTGTTTATAGATCGATTAGCAGATCCATGCTCACTCCTAGTGTTTAGCACTGAAAATGACGAGATATATTAAGTATTTTATACCAGTTAATTATAAATATATAATATTACTTGTCTCTTAAGTTAACTTTTGAAATTGAGTTAAAACCAAATCTATTTTCTTAACATTGTATTAGAGTCACTAGTTTTAAATATTAGGCCACTAGTCTTATATAGGTCAGTCTTGCAAACTTTATGCTTCATGTTTTATGCTTATATTCAGCTCTGAATATGAGCAAATATATTGAGAATCCGACCAGTTACAAATATATAATATTTTTATAAAAATTTGAATAATTTTTATTTTATAAAGATAATAGTTCATAAATTATCTTTAAAAGTTGGGTTAAAGTCAAATCGATTATGTTAACCTTATATTAAAATTTCATTATTTAAAAGTATGAATTAGAAATTCTCTTGGAATAATAAAAAACGGTTCGAGGACAACCACATCTGTCTAATCAGCCTCTTATACATGAGTGATTAAATTATAATTTAACTTTTTATTATTTTTAATTTTCGAAATAAATAAAAGCTAAAAAATCAAGAGTGGAAGATGGGACATACAATGATGGTGTGCTGTCTTTTCTCCTTATGTAAACAAATAAATAATTAAATATACATAAAACTATAGTTACTCTATATGTGGAAGTTGCATTTTTTTACTTTATAATAATTTAAATATGACTTGTGGAAGGTTGCCTATCTATAAATATATAAAAATATTAATTTCTTTATTTGTTCTCTTCTTAGTTCTTATATCAACATGTCTTAATCAAACAGATACATCATTTTGTGCACAATGATCTTTGATGGAATATAAAGTGTAATTTGTGTTGTTAAAAAGTTCTTATTTGAACTTATTTAATAGGAGAGTTGCAATCATATGCAATGCATCCATTTTACAAAGGTTTATGTATCCATCTTCTTCAAATTAATTTAATTCACTCTATGTTTCTAAGATCAATGCATTTGTATATTCTTGTATTCAAATTAATTAAACCCTAATCTATCATTAACATTTCAATTTAAATTATTATATCAAATTTAGATACATGAAATTTCAATTCGATAATTAGACATAAAATTGGAAAATATCGAACCTTAACCCATTATTGAAATATTAATGATACGAAACTAATAAAGAAGTAAAAAGGAAATCAAGATTGAGGTCTAATTGAAATACGAATGATAAGTTAGGTTCTTAATTAAAAAACATTGAGGATGTTTTGGGGTTTGATTAACTTGAATTGACGGAGGAATTTAATTGAACCATTACGTATAGCTTTTAATGTTCGAATATTCTAATTTTTAGGTTGGGTATAATCTAAAATTATATAAAATATTAAATAGATTTAGATAAATATAATGAACTAAAAAACAAATATACTTGGAGGGTTTTTTTTCCAGAATATTATCTATTTTGTTATTTTTAATTCTTAAAAACTTTTAGCGAATGTGAGGTTAACAAGGCTATGATAACGTCACGATTATGGTTTTCTCTTTTATTCTATCCGTTCTTTTTTATTAATCATTTTTGTTATTTTCATCAAGATTAAGAAATAATAAATAGACTTAAATATAGTATTAAATTACGAGATCAATACTAAATTATTAAATCTGATTGGTTTTAATTTTATTGGAAAAGAAAACTAAATTGAAAAACTAAATTAAATTACGTTGAAAGTTTAAAAGTAACAGATAAATAAAATATGGATTTCACTCAAAAGTGATAGATAAAAAAAAAACGAAGAAAGTAATTAAGAACATTAAATTGCCAAAATGAAATTTTGAGTTTTCAAAATTTATTCATTTAATATGTCCATTTTTTTGTATTCTATCGAGGCACTTCATATATTTACTTAACGTATCATTCAATTTAATTTTGAAAACTCAAATAAAGTAGTGTTATTATCTTTAGTACTCATTTGGATTTAATGCATCGTAGAAAAAGATTTTAAGATTGTAATAAAATATAATAAAAATTAAAATTCCAAGTAAAAGAAAGAAAAAAAAACAATGATTGCTTCAATTAAAAAGAAAATTATTAGAAAATAAAAAAAATTGTGTGGATAAATTAAAAAATAAAGTAAAAAAACAATCTATAAACTCATGAAAGCTACACACTTTAAGGATGCAAACTACAAATTGGAGTGAAAAAAAATTAAAGATAAAATAGAATGATAACATTAACATGGTGTCTGTCTAAGCATCACACACACACACATATTGCTATGCAAAATATTCCATTACATTTTTTTGAGTTGACACCACTTATAGGAATCTATATATTGCTAAGCAAAATATTCCATTACATTTTTTTGAGTTGACACCACTTTTAGGAATCTATATATTGCTATGCAAAATATTCCATAGGAATATATATATAGAACCATAATGATAAAATATTATATGAATTTTATAAATATTTCATTAATTTTACTGTTATATGAACCAATCAATTTTTTTATAATTATGCGACGAGGGAAATGTATAATTTCCAATTAAAAAAAAATCAATTTGATGAGAAACGACCAATAAATCAAACTACGATGTTACATTAAAACATTTATAAATAATATCGAAACTTAGGTTATACGAGATAATAGATTGCCAGTAGATTAAACAATTAAAATTTTGACAAATTTTTTAATTAATTAGAGATCGAATTCTATTCCACTCTTCAAAATATAATTATATATGCGCCAACAATATGAAAATTTATGACCAAAAATTAGTAAATAATTAATACATATTTTGTAACTGTCTGCGATCATTTGATTTTTATGGTTAAGGAATAAAATAGTTTTGAAGAAAAAGACATCAAACTTCTTTGCATATTAACCATTACTTATAATAGACCTGATAAAAATGATCCAAATTCATAAAAAATTTGACTCAAACCCAATCTAATTCATATAAATATCAATTGGCTCAATCCAAAATTGACCAATTTTATTTTTCAACCCAACCTAATATCCAATAGATCAATCCAAAATTAACGCACCTCACTTTTTAACCCATTGAGTATTAACCCAATGGGTATTTTCAAAATTCAAAAATTTTGATCCATTAGGTATTAATCTAATGGATATTTTCAAGATTCAAATATTTTGATCTATTGGGTATTAACTCAATGGATGTTTTCAAGATTCAAAAATTTTGATCTATTGAATATTAACCCAACTTCTTCATAATACTTGATAAATCACTTATTTCAGATTTCTAAGAGATTTGGTGTCGTACTGGAATGGGTCGATTTCGGCCGAAATTGTTCAAATTTGGAATGGACCTAACTGAAATTTCAACATTTTGTTTTTTCATTTCGTGCAAGTCCACCAGATGACAAGCCACATGACAATATATGGTAGGAAATTGCTTTCGTATTTATATTCTTAATTTTTTACTATGAGTTATTTAATGCAAGTGGACTAACTCTTTGCTCCTCTCTCTAGCTGTTCCAATTAATTAGCGACTTAAAATAAATAGCAATTTAATAATCTTAACGGGAAAAAATGGATGGAAATGTATCAAATTATTGTATTTTATTTCCACTTGATAAAAAAGATATTAATAATAATATGAAGTCTGATGGGCAAATTTCAATTTCATGATGAACATTTATACATTTAGAGAAAAGCAAGTACGTTGGATTCAACAAATATATTTTATATTTCATGCTGAAGCAACGAGAACAGGAGGCCATTTGTGAAGAATTTATCATTCATGGATCGACCCAAATCAATCCAATCCATTAATGATCCATATTTTTTGATCAATTAATAACCCAATCCAAATCCGTCCAACCCGCCCATTTACCACCTCTACTTTATAACTTTAAGTCAACTAATAATTAATTAAATATAATTGAAGTTTTTCCTTCTCCTTGCAGGATTCTTATAAATAAATAAATAATGCAACTATACTGCTATACTTTGAAAATAATTCTACATTTATTTTATTTATGTTTTGCTTTCTATCTACTTTTTTTTTTAATATAAGCATTAATTCAAACGGATCTAAACTTCACATTTAAGTAACATTGAAATTTTTCTTTTTCCACTTTTATTTTCCTTTGCCACGATTGACACCATCTTTCCCATTATAATATATATATATATATAATCTCGTTTTAGTGCTAAATAAATACTCTTTTTAAGAACTTCCCAAAGTTAGTTGCTTTGTTTTCTTGGAGACCCCACTTAATTCGTAATGATCATGTTGATTATTTAATTATATCTTTAATTAATTCACACCTAACTTATACCATGATAAATATTATTTAAATAGTTTCTTTTGGATCATCTTATATAGTGCTTTTAGTTTAATTATGAAGAAATAACGAATACAGAGAATAAAGAAAAAAATATTCCTATATTTTTGTCATATACTTGTATTGCTTAGAGACATATATACAAGAAACAAAACTCTATTTTTGGAAGTAATTAAACACCGGAAAACTAGCCTATAAAGAGAAAAATATAATACAATAGTTTAAGGAAATACAGCTGTACAATATCTTCCAATACGACCCCCTCAAGCGGGATCCAGAAGATTAATGGATCCAAGCTTGCCTAATAACCGTTGGAATTGAGTAGAAGGCAGAACTTTGGTGAACACATTTGCAAGTTGATCACTGGATCGCACATAATGAGTACGAATAACTTGAGATCGAACTTGCTGACGAATATAATGACAGTCGACCTCAATGTGTTTCGATCTTTCATGAAATACAGGATTGGCTGCTATGTGCATTGCTACCTGATTATCACAAAAAAGTGTTAACGAGGTAGCAAAAGAGCAACCCATATCAGACAGAAGACTCTTAAGCCACACAAGCTCACACGCACCAGATGCCATAGCACGGTACTCGGCTTTAGCACTGGAACGAGCTACCGCATGTTGTTTTTTGCTTTTTCAGGAGACAAGATTACCACCGATAAACATATAATAACCAATAGTAGAACGACGATCAAGAGTATTCCCTGCCCAGTTCGAATCAGTATAACCCATAATATTAGTGTGCTCATGGCTTATCATTAAGAGTCCATGGCCTATCATTCCTTTTAAGTACCGCAATATACGTTTCACCATGCCCATATGATAGTCCATTGGAACATGCATATGTTGACTAACAAGACTTACTGCAAAACAAATATCAAGTCTAGTAATAGTCAGATAGATCAATTTCCCAACAAGTTGCTGATAGGAAGTAAGAGAGTCAAGAACCGTTCTTGAAGACTCAAGCTTTAACTTGCTATCTAATGGAGTAGCTGCAGGTTTACATGATAACATACCAGCATTTTGAAGTAAATCCATAATATATTTTTGTTGATTTAGAAAATATCCTTTGCTGGATGAAGCCATTTTAATCCCAAGAAAATACTTCAAAGAACCGAGATCTTTAATAGGAAATTGTTGTTGAAGATTTTCTTTTAGTTTTGCAATAGAAGCAGCATTATTACCAGCAACAATAAGATCATCAACATAAACAAGAACCATTAACTTATCATTTTCTTGAAGACGAACATACAAAGGTGAATCAGCAGAACTTCGGAGAAAGCCAAGACCGGTAAGAGCAGAGCTTAACTTTACATGCCAAGCCCAACATACAAAGATGAAGAATCCATCATCCATGGATCGACCTAAATACAAGCCTTATGACGGTTGATAAAACCATCAGTATTAAATTTTATCTTATACACCCAATGACTACCAACTGCATGCTTTCCATCAGGAAGAGGCCTTATACTCCAAGTATTATTATCCTCAAGAGCCTTTACTTCCTCCTCCATTGCCTTCACCCATACATCTTGAGTCTGAGCTTCATAGAAATTCTTGGGTTCTCGTTCATTCAAGATAGCTCCAAGAAATGTTGAATGCAAAGGTGACAATCTCTAATAAGTTAGAAATTTATTTAAAGGATACCTGACAGAATAATCGACATAATCTTGCAATTTTGGAGGAAGATGATGATCTCTTGAAGGATTTCTGCGAGGAGCTGGAATGGTGCCTTGCATTTCGGATGACCCCTACTTATGAGAACCAATGGGAACTACCATAGAGATATGACTAGCTACAGGTAGGTCATCTAGAGATGAATGGTTAACAGCAATGAAAGTCGGGGCTGCATAGTCCACTTGCTGAAAACTTTGTTGCTCACAAGAAGTCGGGACTGAACACTTCGTTTGCTGAAAATTCGGTTGCTCACAAGAAATTTTGGTATGTGGTAAAGAAAATAAATCAGTTAACAGCTCCCCTTTATTAGAATCTAGAAAAAAAAAGAGCTTGATTCAACAAACCGAACATCCCTGCTAACATATAGCCTTTTTGCAACAACATCATAACATTTGTATCCTTTTTGTGTTTGAGAATAACCCAGAAAAATACATTAAACAGCTCTTGGATCAAGCTTGTCACGTTGATATGCTGGCAAATGCACAAAACAAATGCATCCAAAAACCTTCAAATGAGATAAACTTGGTTTTTTATCTTGCAATACTTCAAGAGGTGATCGAAAATCCAGCACTCGACTGGGTAAGCGATTGATAAGATAAGTTGTAGTAAGAATACCATAAGACCAAAAAATCTTTGGAACATTCATTTGAAGCATAAGAGCTCGTGTTTTCTCTAATAAGTCATGATTTTTTTGTTCAACAACCCCATTTTGTTGAAGAGAATTAACACAACTTGTCTGATGCAATATGCCATTAGAATTTAAGTAATTTTGCATGTTATGAGATGTATATTCGGTGCCATTATCAGATCGAAGAACTTTAATAGGAGCTGAAAATAGTGTTGACACTAACAAATGAAAAAATTTGAAGCAATTAAAGACTTCAGATTTTGATTTCAATAAATAAACCCAAGTAACCCTTGAAAAATCATCAATAAAGGTTACAAAATATTTAAAACCATCTATTGAAACTGAAAAAGGTCCCCATACATCTGAATGAACAATATCAAAAGATTTAAGAGTTCTAGATGAAGATGAACAAAATGGAAGTCTTGCAGACTTAGAATAGTGATAAACTTCACACTCAACAAATCTTTTTGACAGACCCGAAATAATTTTGGAGAAAATAGGTTCTGATGGATGAGCTAGACGTCGATGCCATAAGGAATACTCAATAGAAAGAAAAGAATGAGCTTGAAAAGCTCTTGATTCTCGAGAATTTGAAAAATAGTAGAGTCCATGAAACTGAAACCCTTCACCAATCGTCTTCTTGGTGACACGATCCTAAAAAATTACCTTGTAAGGAGTGAAAATAACTTCACAATTAAGAGAGGATATCAACTTCTTAACAGAGAGTAACTGAAAGGGAAAAGAGGAAACATAAAGAACTTCTAATTTTATAGTATCAGAAACAAGATTAATTTGTCCTTTACCCTTTACACATGCATTTTTTCCATTTGCTATCGAAACAAAGGAAGTAGTAGACAAATAATTAAAATTTTGAAGATTTCTAAACTTATTAGACATGTGATCAGTGGCACCGGAATTGACAACCCATAAGTCATGTAAATTATAGAAATTCAACACAGTTGTGAAGGCAAAGTGAGTACTTTGTGAATTTGCAGATCTGACATCCGTTAGATAATCCCTAAATTTAGTAAACAAGGCAGTAGCTTCATCATTCTTCTGACTAATAGTTCCATCGTGGACATGCCCATGTTTTTCTTAAAGAAAACTTGCAAAATCATTCAGCAAAGCAACATAATTAGAAGAAGATGATTCGGATGAATTAGTTACCAAATGAGCCTTAGTTATGCGTTTTTGATCTCCTCCCTTCTTCTCCTTGGTAAACTTAGGCTTCATTTCTGGATGAAGAATCCAGCAATGGTCCATTGAGAATGTCTGAATGAATTACAATATGCACATTTCAGATCAGGACGCTTTTCCTTGTAAATTTTCTTTTCAGAAGAGTGATTTACAAGGTAGGCCTGTGTGTCTGAAACATGTGGAGTAGCATTACGAGTCATCACCTTCCTTCTCACTTCTTCACGTTGTATTGTTGCACACACATTCTTCAAGGATGGAAGTTCAATATTCATTAAAATATGACAGCGTAAATCCTCAAAGTCAGGACCCAAACTAGCCAATAATTGAAAAATCTGATCTTCTTATGTTCATTTTCGTAAGATAATCGAATCAATAGAGTGAGGTCTATAGACATCCAATTCATTCAACAAACTTTTCAATCTATCTAGCAATTTAACAAAAGGCTTATCATCTTGTTGAAGGTTAGCAATATCTTTCTGGATCTGAAAAATACGAGCTGAATTATTTTGATTCCCATACATATCTTGAATAGCTTCCCACAGACACAAGGAAGACTCATGATAACTAAAAATTTCAGCAAGATTATGTTCCATTGAATTGAGGATCAACGATATGACCATCTGATCCTTTGACAGCCACGATTCATACTCTGGTGAATCGAAATCTGATTTTTTCCCTTGCCATTAATAAAGCTCAATCTTGATCTTCCACCAAGAGCTATAATAACAGCTCTAGACCAAGGAAGGTAATTAAAACCATTCAACAAAACAGAAGTTAACCTTTGTGAAGTGTTGATATCGTTATCAACGTTGCAGGGGCAACAACCACCTCCTTTGCTACAGATTTCTCCTTATCGTCCATGATATGAGATCACCGCTCTGATACCATGAAGAAATAAAGAATGCAGAGAATAAAGAAAAAAAATATTCCTATATTTTTGTCATATATTTATGGTATTGCTTAGAGACATATATACAAGAAACAAAACTTTGTTTTTGGAAGTAATTAAACACCGAAAAACTAGCCTATAAAGAGGAAAATATAATACAATAGTTTAAGGAAATACCAATGTTATTAAAACCAAACCGAATAAAGAACCGATAAGGCTGGGGATTCATGGTTTGATCGGTTCAATCAGATTTTTTTATTTTTAAAATATTATAATTATTATAATTTTTAAATACTATTGTATAAAATTTAAAAAAATATTCATCAAACATTAAATATATATTACAAATATTTTAATAATAATAAATATATATTAAATATTTTAATAATCAAAAATATAATAAGTATATTAAATTATTAAGTGATATACTTAAAATTTAAAATACTAATTTTTTTAAATAAATAAATAATGATATATATATATGTGTGTGTGTGTGTGAAAATATACAAAAAATAATAATTTTTTACACTTTTTAGCAAAAAATCCGATTTTGTCCGGTTCTCCGATTCAACCCAGTTTTTTCAATTCAATCCAATTTTTTACCAATCCAATTTTCAGTAATTGAATCAACCGACTGACCAGCCAGTTCGTGATTAAACCGGCATATCCGGTCCGATTTTAATAACTATGGGAAATATAGTTGTATAATATCTTCCAATTAATTAATTAATTAATTATGTCTAATCACAGTAAAATACAAAAGTTTGTCAAGGTAGATTAAAATTATTAGAGTTGTTTACATATAATTAAAGTGGAGAAGTATGCGCATGCGAGTCTTGGTTTTCTTTGAATAATCATTGGCATAATGACAAATTATCTTGCCTAATCTCCAATATTTAGATAATTAGGAGTTAATTAGGCTCGTGTGATTTTCAATTTTAGCTTTTATTTTTTCTTATATTAATATCTATTTTTTACGGAAAGAAATGAGGGAGTATGAACGCAATTTGAAACCTAAACCTTTCGATACATTAATGCTATTGGAAATTTTTATATTAAATAATTTGTTTTCTCTTTATCTTATAATTAGTAAAATATCGATTGGATATCGGTCATGCCACACTATTGGCACGTAAGTCCATCTCAGTGTATGTAAGCATAGACATGCGCTTATCATTGATTCTTCAAAATTATTTTTAGCTGATGCAATCCATAGCAAAAGTATACGTCCAAGAGCTGACAAAATTCTGTAAAACGAAGGTCAAGTTTCGGTGCAATTCTATTAATTATGTGGGATTAATAAAATCTCAGTATGAACCGAATAACTCAAACCCGAAATTTAAAAATAAAATTCACTCCATTGGATCCGAAATAAATAAAAAGATTCGACTTTAATGACATTTAAAAAAAATCATTTAAACAATCATAAACTAATGAATAATCAAATTGATCGAACAGTCATTAATTGATAAAAAATTATATTTTAAATTGAAATGAAAAAATGGATTAACTTTTAATTCAATTTTATCTGAATAATCCAAATGAGTCGGTTCGATTTTTTCAAATGAGCAGAGAAGCTTATAGCGTATAAATTGTATAATTAAGGAGCATTTTCAATTTCTGGTTGTGCATGATTAGTTAGTTAACCGTAAAACTGATCCAAAATCGAACCGATTTTTATGGTTAAGCGATTCAATTGACTCGATTACGATTTTTAATTTTTATATTTTTGGTTAATGATTATGGTTTAAAATTTTAGGTACCGGTTAACCGTTAGTCCACAATTAACCGGTTTATATATATATATATATATATATATATATATATATATATATATATATATATATATATATAATTTTTATATCTTCAATTTTTTCTATTTCTCTCTAAAATTTACATAAAATAATATTTTAAAATATATTTTTATTTTTATACCCTAATTTATATTATATCATTCTCTTTAATTATATAATAATATTTATATATAGTATACGATTAACTTTTATATATATTATTTTTTTATATTAAATTAAATTTATATTATATCATTCTTTTTAATTATATAGTAATATTTATATATAGTATCTGATTAACTTTTATACATATTATTTTTTTTATTATATATTGATGTTCATATTTTACTTAATAGCATGTAATTATATTTTCTTATATTTTACAGTTTATGTTATAACATTTAATATTATTCAAAATTTTATTTTAACTTAAAATCAAATATATTATAATTTTCAACAAATATCAAATCTATTTTATAATATCAACTATTAATCTATATAACATAAATTTTGACTAGTAAATTATGTTTGTTTCGTAATTTTTATATTAAATTACTTTACGTATTTAAAATTGAATTGAACTTTTTCTAGTTTTTTTAATAATTTTATGTTATAAATTTTAACAGTTATTGGTTAATCAAATTGAAAAATCGAAATCGATGGACTGATTGACCGAATGCAATGGACTGGTTAATGGTTAGTGATTTTAAAAAATCGATATTAGTGGACTTATTAATTTTTTTGTTAATGGACCGATTAACCGGTTCATGCTCATCCCTATACATGACGAAGCCACCTTCTTTTATTGGGCCTACTAAATTGTATTGGTATAATATATATAACCTACAAAAATAAAATAATCTATTAATATCATAATTTGTTGAGTAGAATAAACCTGAAAATGATATTTGAGGTTAGTGGTAAGGGCTTGTTTGGGAACATGATTTTCATGGCAACTTGATTCACATGATGAGCTATGGCCTATGGCCCTTATTGGATTCCATGTGGGCTATGCCAATTGCCAAGAGATTTGAAGCTTATGGTGACTGATTAACATGACGATATGGCCATAAAATAAAGGGTCACTAAATTAATGGGCATATTGCACCTTTTTAGTGGGTTTTTGTTTTAGCCTTTTAATCTTCTTAATTGGATAAAAATATCCAACAAAAATAATGCTCTTACAGGTGTCAAAACAGATAAAAGGGATGAACCAAAATCCTTAAATCAATTGGTTTCAACTTCCAATTTCTTTATCTCAACTTCATATTATATATTTATATATAATACATAAATGGCTCCGTAAATAACCTTCGTAAATTAACAGTGTTAAGATGGTACCGATATAATATTAATACATGGTAAAATATGTCATATTAGTTGCCCAATTTACCAAGTCAATAATATATTTTAATAGACAAAACTGGAAAAAAAAAAGGAGTTGGCATGTTTCAGAAATGTTAGCGCTACATCAATGCTTATCAATAATATTAATTCAAAGTTAACCAAAATTACTTATTAAGGTATTTTTGGATCAATTTTTTTAATGTTAAGAAATTGTTGTTCTAAGATAAATGATATAAGTATTTTAATATCTTAAAAAAATGTAAATGACATTTTTTGTACCGTTTTTCTTACTAAAATTAAGAACATGATTTTTGTGTGCATTTCATATTCCGTTTGTTGAAATATATTATCGGTTCTCGTTGGCATTAATCTTTCCAAATTTGTTAAAAAGTGAAATGTTAGCTCTAAAGTTTTAAATAGTACTGATAGCACCCTAAAAATAAAATATTTAAGGCCCATTAGCTAAGAGACTCAAGAATTGAAGCCCAACAGATGACTCCCTTAGGCAATCGGCACAAGAGATGAGACCGATTGGACAAATGTGACTTCTCTGATGCGATAAAGTCGTCCGGCACATGTCACCGTCAAAATCACCATTACCTATGCCATAGACCATACCTGCTTGAAAATAGAATAACTATTCAAGAATACTATTCAACCTTTTTGGCATTATAATTAGCAGGTTCATTTTTATGAAATCCAAACTTTCTCTTTCTAAAAATATATGCATATTTTCTCTAAAAGCTTTTTTCTAGTTGCTAACTTAAGTATCGGAGTGCTAATATTCTATTGGATTGGACAAAGCCTCTTGCAGATACTTAGCAGTTGATCAGATCCTGCAGCTGTTGACCCATTTTAAGGTCTTGACAAATTAAATTTTATCATCTGGTGCTTTCATTGAGAGAATCGTAGAAACATTCGCTCCTCACATCTTTCGAAAGAATGCAAACTTAAAATTGTAGAAAGAAGGTCAGCAAACAAGAATCTTATGAAATTCTCTGAGACTACATGGGAATCATAGAAGAGAAGGCCGGTGAATAAGAATTCCATGAAAGTCTCTGAGACTACATGGAAAACGTATGGATGAAATGAAACTCGGGACCAAAAGAAAGCAAAAAGCAACGTGTCAGGTCCAAAAGAAAGCAAAACGTCTTCCTTTAAAGGCACTGCGCAAAAGGCACAGAAAACTCCCAGAACTAGCCTACTGGAAAAGATGTTAGGAAAAGGAAACCATAATCTCTTCTCTGGCTTCAACAGAAAGAGCAAGAGAAGTCTTAGATAAAGTATCCTCTCCCTTTCTCGCGTAACATTCCGTTACACAAAGCTACACACTTTATCATCTGCTACACAGAAAGAAAGCAGTACATAGGGGAAAAATTATCCCCAACAATTTTCATCGAGATAAGGAAAGGAAGGATGAAAGGCTTGATCCGGTTGAATTAAAGAGAGGGATAAGAACTCAAACTTGTACGCTATTTCACTTGATCGATCCAAAGGCTTTAAAGGAGGAAGTCGAATTGGAGAAAAGAAAAATACTAAGTTTGAAGAAGAGTAAAGTAGTACGCTCTAAGTTTAAAGAAAAATGAAATATCTTTTCTTTGAGATATTACAGGAGCATTGCCATAATAGAGGTAGAAAGATATTGTAAGGCGACCTCATTCCCATCTCGACACGGATATAAAATGCCTTCCAAAAATAAAAATGGCCAAACACTCTAGCAAGCACAGAAATCATAGATAACATAAGGAATGAAATGGTGGCCATGTCGATTAGAGCAAACTTACAAAAAGGCATCCTCACAAGATAAGTTTAAGCACGATATTATCCCCTTTCATACATTTCATTTTTTAATAATATGTCATAGAGGCAATGTATAAAGGAAAGGAGCTAAAAGAATAAGGTAAGAAAATCATGTAACAAAAATTGAAATTCATGAAAGTCCAAGGTACATTGGAAAAATGCTTCTTCGCTACAGGGTACATAGATAAAATTTTTCCTTGCTATAAGGTACACAGGTAAAATACTTCTTCGCTCAAAAAAGAAAAGAACCTTTCCATTCAAAAATACACAATAAATAGCTTTCCCGCTTGAAAAAATAGAAAGAAAAGAGGACAAGATAGCTCTACTAACACCAAAACTACCTTTACCCACATCACATTCCCCCTTTCACCAATTTCCCCCTTCTCCACTACGTCTTTGAATGGCAACCATCATCTCCTTCATTATAGTTGTCATTCCAATATGGTGGTGGAAATGGTGATCGAGGCAGCAACGGTTCAATAAGTCATGCACAACCATGAGAAGTTCAATAAGTCATCCACAACCATGAGAAGTTCAAGGTTGATGCAATAAGTCATGCACCATTAGGAACACATCCAGTGATTCATTCATCTTTCTAAAATGAAAAAGAGAAAAAAAAAAAAGCAAATTAAGGAATAGTCAGGTGGCCTTATAAGGGAAACTCCAAGAAAAAGAAAAAGCGAAAGAAGAGGACAACCTCAGGAAGAAAATTTAGAATAATTCAGGAAAAAGAAAAAATACATCGATTTACAGCATTTCTCACCTCTATAAGACTGAGCCACGTAGTTCCGCTATTTAATGAAGGAGTAAAAAGCAATAATTAAAGCATAGAAAATGAAGCAGCAAAAATAAAGCCCCCTTTTTTCCAATCGTTGATTTCGAAGTGGCACGAAAAAAGAAATGATCGAACAATTTGAATAACCCTTGTTAGATAAATAGTCAAGGAATGGTCGGCAATACCTTCAGGTAACTTGCAAAAAAAGAAACGACGTGATGATCTGAATGACCCTTGTCAGACAAATAGTCAAGAAACGATCGGCAATACCTTCAGGTAACTTTTGACTTTGTAAACAAATAAAGTTAACTTATGAAAATCGTAAAACTCAACAAAAAAAGCAAAGGATCAAAAACACCAAGAAGCCTAAGCTAGAAAAGGCCATACCACTTTGAGTGGTAGAAGCATAAGATAAATAACCTTATTCTGATCGATGAATATCCAGATCGATGTATTTATTATAGTCTCTTAAGACTGATGATTTTTATTTCGATCGACGAATATCCTAATCAATATATTTATTCCTGTCTCTTAAGGTTGATGATTCTTATTCCAATCGACGAACATCCCGATTGATGTATTTATTTCAGTCTCTTAAGATTGATGGTTTTTTTTCTGATCGATGTACATGCTGATCAATTTATTTATTCTAGTCTCTTAAGATTGATAATTCCTATTTCGATCGATAAACATCCCAATCGATGTATTTATTCCAGTCTTTTAAAATCAATGATTTTTATTTTGACCGATGATAATCTCGATCGATGTATTTATTCCAATCTTCTGAAGACTATTATTTTTAGATCGACGATCATCCTGATCGATGCATTTACTCCAATCTTTTGAAGATTGATGATTTTATTTTCAATCAACTTGATATCTTGATCAAAGTAACTTTTCTCTATCTACATAACATCATGATTGAAGAGGTTAAAATTTCAATCTTTCGATTAATGGCTCATTCGATTCTTTGATCTAAAGAATGATCGAACTAGTTAAAGAGGGATAAATGATAACACCCTAAAAGTCAAAGATATAAGGCCTATTAGCTAAGAGATCCAAGAATTGAAGCCCAACATATGACTCCTTTGGGTAGCCGACATAAGAGACAAGGCTGATTAGACAGATGGGACTTCTCTGAGATGCAACAAAGTCGTTTGGCATACGCCACCATCAAAATCACCATTAGGTATGCCATAGGTCATACCTGCTTCAAAGTAGGATAACTATTTAAGAATACTATTTGATGTTTTTGGGCACTATAAATAGCGGGTTCATTTCTATAGAATCCAGACTTCCTCTCTCTGAAAATATATACATATTTTCTCCAAAAACGTTTCCTCAGTTGCTAATTTAAGTATTGGAGTGCCAACATCCGATCTAACTGGGCAAAATCTCTTATAGGTATTTATCAGTCGATCGGATCCTACAACCGTTGACCCATTCCAAGGTCTTGACAAATCAAACTTTATCAATTACAATATTATCCATACAACATTAAAATTGATGCAATTTTATCCCATTAAACAATATGTTTTTTTGATCGAATTCTATTACTTTCTAATGTGAATTAAAGAGTAACACATTTCGTCATATTAGAATGACATATAGTCTCTGCTTAGGCAAATATTTAAAATTGACCATATTTTATTTATTGAGCCATGAAGTTGGCATTATATTATATACTAAACAAATATGATGTTATGTTGGATTCAAGTAACTCTCATGTGACACTAAAAAAACATGTAAAAACCTTATATTAATCCCTATTTCACATTTTCCTTAGATTTTATAATCAAACCCTAAAAAGAAATTATTTTTTGAACAATATTGCAAATTTGAAATAATGACTTCATCTAATTTATCTTTTACTAAATTTTTATGATGTAATTTTTAATATCATTGGATAGATAGCTAACGTATATAATGGAAAAATGTGTGGATTGTGTATATAATTTAGTCGCAGTATGCAGATAAATATTGATCAAACTTAATTGACCGTAAAATAAATGTAATAATAAAATCAAAGAATTTTGCTTTAAATAGATAAAAAGTGAATTGTAAAGAGTTGTGTAGGAAATATTAAAAAGAAGATTAATAAAAGGAAGTCATAATTGTAAAATTAGTGAAATAATGATTTGTTACTAGAACTTAATTTTAAGGTTAAGGGAGATATGAAATAGGAGTTAATTTAGGGTTTTTAATCTTTTTTTATATGTTATGCAAGAGTTATTTGAGTTTAACATGATAACATGTATCTGTTGTGTATACAATATAATTTTAGTTACATGATTCAATATATAGATGTAAGATGGTATAACTTACATATATTTTCTAAGTAAAGGTTGATTTGCTCCAAGTTTACAATTTAAGGAGCAAAATGACACTTTTAAGAAAAGTTGTGGAACAAAATTTCTCTAATAGTAATTTCAGCATGGTGATATATTTTATTTTTTAATTCGCGTCAATAAGTCCGTGGATGAAATATGGTTGAAACTAACAAGTCATGTAGTGGGAGAAGCAAAAGTTCACTCATTTTAATCTTTTAGAAGTAACGTTACACCCGCTCGAATTTTGGAAGTAATGTCATAATTTTTAGTAGATTTTAAGTCCAACTTTGCACCTTCTGTCTAAAAAATAATATTAAAATCCTAATATTGCTTTTTTAGATAATAGTAAAATATAATGAATTGTAAATTTATTGTAATATTTAATTGAAATCACATAAAATTATAATATTTTAAAACTAAACAGAGACATTCTTAGTAAATCTCTAATTCATAGTACAGAAGACTCTTTTGAGGCCATGAAGCACAAAATAATTCGCTTGTTTGGGTTTTCTTTGCTCTTTCATGAACTGCATCTATTTTATTTTGTTACTCTTTTCATTTTTTAAGTATTTTATTAGTTTTTAAAAAAATAATTAAATATTGAAGGGAAAAAATATATCAAGATATATCGCAAAAAGTAAACATGCATACCTTTCGAAGCGCAGATCATTGAAGCGAAAATCAATTGTTTCACGTTACTAATAAAACCTTTCACCCACGTATCAGGAACTATAGGATGAAAGTATAGATCCATGAACTAAAAGCTCCTCTAACAAAGAGATAATACGCGAGAAGATAAATCGATAAAGTTTCGCCATCTCTAATTTTCTCTTTTTTTTTCAAATGAAGAAATTTAGCCCTTATATAGGGCTCCAATTAAGATAACATAAATTTCCTTAATTTTGATGAGAATTAAATTGGCAGTTACAAAATATTAAAAATAGAAATAAATCCATTATTAAATAGGTAATAATATCCGATTAATATGTTAGTTACCAAAATCAATTTTGGTAACTTTCCTCATTACTACATATTAAATAGTAGATTTCCTAATTATGGATAATTCCAATAGAGAACTAATCTTATATATATATTATTTTCTATCCCGATATTATCCTGTTTATATCGGGATCAATTTTTCATCTTGTGAGTTATGAACGTATCCCAAACTCTTTCTTCTTTCACTCACACATGACGAAATGATTTTCAATTATTCTCTCCAATCATACAGACAGATAGTTCATATGATTGACACACATTGAGAATACTAATGCTATACACCTATTTGGGATATATAGCGTTTCAAAAAATAAGATCTTTTCACAATTGTGTTCCAAACCCTAGATAGTTTTTTCACATTCATTGTTTTATCTCATGATCTCATAAAAATAATTTTCGTGTTCACTATTATACCTCTACTTATAAAGACTACAATAGGTATACCTGTGAATCACGAAACTACAGAATGTGATCGGAAAAAATCTTTCCCTTTTACTATATACCATCCATCATAATCCAACTTGCTTTTCTAATTAGATCCGCCAAGCTGAATTTTTTTCATGACACTTTGGAGACTAACTAAGCTAGCCATATTGAACTATACTTTTGGTATAAGTTAAGGATCCTGAGGGTTGAAAATTAGGATCATATACTAGAAAAAATTTGAGATCATTCACATAAGATTCTTTTTCCTTAGTCAACTTAAGCACACATGGTATGATGCATGTGCTATGATGTTCTCTCCTTTCCCTTAAAAGAGCTCATGTCTTATTATTATTTAACACCATACAGAAGTATAAGGTTGCAATGCATTAAAGCATTCAACTTTAGTCCACATCCTTCAAGACTACTTCTGGCTCTTAGAGAAAACATGATAGTTACATTTAACTTATCATGGAATTACACTTAATCCAGTTTGGATCTCAATCTAAAGCATACAATCTTATATATGTCTTTATCTTGCGCCTTAACAAGACTAATCTTGTATTTTCTACAAGACAATACTTTTATTTTGAATAGGTTTTCCAGTTCATCATATGTTCAAAAATTACCTCATCTTAGTCTTTGTCAACCTATTGTCAAAACTAAGGTAAACATCCATGTGAGTAGGTTATTTCTCTGTTTGACATGCTCAATCATATAATAAAAAACAGTAAATATTCATATATAAATATTCACACTCATGTATTACCAAATAATAAAATTTATTATTATTCATAAATAATAATAATATTAAGAGATCACATAAACAATACAAATCAAAACCTACGTAAATCTTAAGATCTAATGTGTCTCTCAAAATACATCTCTTAATACAGATTTTTTGTTAATGGATATGCAATCATATCCAGCGAGAAAATATATTGTAAGTTCAATTCTCCTAGTGCAACAATATTTTTAATTTATTGATACTTAATGTTGATACATCTATCAACGACTAACTATCACCATAGACTGACACTAATTCCTCTAAGATAGTTATGCCCAAATGGTTCACAAACCATTTCAATCAAAACTGCCTCTTGTATCACAGCAGAGAAAGCGATAAAGTCAGCTTCCAATGTTGATGGAGCTATCAAGATTTGTTTCTTGCTACTCCATAAAATGGCACCCTTGCCAAGCAAGAACACATAGCCGAAGTAGATTTTCTTTTATCCACATCACTTCCCCAATCAATATACGAGTATCCTCTCAATTGCAGATCTTTTCTTTAATAACAGAGAGAATAATTTACGATACCTATGAGGTATCTGAGTATCCTCTTTATAGCTTTCCAATGTGTTTTGCCTAGGTTAGACTGATATCTACTTACTATGCACATTGCATAACATATATCAAGTCTTGTACACAACATTGCATACATTAGACTACCCACAGTAGTGGCATATGGAACATTCCTTATGCGTTTCATTTCATCTAGCATCTCAGGATACATATTTTTGCTAAGAAACTAATTCTTAACAATGGGGTTGTCTATGAGTTCAAATTTTGCATATTAAATCGTTCAAAAAATTTGTTAATGTATGTATCTTAAGACAATGATAATAACCTTCTTGAGTGATCCTTTGAAATCTTAACTCCAAGGATATAAATTGCTTGATCCATCTCTTTCATCTCAAAGTTGGATGACAACCAATCTTTGATTTGATTTATGTATTCTTTGTCATTTCTAGCTATAAGTATGTCATCTACAAACAATGTTAAAATGACATTTATTTTTAGAGCTCTTGGAATAAATACAATGATCTTCATCAATCATGTTGAGCTCATTTGACATGATTATTTTATGAAATCTCAAATACCATTATCTCTAAGATTGCTTTAGGCTATGGATCGATCTTATTAATTGGCAAACCTTATGTTCGCTGCCTTCTTTAATGAAACCTATAGATTGCTCTATATAAAATTTTTCTTTTAATTTTCCATTGATGAAAGTAATCTTTATATCCATTTGATGTAGCTTTAGATCCAAACTAGCCACCAAGGCTAGAATCAGCCTTATCGACGTAAATCTAACAACAAATGAAAAAAACTTCTTATAGTCAATTTCTTTCTGTTGTGTAAACCGCTTAGTAGCTAGTCGAGCCTTATATCTTTCGATACTGCCATCAGCTTTTTACTTTATTTTGAGAATCCACTTATTTCCAATTGGTTTGTGTCCTTCAGGTAGATCAACCAATTCTCAACATGGTTCAATCTTATAAATGCCATTTCTTCTTCCATCACTTTAATTTATTTATCTTTAGCTGGGCATTCTTATGGGATAACTAAAAAATCATCATCATAGAACACTTTTCCTTTTAGATTTTTGTAATTCCAATTCTTGATAAATATGTCTTATATATTTATCATAGTTCGAAATACTCACATTGAAATTAAGCTCTACACTCCTACTCAAATAAGAATCCTGAATGTACATACTCCCACTTGAGTTAGGCATGCTCATCCTCCCACTGGAGGATGGATTCCGAACATTTGGACTGTTAAGAAGAGAGTTTTAACCTTATTTTTCAATTTTTCTCTCACTCGAATGGAGAGATCCGGATAGTTCATCTTCTTGAATTTTATAAAAAGTAAAGTCTTGACTTACTTTACCCAATTTTGAAAAATTATTTTCTAAAAATATGATGTTTCCTGATTCAAATTTTGTTACTGAACCATTTGCTTGTTTACCCAAGAATATGTACCCTTTTTATACGTCAGAATATCGCACAAAAATACTCTTTTTACCTCTTGGTCCTCATTTACTAAACTTACTTGAGGTATCATGGGCATAAGTAGCACAACCCCAAGGTCATAAAATGATTTAGGTCGGATTTCGACAAGTCTATAACTCGTAAAAAGTAGAAGCAACAGATTTGGAGGGCACACGATCTAGAACATATATGGTTATTGACAAAGCATCTCCCCAGTAGAAGATGGGTAAATTTTCTTGGACTATCATACAACTGATGTTCAATCCCTTTTTCATCATATAAAATTTTAAATTCTTCAGAAAGATTTTCTCGACCACAGTTAGTTCTTAAAGCTTTAATCATCTTATCCAATTGATTCTCAACAAGATCTATAAAAGTTTTAAAGAAACTCAATGCTTCGAACTTGTGAGAAATCAAATGGATATGACCATACCTAGTATAGTCATCTACATAAGTGATGAAAAATAATAGGCCCTATGCCTTGCCTTAATATTCATTAAATTACAAACATCAAAATGGATTAATTTCAATAGATTTTTCTATCCTAATTCCTTTTTTCGACCGGTTTTCTTATTAGTTTTCTTTTCGGGCAATACTCATAGGTAGATAATTTAAGCTTATTCAAATCACATCTCAATCCTACTTTAGCTTATTGACTCATTCAATCTGGGCCAATGTGATATAATTTAGTATGTCACAATTTCACATTATTCTTATAATAATGTGAAACGGAAAAAGAAATTAACAAAAAATGTAATGGCCTCAACACCAGGTCAGTCATGAATAGTACTTTCCGACAGTAAATAGTATTTTTCAGGCCCGAAAGGACACCCAAAAATCAAAAATATTTTATTAGACCATTCGAAAGGAATAGTCATGGTGAGCCTAGGGTTGAAATTTGAAGTGAATTTGAGGTCAAATGGGCCTTCAAAAGTCAAAAATACGAAAAAGGTAGCGAGTTGATTTCCCTGATAGGGAAAGAGACTTGATTTTGTATAAATAATTAAAAATAGTAAACGAACTCTGAATATTGCCAGATTTTACGTGCCTACATGAATTTTTATGTAGAATATTTTGATGATGAGAATTGAATTTTTCGGTGACACCGACAGTTGTCGAATCGGACTGATAAGTTTGAATTGGATCGATAACAGACTCCGATTGAGCCGAAAATTTACGTACTATCTATTTTTGATATTTTAAGAATTATGAAATGAAAATTGAAGTGAGGAAGAGAGATAAATTGAATTGGGCTTCAAAGGCATAAATGGGCTTTAATTTTAAATTGGGCTAAGCCCATTATTTAGGCCCACTTTTGGGCCCATTAAGAAGGGTATAAGAGGCTAGAAAATCTGAGAATTCTCCAGATTTTCTAGCTCTCCCTTCCTCTTCTTATGGTGGCTGAATCCTCTCCCTCTTCTCTCTCCCTATGATTTCTTCTTCTTCTACCCCAAATCTCTCATAAACCTCAACATAGAAGATGAATTTCTCTCTCTCTAGGTCATCCTAGTGGCCTCAATCAAGTGAGTTGATCAAGGAAAGGCAAGGAATCAAGTGAAGAAAGAAAAAGAGGTAAGATGAAACTTGAAAAGTTAAGTGATTTTCATTGGTTCTTTGACGTGTTCTTATAGTTTTTGAGGTGTAGAAGCTAATTATGGGCTTAGATTTTTCATTTGAGGACAAGAAATTGAGGTTAAGAATGCTTGAAGATTTTGGCCAAGGATGAATTTGTGGATGGATGGAGTTTTGCTTTGTGTCAAGTGAAAAAAAGTGAGGCTTAAGGAAATTAAAGCTTGAGAAAAAGGTAAGTGACTACAAAATCTATTAATTTTCCTTTTTTGTGAAGAAATTCCTTTGATGTAATTAGGTTAAAAATTTTTAAAGTGGTTAATTTATAAAATTTGTTTAGGATAAATGAAATTGAACCTTAAAGAAGATGAAATGAAAGATTAAAAGGGAAAAAGAAAATGTTTTAGGTGAAATTTTGTGATGGCCGAATATTATAGTAAGGGAAAATGAAGGAATATTTGCATGAAAATAATATATGTTAGCCTAAATTAATTGTATAAATGATAAATGATGCCCTTGAATTTTTAGTGAATTATTGGAATTTATTTTGAAATTTTAAAGCCTATGTATTGGTTATGTCTATAGTAAAAATTGTGAAATAATGAAGAATAATTGATTATGTTAGTGAAAAATGATGCTAAATAATGAATAATGCATAAATAAATTTTATTGAAATTTATTGAATTGATTGAGATTTTATTGGAATTTTTATGTGAATATGTACAATGAAAATAATTGAATTTTTAATGCATAATTGAATAAAAATGACAAAAGTGATGAATTAATATGAAATTAAATTAATGTCAATGACAAGAAATAAAAAGTCAACCGATAAATTTTTCGAAATAATTATTAAGTCGTGAAAATAACAAGAATAATGAATTATCGGTAAATAATTCATGAAATGAATGAAAATGATGGAAATAAATTGAGAAGTGAATAAAGAAATATAAAATAAAGTTTTAAATGAAAAAAGGGACTAAAATGGAAGAAAATAAAATTTTTTGGGCAAAATGGTAATTTTGCCAAAGTGGGTGACTAATGAGTAAAAATAAGTAAGAAATAGTTAATAAGGGCAAAATGATAATTTCGAACACCTAACTGTGTCAAAAGACAAAGTTTCCATGATATGAGGACTAAAATGTAATTTTACGTGAAAATGGTAAAATAAAGAATAAAAGATGAATAATAAAGGAAATTATATAATAAAAATAAAAATAAATGATTATAATGGCAAAATCGTAATTATGTATTTAAAATGAATAATTCGATAGAAAAAGTCAAATTATACATTTTCGAGACAGAAGATAATAAATGATATTAATAGAGTTCCTAATTGCATAAAAAGTAGAAAAATAAAGATGTGACTAATTTATCAAAATAAATTAGTCAATAAAAAGTATTAAAAGAGTAAATAATTATATAAATAATTCGCCGACGAAATAAAGCCGGCATATCGAATAATTGAAAAATTGGACTGAAAAAGAAAAAAATTGAAAAAACGTCAAGTCTAAAAGTATTGAAAATGATTCGTAAAGAATTTTATAAAAAGAATAAAAGAGAATTCATAATTTGTATAAAATATTGATAAACCCAAGTGTTTGAGTGAATTATTAATGAATAATTCACAATAGTGACTTGAAAAGATAAAGTGAAAGAAAAGACGAAAGTTATTAAAAAGTCAAAAGTACTAAAAGAGTGTATTTGCTCAGAATATAATGTACAAAGGAATAAACGAAAGAAATTAGAGATTTTAAATGTTAAAAAACGTTTACAAATGTGACTGATTATATTTGCCCTTAGCGATAGACAGGTATTATGATTCTTGTTTTGGATATAATTGGCTAGTTATAGGGAAACCTCTGTACCACGGTGTAAGTCATGGCGACTTGCTTAGCTATGGGTGAGATATTTGATCTTCATAGTTTCATTGAAAGTGAAAGTGTATCTATTTCTGCTCTGTGAGACTTGATCTTTCGAGATCATTTTTCTATCTGTTTAGTGGGACCTTCGGGTCTAGTCCCGAGTATCCTTTATGAGAAACCTATTATATTGCACTAGGGGCACATCGAAATGAATAAATAAATACTATTTAATTGAATTGAATATAAAAAGTTATAACGAAAAATATTTCGTTTGAAAGAAAATGTAAAGTTGAAATAAATCTGTAAAGGTTTTTGAAAAATGTAAGTAATAAGAAAAGAAAAAGAAAGGTCGTATAAGAATAAAATATTAAATCAATGTTTAGTTAAGCTTTTATAATGAAAAAGGAATTTAAAATGTATTTTATTTTATATGAGAAAAATAAATTTAATTAATTGGTATTTCTTGTACCAAATATTATTGTGAAAAAGTGACAAGCTTGGAAAAATAATATTAATTTTCTATTTAAAGTTAAAAAGGTGATAGTGATGACATTAAGTGAAACTTGATGTTTAAGTAAGGTATTTTCAAAAAGGAAAGATAAATAAAAAGTAAAAGGCATGAGTTTTAAAACAAATATTTGAACATAAGTAAATGTATAAAAGAAGGAAAAAGAATTTGACTGCAAAGTATCCCGAAATAGCTATATCACTTTGCAATAAAGCTTAAAAGCCTTTAAATAGTAATGTATTTATTAATTAAAAGTTAAAATAAAAATAAAAGAATAGATAGCGAGATGTGTAATTAGAATACAGATCAAATAATTGAATAGTAAATCAAGAATCAAAAGTAATTTATTTTGGTACTAGTAAAGACATGAGTACCAATACACATCGCTAAATAAAATGATAATTAAATTGTTATGACTAGAAGATAAAGTGAAAGTACTGATAAAAAGTAAAAAGTTATAGTAAACATTAATATAAAGATAAAAGTAAATCTAATATCGATCTACCTAAGAAAATACTACAAAGTGAAGTTGAAAGTTTAGAAACAAAAGAACAATGGTTATCAAAATACGAATAAATAACATGAATAATGATAACTGAAATATAAGAAAATGCTTAATAAAATAAGAATAGCAGTAGAATAAATTACGAATTATGCTTATTTTTGGAAAATTCTTGGATTAGTAGTCACCACTGAGCATATTTAATACTCAGCACATAGTGTTTACTGCGTGCAGGTTCTAAAGTGTTGCGGGAGCACAGTACATTGAAGGTCTAAATCGGAAGAAAAGATTTTTGTGTTAGTTAGTGTAAGCCTTTGGCATGTATATACTTAGACTATTAAAGTAAAAGCTTGAATTGTATTTTGAATGTATTTTTCATGGTCTTGGATGAATGGATGGTATAAGTTTTTGTTATGTTATTTGGTGTTTGTTTCAATTGTTTATAAGACTGTTATTTGATTATGAAATTATTGAAAAAGTAGTTAAAGTGTTTTGAATTATTCGGTGAGAAAAAAAAACTTACCGTCTTCAGCTAAGTCTTGTTTCGGAAAGGACTATTACGAGAAGAGTGTGACAAAAAACTAGTAGTATTCTAATAATCAGGATCAATATCCATAATAATGAAATCATTCAAAACAAAACCAAAATCTTATTAAGCATCGTCTAAATATAGCATGTGTTGTTATCCTTAAAATGTAAATGAAACCAAATTTTATTAAAGAAAAAACATAAAATAACTAGGCAAATGTATCTTGATCCTTTGTTATATGGTCTATTACACCTAAATCTATCATCCATAAATAATGAAATTTAATAGAAATATATGACTAGAGACCTAAATTTTACTCACTCATAAGTTAAGATGGTGCATCTATTGGGATACATTGCAGGCTCTTACATAGTATTCTTTTTATTGGCAGTTGAAGAAATATTTCACTCTTGAAATTTTTATTCTTTTATTGCTTTTGGACCTTATGTAATTTTGTTTGATCTCTTATCTTTAAGGCTTTAAGCCTTTTTCTCACTCTTCCCATTGAGGCTTTTTTTCTTGTTCTGGTTAAAACTCATTCTACCATAATGGGACTATGCCATATGCACTTCGGTATTAATCTTAATTTGTAACACCCTAAAAGTTGCACTTGACATGCATGACATGTTCTAGGGAAGAAATAGTAGTCCTAGGACAGTTATCAGGGTAATCAGGGTAGAATTAAACAGTGAAAAATCGAATATATGTAAAGTTAAACATGCTCGAGCCAGGAAACCCGAGGATAAGTGACCTAGCGGGTAGTTTGAACCAACATTATAATATGATAATAGATTTTAAATGGAGCGCGATGGTATGATTTGAGAGGAAATTGAGCTTGAATAGACCTTCAAATTAGACAGAGAATTTTTCCTTGATACCGTAGGCTCGGTTGACCAAAAATTTGATCAAGCCGTAAAATACTCTAAAAACCTCCAAAAATTTTTCTAAGCATATAGACATGTTGTGTATGACCTAAATTATCCTTTGGGATTGAAAAATAAAATTTCTGACGGTTTCAGAATTTCGGGTCCCGAACTGGCCAATTTTACCTCTGGAGCCAGAAGTATACTGAAAAAATATTGGAATGACTTGAAATTTTATCCAAATGCTAATATATATGTAGGTTCATGCAGGGAAAAATTTCATGTTATTTCGATAAGTGGAACATTGATTTCTAGAAAAACCATCAAAAATTGAGGTTAGGATAGATGGAGGGCTTAAAGGCCATAATTAATTAATTCAAGGACATGGAGGTCATCAAGAAGGAAGTATTAATCATATAAATTTAGGGAATGGTGCCAATAAACTCATAACTTAAGGAATTCATGACATATGGCTTAAAAATAAGCCATTGGATGGAATAGTGTTTGAATGAATTTGGGCCTTAGATTTGGTGGAATTAAAGGTCATAAGAGGAGTCTAGAACCCTCTCGATTTCACTCTAGAAGTCGGCCATCTTCCTCCCTTTTCCCTCAAAAATCCGAACTAGCCCTATTCCTTCATTTTCACCATTTTCTCTTTTCCTCTCTCTCCTCCCACCAAATCTCAAGCCCTAATTTCACTCAAAGACACTACAAGACATCCTATTCAACCTAGAAGCTTGATTGAATCAAAAGGAAGCTTAGAACATCAAGATAATTAGTGAGAGAAAGTAAGCCTTGGTAAGTAAGTTATGGTGTTTTGATGGGTTTTAATTAGAGGTTTTTGTATGGGGTTGTAGAGTATCCCTAGGGTGACTAGATGGTTGTGTTTAATTGCTGTAAATTGAATTTTAAAATTATGATTTCTTTCCTCTAAAATTCGGCCAAAAGGTGGAAATCAAAAAGATAAAGGAAACAAAGAAGGAGAGGAGCAAAGAAGGAAAACTTAGGTGATATTTAACACCATAAAGGTTAGTGGATACTCATGCTACACTTAATTTCATTTAAATTTTGGATTTCTCTCAAAATTTACCTTATGTAACTAATGAAAACTAAGAAATTATGAGAAATAACTTGATAAAACCTTATAGAATGACATAATAATATCAAATAAGTAGGAAATTATAAAAAAAACACACATATAGGTGAAATTTCAATAGTGGCCGAATGGATGCCTTAAGTAACACCTTGAGTTATTTGATATTAATTAAGAAATTAAACATGAAATGGTGAATAGGATGTTGATTAAGATGTTATGATGGATTTAAACTTAATTTAGAGTGTGTACATAATAGTTACAATGTATTCATAATGTTAATTATATAAGTAATATAATGACATAAGATTAGTATGCTTGTTAATTAATTTGTTTATGTATATTTCAAGTTGGGAACACGAATAGCATGAAATGGAGTAAGGAATCACATGATTTAATGAAAGACCATAAGAGGCCGAATGGAATCCTTAGAGATAATGACATAAATTCATTAAGTTTAGTCATTATTTGACATCTTTATTATGAATTTATGCACGGTATGTATGATTTTAATAAAATGATAATGTATAAGATGATACATAATAGTTAAACTTTAAGAAGTATAATGTAACCACAATATAAAACATAAAATACAAATGCCCTTAGTGTGCAGTGGTTGATCCAGGACCCTAGAATATAATGGCTAGCCATAAGAACTTATATATCGCTGTAAAATCATCCAGTAAATAATTATTGAGGAATGACTACGATTTTGTGGTCACCTCACTCATACAGTCATACAGAAATTTCATACAGTCATACAATTTTCGTCTCGTATATCCGGTTTGAGGATTTTCACTGATGACTACTAGGGACAAAATGGTAATTATGCAAGAAAATAGGGACTTAATGGTAAATTTGGCATAATAGAAATCATAAACGGAGATAAATATGAAATAAGGTGAAAATTGAGATTAATATGTTCAAAAAGGATAAAATGGTAATTACACGATAAACAAAGGGTAAAATGGTAAATTAGCATAAAAGGGTGGTTAAAAGAAGTAAAAAGATTAGCGTAAGCAAAAAGGGCAAATTCATAATTTATGAAAAATTTAGGGAATAAATTGTAATTTTTCATTGAATGGGCATCATAAGGATTAAAATGGAAATTCTTCATTTAAAGTAAATTAAAAGTCAAAGGTAAGTCAAACAAGTCAAAACAGAGGTCAAACAAGGCCAAATTCGACAAATTAAAAGTATAGGGACCTAAGTGAAATTTTACAATTAAGTAAGAGAATTTGTGGAAACTAATAAGGAAATTTAGTATAATAAGACTTAGGCGTTAATTTATAAGCTAAATCATTAATGGAGATTAAATTAATGAAAATAGAAAAAGGGGTGATACGGTAATTTAATAATGAATTTGTATCTTTAAATGAAATCCTATGTAGTTGTATCCACCACTAGGCAACTTGGTTGTTTAGCGCGTGATTTTGTGACTGCGCGTAGGGACAGGTACACCAAGAAATCGGAGGAAGTGGAGTTGAAGGCATGTACATGTGATGGAATGATTAAGACTGATTTTGTACTCTTGTATTAGCCCGTGATAGATTAAGTGGCGCATAGTCTTTTGATGTAATTAAACTACTAAGATTGTGTATGACAATATTTATGCATGTATGTGTGTGATGAGGACTTGTAAATGATTTTGTGTTGTGTTGTTGATTGTTGATCAATTATAGAAGTGCCATGAATGGGATTGAAGTTTTGGAGGTGGAGACAAGATATTGGGAGTGTAAATTTTCAATTTTACAATTTTTGGATAGTAAGCTTTTAAGCCGTTATACTGATAAAATTTAGACCTAAGAAAGAGTAAATTGGTAACACCTAATACAAGTTTGAATAAAACGATAAAATGTGTGACGTAATTCTTTAATTCGACCGCCCAATTTTAGTATCAGTTTACTACATTAGTACACCCTGTATGGAAGGTCATTATGTTAGTAGGGTGTTACATAATCACCACCATACTGTTCTTTTCAAGTTCTAAATAACAAGTGACATTTATAAATATCTTTATGTTGTCTATATAAGTTAATTGCATCTTCATATGCCTCAAACTCTTGGGTAAAGAATGGATAACAACTTGAACCTGCTACTCATTGATCATCTTATGACCATGTTCATGAAGCTCGCATATCATCTTATCCATCTCTCTTAGATGTTCTTGTATTATATGATTAGACTTTTCTAACTAGAATAAAAAAAAAATTTGATCACTAATGATCGAAACTGAGTTAAAGACACACCTCCAAACTTTTCTCCTAGAATACGATCCACAGATTTATTGCATTTTGACACTTGCGGAATTGCTTAGTAATGTCATAATCTATTTGCACTTAGCAATATGATACGAGCAGTGGAATATCTCTTTTTCATACCACATAGGCATCTTGATCCCGCTTATACCAGATTACGTGCCATCCTAAGGTTTAATCATAATCCAAATTAAGATTTCTAAAGCCTCTTGCTCTTCAAGCACATATTGGATTTACATTTTCTATTTAGATTCTCTTATTACTAATGGAACATATATTGCACAATTTTAAAGAAGATCAGGCAATACATGTTATTTACTATGCATACGAAAAATTAACCTAATAAAGTGGTCTATTAGGCCCAAATTCAAAAAGGTTACTTAAAGTTACCAATTACCCTATAAGTCCTAGTATCTAACCTTACAGGTTAAAAATTCATGCATAGTAAATGTCAATTGTTGGGTATTAAGTTCTTAAACTTAATATAGGATATTATATGTAATATAATCTAAGTATTAACTCAATTATCATGCAATCATTTTACTCATAAAATTTTTCTAAGCAATTAACAATAAAATAAATACATTCATAATAAATGCTAAAAGCCAACACAATATCTAAAAGATAAATAAACTCATTTATTTAATCAATCATTAAATATCCAACAATCTAAAAAAAACTTATAAAATAAGATAAGACACACTTATCTTTAATCTAGTAATAGAAAACATAAATCCTAAAAAAAAAAATCCTCTAATCAATAATAACTTAACACTCATACCAATAACTCAGGGAACCTAGAATATGACAAAACTAATCTCGTCACTGGAAATGTGAGGTGTGAAATTAAATCATAGTTGTAATCGGGCATGTCTAAAACGTATAATGGAAACAATATGAAAAGATAAGTACTGACAGTGTGAGAAAAGATCCAAATTGAATTAATTTAAAAGGTTGAAGGCAAAATAGTAAATTAAAGTGTGTATATTTAGGAAGATGTGAAATGAGGAATTAATTGAAATTTGAATCATAAGTCATATGTCAAATGTGGAAACTAAAATAATTAGGTTATAAATTCGAAAATTGAAGGGAAAAAGATGGAGTAATAGACAATTTTTGGACCAATAGCAAGTTGACAAGCGTAATCCTAGATATCTCTTAAAGTTGGAAAAGACTTCATAGGAGTTAAAGGAGATAGGTGGCCAGCCATTCTAAGGGCCCTAAACACAAAAATTTTGCTCCTTCTCATCAATTTCCTCTTTAGAAAATTGTGTGCTCAAGGTTGCTCAAAAGGCGTAGAGAGGGAATTTAGGGTTTAGCACTAAAAAGTTAAAGTGCTTTCCTTTCTCTACTCCTTATTTTGATTTAATTGAGAAAGCTTGAATTAATATAGGAAACAAATACTTGTTTGTGGAATTTAGTATGTGTAGAAGAAGAAGAATCCAATAAAAGAAGAAAAAGGAGGAAGAGAGGAAGAAAAAGAGATTGGCTACAAAAGGTATAAGAACTTTTCATTCTTAAGTGTGTGTATGCTTGAGTTATTATCATGAGAAGTTTGTTTATAGATACCAATACATGTCTTCATTATGGAATTTAAGCTTGAATTTGATTGAAAATTGAAATAGGTAAGTAGCTTTTGAAGTTACAAAATTTGCCTTAGGGTTCGCTTGACTAATCTATACTATTTTGATGATATATTGAGCTACAATAACTTAAATTAAGATATTCAAATTGAAGCATAAACTAGACTTATATATCTTGATTTTGTATGGAGAACCCAAAAGCTGAATCTATTGGCATGATAGTGAAAATTTAGCTTGAATTTCGCTTGTGCTGCTGCCCTATCATTCAGAGTAGTCTATGATTTTTTTTTAATATCAAGAGATGTACAGGTCTTATTAGGATGATTTTTGATGTTTTGAAAACTATAGATATAGAAGAACAACTTTGTAAAAGGCCATTTTGGCTAAAAATACCATTTTATGGGTCTAAAAGTGTATACAAATTGAGATTAAAAATCTGCCTCTGGGAAAAATACACCTCACAGTTAGCAGGTATAACATACTGATTGTGACATAGTTTAATTTCAATCCAAAACCAAAATGGAACCTACATCACAGTTAGCAGGTATTACATACTAGCTGTTACCCCATTCCGTAACCTAGATCATGGTCAGCACTCTCTTGGTACTAACCATGAGGTAGTTGGAGTTAGTCCAGAATCGAAATGTTACCTATATCACGATCAGCAGCTATTACCTAATGACTGTGACCTTTCCCTGTTCATTCCTAAAATTAATTTTAGGTCCTAAATTGTTATCAAAGTTAGTCCAAGTCCTGCTAAATTTATTTAGAGCATTCTAACGATAAGCATAAAGGTAATTTGGAACCTTAAATATGTGAAAAAATAGTGATATATATATATATATATATATATATATATGAAAAAAGTAAAGTATAGTGTACACGTAAATTATGAATGATAACATAGAAGCATTGAACATGTTTTGACAAGTTCTAAATATTGTTAGAGCTTTATATGTACAAAACTAAAGATAAATTGTGATACTAAACACGTAAAAAGAATATTTAAATATAAAAATAAAGTTATGGAATGAATACTAATACTAGGAGATATGAATCCTTTAAGTTGTCTATGAACATACATAAAGGCACCAATGAATACGTATAAATGTGTGTGTGTGTGTGTGTGTGTATAAATATATGTTAATGCATTAGAATAGAAAAATTGAATGATGACATATGAATGAATATGCATATGACTCTTTTTTTCTAGTCATACTCATACATATAAGTTATAGATAAATAAGACATGAAAGGGAAGAGTAAAGGGATTAAAGTAAAGAACTACCGTTGCCTGCGTCTAACTCTAGGTCGTGGATAGATAGGTATACCAATATGGGTATATTGTAGCTGCTATCTGGTTGACCCCGTTTGAATCTATAGTATAGTTTGACCCTTTTGGGTCACTTACTGATCCCGTTTGGGTCTGGTTGATCGATCCATAATACAGTTGGCTCCGTTTGGATCTATGATTGATACTTTCGAGTATCCTTTTATACCTTCGGATACTATAGTATCGCTTATATCCACACCCCTAAAAAAGATGCAGGCTTAATACAAGATATTAATAACACTGTGATCAATAGTATAAAAGAGATGATATTATAGTTCATGGCTTGATTTAAATATCGTATTCCATGAAGCTATGCATAGTAAATGAAAAACATGAGATTAAAAGAAACTATAGGCAAACATGAAATTTTATGATAGTATGATATTGTAACACCCTTACTGTAACAGTCTTGCCGGATTATGCGAATGGTCGATTTTTTTTTTAACTAATAGCTTTACCATTAAAACTTAATCTTCTTCTTTCATCTAACTTTTATTAACCGCTGACCTATAACTGTGCAATTTATACTATGCATTTTACAAAAATTTGGCAATATAATGGCTATATTCTTAGCTAGCCTCCTAAAAAACAGACAATAACACAGCTTCTCTGAGGCACTACAGTTTATATATCCAATCACATAACATGTCCACCTATTCCATCACATCATTTAAACATACCATGCATTCCTTGCAATTCCTTATCCACACTTCTATATACAATACAATACAATACTATCATTATTACATTATATTCTTCTTAACAGTAAAACAAATATATACATGCCATAAAAAATAAACATTATAGTTCTTCAACGTCCTCTTTGTCCTTTGTGTACCTATGCTCCCACAACATTAGTACCTGCACGCAGTAAATTCTACGTGCTGAGCATTAAAATGTCCAGTAGTGACTAAAAATCATAGTATTTTCCTACAAGCATACATTCCTAGATATTTTCAATTAAGTTATTTGTTATTAGTTTTTCTTATTTAAAAGCATAATATATATTCTTAACAACAACTTTTTCGATTTAATTTAAAAACTTTATTTAATTTTACAATTTAATTCTTAAACTTTTTATTTGTTTCAAAAATGCCCTTTTTATGCATTTAATTACCAAATCGCCCTTTAACAATTTATTTTCTCATTTTAGTCTATTAATTGACTTATAAATTATCGATTAATCCTTATTTTGACTTTTTCATGTCAAATTACATTTTAGTCCCTTAACTTTACAAAGTTGACTTTTTACATTGTTAGTTGGCAAAATTACCATTTTACCCTTATTAATTCTTTCCTTCTCATGTTTACCTATTAAATTCATCTTTTAGAAAAATTACAGTTTTACTCCTATGCTTTTTAATTCTTTTCATTTTAGTCCTTTTTCATCTTAAATTTCAATTTTAACTTTCTTTTTATACTTTTAAACCTTTTCTCATCATTATGCCCCTAATACCGACCCGGCAGAAAACTCTCAGATTGGATATGCTGGATGTGGACCCCACAGGACCACAACAGAATGAGAAATGACCTCCAAGAATCATCCCTTATATAACATATGAACATATGACAGTACGTATGATATATACTATGGAGATCAACGATCCAACCATAGTAAAACAAGTTGCCATGACTTGCATCGCAGTATAAGTATCCTTATGGTCAGCTAATTATATCCTGAACTAGGTTTTACTGCCTGACTCTTTCTAAGGGCACATATTTTTTTAATTTTTATTTTATTATTCAATTTTCCATTCTTTTCATTACTTGTCAATACTGTACCAGTGCATAGCAAATACAATCAGTCTTCTTTATATAGTCTATAAATTATTTCGCAATAATTTACCATTTTATCTATAAATTATGCAACAATTCAACATAATTCCACATTTTTCAACTAACACCTAACTAAAACCTATTCCGAAAATATTCATTTAATTTTCATAAATTTTATAAAAATTCATGGATATCAAATTTCATTAATATTAACATTAGAAAGCTTAAAATCACTAAAATAACTCAAAATCACATTGGTTTCTTTTGAATCACCATTCGGCCTCTACTAAAACTCTACCATATAAATTATTTTATACTCATTCAAAGGTTCTAATAAACATAATTAAGTCCCTAACACATGAATATACCATTAATTTCAATAATACCCCAATATATTAATTTTTCCTTAATAAACCTAAAGGAAATTCACTTAATTAATAGGAAAATAAAAGGATTAATTAGTCACAAACCTTTTTCTAGTGATTATTCTTGCCTAGGCTTCCTTTCCTTTGCCTTTGGCTTGTGAGATTTACTCCTCCTCAAGATTTCCTTCAATGGCCGAATTCTTTATCAAAACAAACTCTAATATTTTGACTTCAAATACTAAAATTAACAGCAAAAATGAACTCTAGGCACCCAAACTAGTAGTAGGCACCTAAAAACCAAATTAAAATAAAGTATTTCACTTACCCAACTTTGACACCTAAAATTTAACCCTTGGTTTCCTTTGATGGCCTTCCTTGAATCAAAGATCAGAGGTGGCTAAGGTACTCTAGAGAGGTTGAAATCACTTTCTTAGGCTTTGATTTGGTGAAGGATTGAAAGAAAAAGAGAAGAAAATGGAGATAGTGTATTTCGGCCACCAAGAAAGCTGAAGAAGAAGAGAGTTGCTGCTGAAGTTTTCTGGAGGAAAAGAGCTTTTATATGGCCTTATAATAGGGCTTGGGCTGGGCTTTAAATGGGCTTGGACAATTAATTTGCCTAAGCCCGATAATTATCTGATTAACGGCCCTAATTAATTTCTCCCACTTTTCAACTTCAAATCACTTTAAAATTGATTCCATTACTCATATCATATTAAATATAGGCTATAATTAAAATTTTAGCCCAATCAGAGTTTGTTTCAGGTCTGATTTAATTTTATCGGTCCGATTCAAAATTATCAGTGTTACCGAAAAATTCACTTTTTGTTACCAAAATAATTTACATATTATTTTAGGCACATTTATAATTTTTAATAATTTTTAGGCTCCATTTGCTATTTTTAATAGCCAAAACGGTCAAAAAGCAATTAAAAATCCTAAACTTTAATTATCTCGGTTTTCGTTCTTTTGGCTTTCGGAGGCCTATTTGATCTCAAATTTACTTCAAATTTTAACCCTGGACTACACGTGACTAATGCTTTCCAATAGTCCAATAAAATATTTTTTACTTCCGGGTGTAATTTTCAGCCCAAAAATACTATTCACTGTCGAAAAGTACTATTCACGATTAATCCAACGTTGAGGCCATTACAGATATCATGTGCGTTTAAGGTTGAAATTATCTAATGCTTTCTTCACTTAAAGCTATAAATTTTAAATCAATATGTGTGGTTACTTAATGGTTTATCAGTGGTTATGTTTCAAACACATATACTTTTTGAGGTTACATGTTACTTATTCAATATTGAATAACCAATTTGTGAATCATGTTTAATCTAAGATTTAAACAATCATGGTAAGGATGGTTCTTTCAAACAACAACTTATAATTTATACATATATACATATATATATATATAGTTAACTTTAATGGTTAAGTATCAGTTACTATATTAATGCATTAACAAATTAGCATGTAGGTAACGAATACAGACTTGACTTAATAGTGCTAAACAAACCAAAACTGTCAACCAATGTACATGATAATTGGGATAATAGACTCACGTTAGTTGAATAAGATGCTTAGCAAACTAACTAATCAAGTTTAATTACTTAAGAATAACCCTTAGAATTCAACTGTAAATTTAGCTTATATGACCTTGTATAGTAAATATATACTTTAATAAATAATTGAATGAAGTATGCATATGACAAACCAAGATGTTTTAAGTTTTAGTAAAGATATAATAATTGTGCATGATGGGGTAAGATGCATAATGTTTGCAATATTATGAACATATTGTTTGCTCTAGATATTTTTTTATTATATGTTAAATTGTATACTCATATGTGTGTATATTATCGATGACTCTTGTGAGAGGTCATCTTTATGATTTATGTTCTCCACTAAGCTTTAAGCTTAGCACGGGTATTTATCCATGTAGGTGTAGAGAGTCAAGATCCATTTTAAAGGGATAGGATCTGCTATCATCAGGCCAACACAAGAGATAGGAGTAGTCAAAGTATGAAGTTATATTATGCAAAGTGAAAAAATAACGTAAGGAACGGTGTAAGGGTTATGTAATGTATGCAAGAGCATTGTTTATAAAGTCTTCACTTTATATTGATGTATGAATATGTATAAACAACATGAATTAAAACAATAATTGCACAAACAGTTTGATAATGGGTAGAATAGTATTTAAGATGACAGGTAATAGGAGGGTCTAGAGTAATCCTTACAGAAAATGATTTCTCAATCCTTTCAAACAAATCGAGAGGTTTGCCATAAAATCGATGATGAATCCATGGACGATATACATAATGTCCACTTCTAAGCACCATCTCAAATTTATTGTTGCTTCTTAACACTCCTTTTTTGGTCACCAAATATAAAAACTGGATAAAGGATTTCCTATAAATTCTATTTTCCATGATCCAGGCATCAACCAACAAGTTTCTCATATCTGGATGATGATCAATAGAGTCTTCCATCACCTTAAACAAGATTCTATCATCACATCCTTGGTCCAGGCCACCAACCCAAATGCACTCTTGCATCTTTTCACGCATGCACAAAATATAATGCACTATTGCATTAATGTCATCAGCTCGGACCTTCTTATGCATCCTCATTTCGCAAATCCTTTGCACTTTTGCTTCAATTTCTACAATACCTTGAGGAATTCGTAGACATCTAGGAGTCCTTATCATAACAGAAAACTAAATAGTAAGTACACTCATGCATAAATATGTATGATTGAAACTCATTTCAATCCAAAAAATAAGGACAAATTATTACTCATAACAGTATATAAATAGTCAGTAAACTCATGTACAAACATATATGATTGAAACTCATTTCAATCAACAAATAAAGAGATATCCATAAAATATAGTTTTCAAAAAATTTTGAAAATTTGAGAAGGCATGAAAAATAATTTTCGCAATTTTTATCAATTTAAAAATAATCTTTATTGGAATAAAATTCAAAAAATATTTTTTGGTCCTAAAAAATTTTCAAAAAATTAGAAAAATTGAGAAAATCATATTAGAAAAAAAAAATTTGCGCTGTTTTGGAGGTCGAAGGATGGCTCACGCACCACATGTCTGTTGAGACACTCTACCACGTGGCCATAACCCCATTAGGCCACATGTCGCCACGTCGAACCCACGCCCGACATCTGGCAACCACACATTGATCCATGTAGATGACATATGTCATCCATGTACCACATAGCAAGACCATAGTCTGCCATATGGCAGTCAATCATTGGTCCACATGGCATCCAAGGTGGATCCACATATGCCATGTGGTAGGACCATAATCTACCATATGGCAGACCCTGACTAAACCACATGTCAACACGTGGCATAATCATCAAGCCAAGTGTCTAGAAGCACCTGCCATATGTCAGCACCATATGCTGCCACGAGGCATGACACATCAAGCCATATGGTAGGACCCTCGCCACATGTCAGCTCCACATGCTGCCATGTGGCAATGTTTGGTTGGTCCATATGGTGACATGTGGCATAATTTTGGACCCATCTTGCCATATCAGCTGACACGTGGCTCTTCACCATTGGACCACATGTCATGTTGCGATTGGGCCACATCCCTAAGTGACGCATCACTCAGGCACGTAGGCCTGATGCGTGCCTGGGATGTGCCCAACACTGGTGGCACGTGCATACCATGGGCTGCCTTCCCGGTGGTTTCAGGCCATCGAATTTTTTCTATGGTGGAATTTTTGAGATCTCTAAGTCTAATGGTGTGGTAAAAAATAAAAAAACTTTTACTTTAAATTTTAAATACGGATTTTTAAATTAATTTTTTTCATGTACAAATATATATATATATATATATATATATATAAAGAGAGAGAGAGACTAAAAGTAATACATACATACATACATCAATAGTATCAATATGCATATTATTCAGTCTGAAATTATATCTGAATTTTTACAAAAATACATATCTAAAAAATAAAAAGCCGAAATGCAAAAATATGAGCTCTGATATCAATAAAGGAAAATATATATCAAGATATATCGTGAGAAGTAAACATAAATACCTCTCAAAATGCATATAGTTGAAGCGAAAATCGATTGTTTCACGTTACCAGCAAGACCTTTCACCCATATGTCACGAACTACGGTATGAAAGTATAAATCCACGAACTAAAAACTACTCTAACAAAGAGAGAATACATGAGGAGATAAACTGACAGAGTTTCGGTATCCTTAATTTTCTCTTTTTTTTCCAAATAAAGAAATTTAGCCCTTATATAGGGCTCCAATTAAGGTAACATAAATTATCTTAATTATGATGATAATTAAATTGGTAGTTAAAAAATATTAATAGTAGAAATAAATTCATTATTAAGTAGGAAATAATATACCATTAATATGTCAGTTACCAAAATCAATTTTGATAATTTCCTTATTGCTACATATTAAATAGCATATTTTCTAATTATGGGGAATCCCAATATGAAATTAGTTCCATATGCATATTATTTTTTGTCCCGATATTATGACGTTTATATTGGAATCAATTTCTTATCTCATAAATTATGGACTTATCCCAAACTTCTTCAAATATTTGTAAGAAAATTAAGGAAATTAACTCTTAGTTATTTGTATATACAATTTACTTATATGCCTTTTGTTATTTTTTTTTTATATTACATCTTAATACAATCCATAAAAATTAAAAAGTAATTTAATGCATCATACTCAAAATTGACATTTTTTTGAAATGGATGATACATGACATTTTAATTAGAGAAAAACCCTTCTATTTTGTGATTGATTATTGTATGAGATAAAAGTAAAATGGAAATATTTTAAATATTTTTAAAAAATTGACAAAAAAAAAATGGAAGCACAATCCTTCTATTTCAAATACTTAAAATTAAAAATCACGTTTCTCCCAATTTTTAATGGTGATGGATGGTCCCTCTTCTGGATGTCTCTTAGAACTTAAGTATACAGGCTGTGCATAGGCTAACATTATGATGTAGTTCCCAATTCCAGGGGACTCGAGAAAATTACTAAATTATACAATTACCTTTTTCATTGACACTTTTAGATATAATTAAGTTAAAAAGATTTATCATTTATTATTTTTATTGATATTCTTATTGTTTAATTATGTATCCAAAATAAAATAGCACCCAAAGACTATCACCCTTCTTAGTGGGAGCGCTTTTCACACCTATATGTGAATTATTTTGAATCGGCCTTAAAAGTTAACCCTATATATATATATATATATATATATATATATATATATATATTCTATCTTTGTATGCTTCATTAACAAATAAAATATTTAAAATTTAGGATTTACTTTAAACTTTCGTCTTTGAAATTTATTGGTATAACTATTTCAGATTTGCAATGAACATATTTACAAAATAAATTATTTTTTTTCAAATATTGAAAGATATTTTATTTTTAAGATTCAAACTCGAAACCTCTAATTAAAGGAGAAGTAACCCATGCCATTTTATCTTATCTCTTGAATCGGTTATCATATTATTAGTTCAATATGCTTTTCTACAAACTTTTTTTTTTTCCTTTTTTTTCCTTTTTTCTGTTTAAATAAACAAAAAAATACATTAGGACTTAGAAGATTACTAAAAGTTGAAACTTCTAATTTTCTGTTTACATTCCACCACCTAATCCTTTAAGCTAAGACATTTTGATATCAAACCCTCATGTTCTTTTTTTTTTTTCTTAAAAAAATGAATTAATAATTTGAATAGAATATGCAAAAAAATTAGAAGTCAAAAGTTATCATATTTTTTAATGCAAACGAATGATTTATGAAATTAGAGATTTAAAGTCATTCTTATAGTATCAATAATTTTTTTTTTTTATGGACATCAACTTTTTATTGGGTTATGCAATAAGCATTTCATACTATAAAGTCCAAATCTTGAACAAAATAACTGCAAAAACAAGATCGGGATATTAATTTTATTTAATTCAATCCTTATTTATTTATTTATTATTATTCTAAAGAAAATGGATGAACATATTAGCTTAAAATTCTATAATATCTGATGTGACAAATTCAAGTGATATCCGGAAAAAAAAAATTGAATTTAATTCAATTCTAAAAATTGACTTGTGATGTGAGAATTGCTTAATTTTTTTTAAAAAATATTTAATTTTTATAATCAGTCAATGTGGTATAAATAATACAAACCCCTCATGTCTGAAGCCAAATATGTGCAAAAAATATAAAACGTGAAGTTTGTAGGATTGCACAATATCACAAAATTGATGGCTCTGATAGCATATAAAAAAATAATTTTGAATTTAGTTCAATCTCAAAAACTAATTTGTGAATTATGAATTCCTCAAATTTTCATAGAAAGGTATTTAATTTTTATAAAGAAATGATGTGAAATACTTGACAAATCTTAAATTATCATAAAAAAAAAAAGAAGAAGTGATAATGTAGTGAATAAGAAAAAGAGGTTGATGTACTTTTGCAGGTAGGCCCCCAGTCAGATTGAAGGTATTAAACCCTGCAAAAAGAATGTTTCGTGAATAATATGCTTATTCTGAATATGATATGGTCTATTGTACAGGTAATGGTGACTTAATGGATGGCATTAGCCATATTAAATTAGGGAGAGATCTTATCCGATCGGATGATCTCGTTTCTCATACTGAGTCAGTTAACTTTAAAAGGCTTGCATGGACCTTTTGATTTTGAACCTCTGATGTTTTCTAGGGTATTATCAATACTTAACATGATAAGCTAGAGTGTGTGTATATATATATATATATATATATATATATAGTAACTTAAGGCGTAGATGATGCTAGATTTTGTCCTAAAGGGAAAAAAAAAAAAGAAAAAGAAAAAGTCTTTTACAAACAAATAGAAAAACTTCAGTATGGCTTCTAGCTAATATATGTGTGGCAAACACCATTTTTGTGAGCAGTATTAATTAGATTATTATACATCAATCACACATAAAAGAATATATCAATAAATTTTAACTTAAAAGATATTAAGATCGTTTTCGCTGAAAATTAAAAAAAAATAAAATAAAATCCATTTCAGAATTAGAAAATAATATTTTAAAAATATCGATCGAATAAAAAGAGGAAAAAGAAATGGAGTACTTAATCGAAATGTTTACGTAATTGAATTGATTTTGATCGGATAAACTTTGAAATAAAAATAAATGAAAGGAGGAAAACAAAAATAAATAAAAGAAAATCCAGATATCTAAAAGGATGTGGAGAACGTATGGCTGTTTCTAATTGAATAATTCGAAAAGTGAAATTGCAACGATATCAAAATGGGAGAAGTTCTTACATTAATGTAGGGCTTAGTGGGTAAGTGGCTGAGGAATTTTGACAAGCACCTTTCAGTCATGACTATGGCTTCAAACATTTATACCTATGAGGGGTCCAATTTAATTGTTATTTGTTAACTATCAAGCCATCAACAAATTGTTTCCACATGGATGCCTACGTACCTTATGCCTATTCATACTCCATTACACTTGTTTCTTTTTTTAATAAAATTTTACAATTCTATTTTTGGACCTACAATTTTAATATAATATTAAGATGACTTATTTTTTACCCTCTTATATGAATATATATGACTATTTTGAGTCTCTAGATTTTTATTTTATTTTAGCCCTGTTGGAGGTTGCAAATTATGACCTAATCTACTATTTCCATCCAACACATCAAAAAAATCTGATCCAAATTTGACTCTATCCATTTCATCCGCAAGGTGAAACCACTTTATATAATTATGTGATTCATATAATCTAATCCATTTATAATCCGATTATTTGTGATTTTATAACTTTTATTTTATATAGTATGAATATAAAAATAATTATTTTTATAGGTTATGAGCATATATAATTTTTTATTTTAATGCTTCTTAAGAAAGATAAAAAATACTATTATAAATTCGATCCATTTATAATCCATATAGGATCTAATCCGTCGTGACCTAATTCAAATCCATTCAATTCAATCCATCTGCCATCTATAGTTGCTTTTATTCTTATTATTATTTGAAAAGGCAAGCTTAAAGTAGGGAAAAAGAAAAGAGTCAAAAGATATATTTAAAATGAGATGGAGAAAACATTATATTGTGATTCAGGTTAAGAACGTTTTTATCAAAATAGGGACATGCAAATTTGTACTGTTAGTCTCTCAAAAGAGGATAAAAAAAATTCCTTATTGTGCTTTTAAAATATTCGAGAGTAGAATTATATTGAAGTAAGAGTTAGCAAAATAATAATGCAAAAAAATAATTATTGCTTATAATGGATTTTTAGTTGAATTTAAAGTATTTTAAATCTGTAATATAAGCACTTCAATTTCACTTCTCAAAGAAGTACCTAATTTTAATAATGTACTGTTAAATACTTATTTATTTTATAAAAAATAAAAATAAACTCACACTGCTTTGAAGAATTGGAGTATATAACACTTAATTGCATTTATATGACATTAAAAAATCAGCAAAAACCATCAAAATCGACCAAAAAAATAAATCCACTGTATTTTCAATTATTGCTTTTCTGACTGTACACGTTGAATAGTGTTGATGAGTTAATGAATTATAATTAATAAAAAAATAAATAGGGTGAAAGATAAAGATGAAGATGAGTCCACCGTCATAAATGGAAGAAAACTCCATTCAATTCCTTTCTACATAAACGGATAACTTTTGATTTAGACTTTGTTTGAGATGTGTTTAGGTATAATTGGTCTGTTATATTGTTCGCACATTCTGCACTAATTAAATTCAGCCAAAAAGAAAATTCCATCTAGCTCTTATATTTTTGCCTAGTTTTAATGCACCAGCATTTGACTTGAAAATGATGCACCTTCCAGCTTTCAACAAAAGAAATTTTGAATTTTATTTATAAAAAAAAAAAAATCAATGATTGATTTTTCTATGCAATACTGGTTAATATCACACTTCCACTATTTATATCTACAATTCTCATTTTACAAATTAGATTTTAAAATTAAAATATAATTTTTTAACAATATATTAGAATTCAAAATCAATACTCTTACAATATAGATTTTGGCGTTGGTTCAATTTTGCAGACGAAAAGATGCATTAAACATCCACATGGGCTTGGCAAAAATGTAAGGTATATATTGTAATGATTTGATTTTTGAAATTAAAATAGATTAAATTCCATTTTATTTGGTCAAAATTTGTTGATGGAGAGTGAAGTGGTTTGTAGGGAAGTAATGGAGATTGTTGCATGGGAAAGTGGCGCATATTTATTGTCCTACTGCCTACTTCGATAGAATAATACATTTGTTTCTAATTAGGACCATGGCTAAGATTATTACAACAGTTTTTGTTTTTGCTGAATTTAATGAGTCAAATCAGTTAAAAATAAAATTTATTTTTTAAATCGCAAGTTTCATATTGATAGGGAATGATATTAGCTTTTAGATCAGCTCATTATCATCTTCACTGTCAAAACTGTAATATAACTCATTAGTTAGGAAATCCACGTTCAAATCAATATATATATAAATAGAAAAGGATTTCTTCTTGACCAAAAAAAATGAAAAAGAGGAGCCGTTCGTATGAAAGGGCAAGAGAATGAATAATAAGCAGCAGTTGAGGATTATTGTCTATTTTTCTGCCATACATGTAGTTGAAGAAAATGGCTCAGTGTCTAAACAAAAAGTTAAACTTCTTCACTTTAGTGTGGGAAATAAAAAAAGAAAAATAGATATATATATAGAGAGAGGAGGAAAAAAAAAACAGGAAATGAGAACGAACTAAATAAAAATGGATTTGTGCCTAAGTAAAAAGAAAAAAAAAAAAGGAAAGGTGAAAATCCTTTTATTAATTTATTAGACGTTTTTTTAGAAGGATTGAAATGCCAGAAATAATTAAATTTCTCAATCAATATATAATTTGCAACAGGGCTCAAAAATATTTAAATAGATAGTTAAACTCGATTTCAAATCGGTCTATATAGATTATCAGTTTAATTAGATACGGACGTAAATTTTAATTTTAGAAATTATAATTAATGAATTTGAACTTGAATTTAATATTTGGTTAATGGTTAATTGACTTTTAATTATATATAAATTTTCATATATATATATATATATATATATATATATATATATATATATATATATATATATATATATATGTATGTATGTATGTATGTATGTATGTATGTATAAGTATAATTTTCATATTTTAATTAAAATTATTATTTTACTTTATATAAATATGAACATATTTTATACCTTAACAGTTAAAAATTATATATATATATAAGTATAATTTTCATATTTTAATTAAAATTATCATTTTACTTTATATTAATATGAACATATTTTATACCTTAACAGTTAAAAATTTTATATATATATTGATGCGGAGCAGATAAGCATGCCCCCTCAACTTGCGATGCTAAATAGGTAAAAACATTTTTAGAATTAAATAATTTTATATTTTTAAATAATTAAAAAACAACTTTTTAATATTTTAATAGAAAATTTTAATGGGATCTCTTTTTACCTATTTTAGGTTGGATAGCATAGGTATTTGGCAACTTGTTCATTCAGCTTCAATGGGACAATTTGTATTGACATGGTTTTTTATTGTTGTTAGGAATGACTCGTATACTAAGCCGAGAGATAGATGCTGGAGCGGAGTAGAGTATTTGCTTGGGATGTCAGAGTGAATCTATCCACTTGAAAAAGTTGATCGAAAGGATATAGTGAATATCTGTCTAGTCGGAGCGAAGCGTTCGGGAGAGCACAGCGTTAGGAAGAACTAAACGCTCGGGAGAGCATAGTGCTCGGAATTACGTAATTACGTACCAAGAGGATTATGTATAAATACTAAAGTTGTAACCTAATTTGACAATCATTTTCTCTGGAATAAAAAAACAGCCGTCTCCGAGGAATTAGGCAAATTGACCAAATCTCGTTAAACTCTTATGTTCTTTAGATTTTCTTATTTATCTTGTTAATATTCCTATGATTATTTAACATGAATTCTCAACAACTGTCATTAAGATAATTACATTTCCATGTGATTTGTTATTATTTATTAATATATTATTTGGAAAACATAAAGGTGATTATAATTTTTAACTTGAATAAAATAAAAGGATATATGAGAATTTTTCTAGGACCTTGAAACACACATAATTATCACAAATAATTAGAATTAGTATATAAAATACAAACGGTATAGAATTAGAGAATTAGAATTTCTAGATAATTCTATATTTGTAATCAGAATATAAATAATTTGTCATTTTGTTTAGAATTACAATTAAATTTCTAGCCTGTTCTTGCAAGTGCATGGAAATTTTTTTGGACCGAAATATATTTTATTTTCTATATTGTTAACAAAAAGATATATTTACAAAACTTAAGAATTGCTTTCTCCTACTTGCAGCATCAAAAACTAGATCACGAACATCTAATAAAAGACTGGCAATATACATATATGTGTGCGTTAAATTGTTAATGTCCTGTTTTAACACAATAATTAACGATTTTATAGGTTATTCATCTTCTCTAACTTTATCAATAAACACATTATAATTATATAAAATGAGATTCATTTTAATAAAATTTTGACTATTACTTGAAAGAATAAGGATGATAATTAAATGCCGAAACTCATAAAAAAAGGATAATTAATAATAAAACCAACCGACTCTTTCATGGTGCAGAAGGCAAATTAATATTTTGGGGATGCAAAAGGCAAACGAATTAACAATAAGCTAAATTGGATTTTCAATAATTGTGAAGTAATGATTAGATTAGCAAATAGTATATATGTGAAAGTATGTGACCAAAGGATCCGCCGACGTTTAAAGAACAGCCACAAAAGCCTGAGATTAGTCTAATCAACAAATCAAACATTTTTACTACGCAATAATTAAGGTCAAATTCCTGCACTTTAAGAAATAAATATAACTAATTAGTCATAATCCATTATGCTAAAGTTATATTTGCCTTCGCTATTAATCTTCTCCCCTACTTTAATTTGGACGCAAATTTTTTGCTTTGCATAATTTATTTTTAATGGATAAAGCTTTTTTTTTGCCTCCTAAATGATTCGAAATAAAACTATTTGGTACTTATATATTTTTTCTTTTGAATTATTTAAAATATGATAATATTTTTCTCATTTTACAGGGCAATCAATTACATATATAATATCATATGTTACTTATAAAATGTCGTGTCATCCATTTTATAAGTGAAATGTATCCATTTTAGTAAATTTAAGAGTATAAATTATATATTTTGAAAAGTATAAAATTACAATCTCTTAATTTCGTATAGTTTAGTTGAGAAAAAAAAAACTATTATCCCAATTTTTAATAGATTGAGATTGTTTTATAAACTTTGAGCCTTGGGGAAGGATTAATAAATTAATGAATCTACTTAATTTAAGTAATAAAAAAAAGAGAGAAAATGTATACCTACTTCCTCAACTTTTCGAAAGAATGCAATTAAATATCTTGAGTAAATTTGTATTCAATCAAATCGCATAAATTTCGTAAAGTTTAGACTTTAGGAGCCGAAAGGATACTTTTTGCATTTCTTCTACAAACCTAAAATGTTCTCAAATCGTTTTCATATATAGAATGTTAGATTTAGAATTTATATTTGTTTATTGTTTCTAGGGTACCTTAAGTTGAAGCTATATGTTTAAAATTCAAACAAAATCAATTCATTTTTGTAAAGCAAAACATTATATCTCACTCACATTCACATATAGCCTATATATATATATATATATATGGAAAGGAAAAAGAGACCGAAAATTCCAAACGTTCCTCACATTAATATCAGCATTTGCCACTGAAATTTTAAACTTAAAACCTCTTGGACATTAAAATCAGTATATATCTACTACTAATATATCCCATGAAGAACAAATCCACAAATAATTAATAATATTTAAAGCTCAAAAGTTATTCTTTGCAACTTATATAATAGTAAGGTTTCTATAATACTAAATTGTATTAATATGATGCCTAATTGATATAAAGAGTAATGGAATCATTTATAGAATGCAAAATAAAAAATAAAAAATAAAAAAAGGACTCTGAAGATAAGCATAATGCGTTCTTTTTTTCCTGAGCATAATGTATGTTGGAGTAATGGGAATTCAAGCAGAATAAGAACATTTCTTATGTAACTAAGAAAAATAGGAATATATAATTAATGTTGGAATAAAAAAAGAAAGAGGGTATTAATAATATAATATATATGTTGTTTTTTAAATGAAATTGGATATCATAAGGTATAATATAATTGGTGTAAGTAAGCAATGAATGAACGAGGAAATCATGATCAAAGAGAGAGAGAGAGGAAGTTATAACAACCTACATATATATATATTGTTAATTTGTCATGCCTGCATGGTGGCCCTCCTGCCAATCGCCCATTATTTTCTTTCAGCTTTCAATTGATATTTCCTCTTATCAAGTAAATATTTAGTGGTTTACCTTCAGAAAAAAAAAAAGGTACATATGTCTTGTTATTTCATAGTTTTATAGCTAGTGAAATTATTATTTATTAATAATTGTACTTTAAAGTTGTTCAAAATTTCTAGCAACAATATATAGTACGTTCTATGTTTAATAATTATTTACGTTTTCAAACGTAAAATGCAACACGAGAAATCCTAATATCATCGATTTACCACTTTGCCTACATATATTCAAAATCAAAAGGAGAAAAAGAAAAAAATTACAGCTGCAAATTGGTCTAATGGCCAGCATTCAATTAAAAATATAAAAAGTTTCGATTTGGATTACTTTGGGTAACATTTCAAGTTATAATTTGTTTCTTTTAAATAACGTCTCAAAAGAATTTTACTCTTATTATGAGTTGATTCAACTCAATTTTATAATGAATCGATCCGTTAAATGGTTAAATGTAAGTTATATTTTCTTAAATTTATTTTTGCTGTGTCATAACCTAATGTAATAACCCTCACATGTAAATTTATCTTGATTTATGCCTGTTCAGTTTGGTTTGGTTGGTACAAAATAAGGGTAGGAATTGAAATTTCCATTTCTCCACTCAAAAATATAAAATACCCATTTTTCACTCTCCATGCTAATCAAAGTTGATTTCATTCCCAAATCAAATTTTAAAAAAAAAAAATTATTCTGATTACTTACTGAACCAAATAAAAGTATTGAGGAACCAATTATTTATTTATTAAGAAATACTATTGTGCAAAAATATTGTATAGATAATATATCTGTCAAAAAATTTTAAGACTTTTTTATACTAATTTGAAAAACATTGTAAATATAGGAAATAAAATATTGTTCTACTTCAATAAATGGAGGGACTTAATTTTTTTTTTTTACGAACAAATGGATGGACTTAATTTGATTGGTTTAACATAAAGAAAATAATTTATCTAATGCAACTCCAATTGTGACATAAAAGAAAAAAGAAGAAAATTTTCATTTATATAATGCTAGAACTTAGAGAGTGATGGGCATTTATTGGATGCCAATTAAACCTGTTGAATCATAGTTTCAATCAGTAAAAAAGTGCATTCATTTTTTTTATTTTCTACATTATATACTTATATTTCTTCAATAAGTTTTTCCTACATATCGATGATAAGGATATCTATCTCGCATTAAAGGATATTTAATTGTTTGTCCTTTTCTTTATAATAATCATTTGTCCCATATCAATCATCTATATATATATATATAGCTATTTTTTTTATGTACTCGACACTTGTCTAATGTAGCAAAGCCAAGAAATAGAAGTTTTCTTGGGGGCAACACAAAAAAAAAAGAAATTAATTGCATATATCATATATATGTGGTTCTGATCATAGCATTAATTGGTGGTTTTAATTAGTCACCCTAGCTTGGAAAAATTGGAAAATCAATCTTTAACCACAATCCGTTAATATTAAAAATTATTATAATCATCTAATATTTAAAGTCTATTAATCGAATTAATTCAAATTTATATTAGACAGGTACATAAATATTTTAAAATATTTCAATTTTAGAATTTTAGCATGACATCTGTGATAAATGGATAAGCAATCTTCGCCATTCAATTTCTTTATTTGGTGGTAATAAATATAATCAAAATGATTATATACAAATAATTAGGAATTGATTTAGTGAAAAGTAGTAAATTAAAAATAACAAGGCTTCTCCAAATTCGATTTTTATTAATAAAAGTTAAATTTGTATTAAAAACTCAGCAAAATAGTACTAAAGAGAAAGTGAGTATACATTATGAGCAGGAAAATTTTGAATCCAAGTGGATTCTGAAGGTGAAATTAAGAGGAGCATAGTTGGGTAGAAAATGAGCCAATTCATTCACACAACCCTCTTGACAAAAAGCCATGAGAAAGAAGAAATAAAGTAGATTTCTGAACCCATAACAACTAACAGGGAATATGAAGCCGAGGTAACAAATTTCATAACAAAGTTAATCCCAATTTGTCCAAAACTGCAACAAAAAAGGACCATTTTCCAATCTTTTTTTTTTTAAATGTTTCTAAATTTGTCTTGTAGGTATCATTAGCATGAAACTGGGAATACATGAAAATAAAGTAGTAATGGTGATTGTGGATATTTAGGTGCTAAGCATGAAGATGATGATGCTAATTGTATGTACAATTGCAACAGGCGTGGTTTCACTATCACCACCTTAACCATCAAATCAAATTTCTAATTAGCACCAAAATAATACCCATTGTTGCATGTCAACTTAATTACTTGAATTTTCACATGATTGACTTTTTGATCTAATTGGAGATTCTAAGAGTACGTCCAATTGAATTTTGAGGGCACATCATAATTGCGCAAATCAGACGCACATGAATCCAAATCTTTCATTCTTTTTTCACTTCTGTGTGTTTTTACTTTTCTACTTTCTTGCCCTTTCCATCATTGCCATCCCAGATTCGTCTTTCAAGGAATTATTATTCTTACTAAGTGCTTCATTTACTTCTATCTATTTATGGAATATTCACCTGCACTTTTCAAATTTAATATTTCCCATCCCTAATATCCTAATTAATTTTCACCAATTTTATATACATACATATATCAATAATTTCATTACTGTAGATAATTTTCGAACTACACAGTGATATTGGTCCGATAATCAGGGTTATAAGATCAGAAAAATTCGAGCTTCATCAATCCGATCTCTTGTATAAAAAAACTATATAATATTAAAAAATAAAATAAAGCTATCGAGTTCTGCATATAAATAAAGACAAAACTAACCTCTCATTACTATATTAGAAAACTCAAAGTTAGTTTTAAAATTAAAGTGTTGAAGTTTAATAGATTATAAAAAAAAGATTCTTAATCTCAGAAGCAAACATTATATAATTAAGTTATGCGATAATACAAAATTTTAGTACATACACTCAGTGTGTGATTTAAGGATTAAAAGTAATAAAATAAGCTAATTCAGGTAGCTAGTCTCTCAACTACAAATATATTATATTATGCATTAAAAAAAAAGAGAATAAATTTAATGATAATTATGATAACTGAATCGATTTTTTTTGACAGAAAAACTGAACCGAATTTAATCCTTCGTGATTAGAAAAGATTCAAACAGTTGATATTTTTTTTAAACAATAAAGAAAATATTGTGGAAGACATCAAGTTTCCAATTCATACTCCACAAAGGCCCAAGTTGGTCCGGTCCAACCCACACCCAACCATGCACAAATCATAACTCTCCCATTAATCAATCTCCTAGAATAAACATAATAAAAATTAATTAATATTGTAAGTAAGATAATTAGTATAGGATTTGATGGGACAAGTGATAACTAATCCTTCAAGTTTCTCTGATGCTGCGTAATTTAGTTATTATTATTAGTTATATATAATAAATATAAAAATAAATGCAAATTAATAAGAAGTGTAGATGTCCCACTTAATTATGTTATATGAAGCACTTTACCTCTTCTCTACAACTCGATCGGATATAAATTCTGATATGAACAAAAGGAATATATATATATATATATCACTATCTCCCTCTCCCTCTACCTCTCTCTCTCACATTCAAACAATGAATGTGGATTTAGCCCCGAAGCTTTTGCTCACCCACCATTCAACAACATGAGAGAGAGAGAGAGAGAGAGAGAGAGAGAGAGAGAGAGAGAAGAATTCTAATTACGAAATTACTCATTCTTCTTAGTGGATAACACCCTTCTTAATCCACTCCAATTTTTAAGGAATTAGAGATCCATTCTCTGCTTTTCAGATAAACTACATCTCAACCCTAAATCTTTCTCTTCAACTCTTATATGGAGTTCTTGAAAGAAATACAAGGCAAACAAGCACATGATCCAATATTCATAGAGAAAATGAATAAATCTTGTTCAAGATGTGTTTGCGTGGCGGGTCCGGTCATAGTGGGAGCAGGTCCGTCTGGGCTAGCGGTGGCGGCTTGCCTCAAAGAAAGAGGAGTACCAAGTACAGTGATAGAGAGATCCAATTGCATAGCTTCTTTATGGCAGCTAAAGACGTATGATCGTCTTCGTCTTCACTTGCCTAAGCAGTTTTGTCAGCTTCCATTAATGGACTTTCCACCTGAGTTCCCAACTTACCCTACTAAGAAACAGTTCATAGATTACTTAGAAAAATATGCAAGAAATTTTGATATAAGGCCAAGGTTTGACGAAACGGTATCGCATGCGGAGTACGATGAAGTAGTTGGGTTTTGGCGGGTGAGAACAGTAGGGTCAAAGAAGGAGGAGACGGAGTATGTGAGCCGGTGGCTGGTGGTGGCTACCGGAGAGAATGCGGAGGCGGTGGTGCCGGAGATAGAAGGAATGAGAGAGTTTGGTGGGGATATAAGGCATACAAGTATGTATAAAAGTGGGGAAGAATTTAGAGGGAAAAAAGTATTGGTGGTTGGTTGTGGAAATTCAGGAATGGAAGTTTGTTTAGATCTATGCAATCACAGTGCCAAGCCTTCGCTTGTGGTCAGAGATACGGTAACAACTGTTTCCTTTTTTTCATTATAGAGTTCCCATGCCATAAACAAAACCCAGACATTTTTGCTTTTTCTGAAAATTGAGTTGTGACAACACCAACTTCTTTTAAACAACTCCAACATTTCTTTATGGTTAATAGGTGCATGTTTTACCAAGAGAGATGCTAGGAAGGTCAACATTTGGGCTGTCGATGTGGATGCTAAAGTGGCTGCCGATGGGGCTGGTGGATGGCTTCCTGCTAATAGTGTCAAGATTCATGCTGGGCGATACATCAAGATTGGGATTGGACCGCCCTCAACTGGGTCCCCTTCAACTCAAGAACTTGTCTGGAAAGACCCCCGTCTTGGATGTGGGTACCCTTGCCAAGATCAAAACTGGAGAAATTAAGGTATTTTTTTTTTTTTACTTTCTTTATTTGATTTGCACTGTCTCATCGTAAACTGAAAAAATAAAATATTCTCATAGACCTCCACTCCACTCTTCTTTTTGAGAAATTAAAATATCAAAATTCTGGTGTAGGTATGTCCAGGAATCAAGAGGCTGAAACGACATACAGTTGAGTTTGTCAATGGGAAATTGGAGAATTTTGATGCAATCATCTTAGCTACAGGTTATAAAAGCAATGTCCCATCTTGGTTAAAGGTATTCTTTTTTATTTCTTTTACTTTTTTTATAAATATTCAATTTTGTTGCGTAATACACGTCATCCAATCATATGAAAATAATTTTTAATTTTAATCAATTCGAACGGTTCTGCTGCACATATCAAATTATCACCTTATTATTATAATCATCATTATTATTATGACGTTGAAGAATTAAAAAAAAAATTGACAGGAAGAAAAGATGTTCTCGGAGAAAGATGGGTTGCCAAGAAAGGCATTTCCAAATGGGTGGAAAGGAGAAAGTGGGTTATTTGCAGTGGGGTTCACTAAACGTGGAATTCTTGGTGCTTCGATTGATGCTAAAAGAATTGCTCAAGATATTGAGCATTGTTGGAAATCTGAAGCTAAACATTCTATGTTTTTCCCTAGATCACTTCTACCTTAATTTTTGTTTTTTTTCTTTTTGATTTAGGATTTATAAATTGCATTTAGGGAGAGAAGAAAAGATTTTCATTGGAGTAGTATAGGAAATTGGAGTTATTTTTTTCTATGACATAAAATCGGTACTAAAGTTAGTGCTCCTCTAGGGGGAAAAAATACAAAAGGAGAAAATTTATATCTTTTCAGAAATTACACCAATTGGAATTGTTTTTCAAATTCTGGATTTCGAATTTAAATTCCAATTGAGTCTTTTGAATTGAAAAAAAAAATAACCAAGGAAATTAATCATAAGGAAGGGAAGGTTTGGTGTGGTTTGGGTATAGGGGACCTCAACTATTTGTACATTCTGTACATTAGCAATTTCTCTAATTAGGTATTTTATTTGCCAATCAAGTGTTAATTATTGTTTCTAAAATTAACCTTTTCTTTAGTCTCTTCACGATGTGAGTTTTGGGATGAGAATTATAATTATTTTTAATTTTTTATGGTGAATTGTAATGAGATGCTAACTTGTATATATTTTTGTGTTTAGATATTTGAATTTATTTTTTATGCACTATATATTTCATTGAAGTGCAAGCAGGACCACCACTTGTGAGCAGAGCTAGAAATGGGAATTAAATATCAGCATAATAAAATGAAAATAAATGTAAACATGTATGAATGCTGCTTCTTCATAATTATTTTGTTATTACAAAACTGACATATGAGTGCGCATCATCATTTTGTCAAATAAATCCACTCACAGTTTAATGCTTCATTATTATTACTGAATCAATATATATATATCATTTAATGTTGAGTATCTATATATCATGATACTACTAAATATTGTGATATACTTTATCTAGATTAGGTTTAATAATACTACTACTTGTTTTTTATAAAATAATAATTATATTTCTTTTTATATGAATATGGAGTTTGACATTTGTAATTTTTACTTGGAAAAGATCTCCAACAGGAAAAAGAAAAACTGAATGACCTATGCCAGAGTTGAGAACAATGCAAACCAAAAAACTGTTCTGGAAAGTTTTCCTTTCAACGTTTCAGCTAGCTATAAAGGCAACTCTCATGCCAAAAATAATACTTTGATTTTCTTAAATATTATTTTAAATTAAAGTAAGAGTGTCAAGATTGTTCTGTTAAACTTTTTTAATACAGAAAGGTAATTAATTGTGCTCTATCTTGGTAATTAAATCGGAAATTTAGCAACCAGAATGCATGAAAATATATAAAAGAAAAGGGGATGAGAATTGAGAAGAGTTCTTTCTCTCGTAACAAATTCGAATTTTGAATATAAATTTTTTTTAGGATTTATTCAATATTAATCTGAATTAATCAGGATAGACACTTAGATACTTTTTTTTAAGAAAAATAAAAAAAAGGAAAAGAAAAAGGATAATACGGTTAAACTTGAAACAGGGAAGCAAGTGTTATATTCTTGGAATCTTCTTAACCAAAACATGTTGTTGTTCTCTTCACAGCCTTGTAAAATCAACCAAAGCAGAGACCCACCAGCAGTCACTTTGTTTTAGCAACCTGAAAACTTTATTAGTGTTGGCCAAAATTTCCTATCAACAAAATAAAGCAAAACTACATCAAAAAGGAAATTATAATTTCCTACTATTAATTTAATATAAACACATGCCAACTTTTAATTACAGACTGATATTTTTAATACAAAAACTAATTAAGAGAATATCAAGAGACCTTTTAGTAAGTAAAGTTTCGACTTCTCTGTCAAAAAAGAATCCAAATGCAAATCTAATCACTAACGCTCATTAATCCTAATGACTAAATTACTATTAAATCGGTTAGTTATTAGCTAAAACCTCGGTGAATTAATTTTTAAAGATATGAAATATTAACCTTTTTTGCTAATCAGGATAATTAATTTATTCTAATCAAAAGTCTTCTTCAAATCCCATTTAAGATTTTGAATATATAACGACTTTGACTAGATTGTCTCTTCTGTTTGGGGAAAAAAAAACACATGGTTGTCTCTTCAAAAATCCTTTCGAAATAAGCAAGCACGACAAGTTCTACTTGGATTGCCTGTGATCAAATCTAGTATATATAACAGCATCATACTTCACGCTCCAACTCATGGGATGGTGATTTAGTAGTAATATAGGTTAAGATAGAAATGAGAGGTATTATATCAACTCCCGACACCTTTCATGAGGAGGGATAAGAAATCTTAACCTGTAACGACGTTTCGAATTCGAATTTAGTTGATCCAGTGAAATTTGAATACCGAATGGTTAATCCAAATAAAAAATACTCCACGATACAATCAATATGTATACATTTAGGATGATTGAATTTGTAATATATAATTATATACTATTTTATTTACAAAATAATAATTTTTGAAAATTTAAATGACTAGCTAGATTCCATGTGCAAAAGTAAGTTTGTAAACTCGTTTAAGGCTTCCTGACAAAGAAAATTTGTCAAAAAAAAAAATGCCAACTAAAATCAAGGTAGATTTGCAATTGAGATCAAATTAATGTTGTTGCAGTCCTAGTAATTAAGTTCAATATCCATAGTCAATAATTCATATCTTCAGCCGATTCTATTTGCGAAATTAATGTCTAATCTTATCTCAAAATTCCAAATTAAAGGGTAATGGTCAAATACTTAAAACGTGATAAATGGGAATTTTATCACATTCGGTTCTTTGAAAAATGTGATTTTGTTTCAAATTTTTTAACTAATTAGTCTCTTCTAGTTGGAGTAATATTTATGTATAAATTTATTGAAGAATTCAATAATAGAATATCAAATTAAATAAAAAAAATGTCGCGTAAATGGTTACAATAAATTAGTGGCTTAATTAAAACCTCATAAAACTAGTTTAAGCATCACTTATTAATCATATATAGCAATTTATTATTGACTTATTAATTTATAAAATCTCACAAAATTAGTTTAGATAAAAAAAATCCATTAATTAAATGGTTTCGGTGCATGCATGTATGTATCGTGTTCAGGTATGGTGTGTGAGAAAGTCGCGATGAACAATAGGAATTAGTTTGATTAATTCCATGTGTTGGATTTTAATAGCCAAGTCCAGTCTTATGACATTTGTTATTCTTTTTTTCTTTTTATTATTTTATTGATGATTCATTGTATGTTCAATGGTTAAGTACATTTTTCTTTTTACTGTCACAGCAATATTTGACTAACTGCAACTATATTTTTTTTCGTACAAAAAACATAAATATGACATCTTTTTTATTTCACTTTGAAAATGATAAATTCTACTTAAACATAAGATTTACAGCTACTAGCAATTTCGAGTGTCAATTTCACCCATAATTACTGAATCTATTATTTATCATTTAAAAATAATTAATTTTTTTTTTACAATTTAAAAATCAATAAACTTATCATATTATTATATAAAAATTATATTCACTGATTTTCAATAAGGATCCTTGTCGGATTGATGACATGACATACCACATTATATACCTAGACATACGTAACATATCTCATGTTTAGGTCAATTTCAGCCACTGTTACTGGATTTACGATTTATCATCCAAAAATAACTGATTTATTTTTCGTGACTTAAATGTCACTGAACTTATCAATTTTTTGTAGAAAAATCATCTTGACTGAATACTCGTGGTGATGAATTTATTGTCACATTATAAACTAATGTATCATATTTGACACGTCAGCAACTAAATCACTTTTATCAGCTAATATGTCATATTTGACACATCAACAATTCATGTGTGTCCATAGCTGATGATGTTCATAGCTAATGTGTCATAACTGATAATGTGGCAATAAATTTATCTCCATATGTGTCCGGTCAAAATGACTTTTCTGCAAAAATATGATAAGTTCAGTGACATTTAAGTTACGAAAAATAAATTAGTTACTTTTGGATAATAATTCATAAGTTCAATGACCGTAGGTGAAATTGAATCAAACGTAGAATGTGCCACGTGTCCTGTATATGATGTGGTATGACATGTCATCAATCTAGTAAAGATCCTTGTCGAAAATCGGTGAACATGACTTTTATGCAAAAATATGATAAGTTCAGTAATTTTTAAGTTACGAAAAAAAATCAGTTATTTTTTAATGATAAATTATAAATTCAGTGATCGTAAATAAAATTGACTCCAATTCTGATAACCTCAAAGAGAATAACATCGGTGAATTTACGTGAAAGAAAGTTCTAACATTTAAATTAGTATTCGTAAAGAGAAAAATAAAAATGGTTACTGAAATATATATAAGAGTTTAGAGAGTTTATTTAATACTACTTTTTCTGTCCAAAATAGATAGAAACGCTTCCCTTTTCCATTTGTCCCAATCGCTAATTTTTTTTATACTATAATTAACTTTTCAATTCTCCAATTTCGCATTATTTAATATTTAGGGTTATCAACAAATATTAAATATTATCTCATACTTCTCACCTAAACATTTAATAAATATAGGGATATATTAATAAAAACACAAATAAATTATATGCATTTTCTTAATTCTCATGAAATATAAAGTATGCCTATTTATATGGTATGGAAAGAGTATAATTGAAAGTGTTATACGGTATATTGATTGTATTGTATTTAATGAGTTAGGTAATTAACTTTATGTGATGGTTGATAATTAATAGAGTCATGCCCCAACAGTTACAATGATTTCTTACCATTATATTTGTTTTATGGTAAATTATGGTTTTATATGATATGATATAGTAACTATTCGATCCTGTTTGGTCTAGATGAGAGAATTTGTTTAGTCTAGATGTTTAACATTATATTTTCAACATTAACATTATATACCTAATGCAATTGAATAGAATTTGACGAGAGAAATCGTGATAAAATTGAGAGTTAGAACAAATTTTCAGTCGATGGATTTGACGGCATTTAGAGAAAAAGTTATATATATATATATATATATATATATAGTTTTTTTAATCTCATCATAACATATATAAGATTTAACCAAAGTTTTATGTAAACTACCTCCGTACACTATTAAATATCCACTTTAGTAAAATAATTTATTTACGATTAAATTTCAATTACAAAAAGATAAAAATAAGATTTATTTAAATACTAAGTAATAAATAATAATTAATAGAGTAAACATTAATTTACCTTTTTTAGGACAACTTAGTAAAATATTACTCCCTCTTTTTTTATCTATCACTTTTGTTATTTTCACTAGGATTAAGAAATAATAAATAGATTTAAATTTAGTATTAGATTGCATAATTAAGATTAAATTATCAAATTTGATTGGTTTTGATTTTATTAAAAATAAATAAATTAAAAAAATAAATTAAATTACATTAAAAATTTAAAAACAAAAAATAAATAAAATTTAAATTTTATTCAAAAATAACAGATAAAAAAATAAAATGAATACTTATTTGTAAACGAATATAACAATAAAAGTTAGACGGTAAAAGAACGACATTAAATGTTGTAAACTATTAGTAATATATTTAACTGCACATGCAACGGTCAGTATTTGCATGGAAGGTGTTAGTTAGGGTTTTTAAGAATGTTGGTGGTAGGGTTTATTCCGACCGCAGAAGGCTTCATCCATATACAAGGATGCATTTACATATATATAATAAAATACCGAATATTTGGAATATTATAATAAAGACGTTTCAACCCTGCAATCATAAGAGAGAGAATTTTTTTTTTTTTAAATAACATATAGAAAAAAATTTATTATTATTATAATTATTTGTTCTGGTGCTGCTCTAAAAAAAGGCAAGCACGAGAGGTTGCATGGCCCATGAAATCCAAATGGCCAGCTGCATTGGGCCCCTTTTAGCCTTTGTTATCATCAACTGTCCTTTCTTCTTCCCTTTCTCCCTTTTGCATTACTTTCTTTTCTTTTGCAATTTATATAATTTTGAAAAAGCTCATCGCCAGACGACTCTCTATATGGTAATAAAATGCTTTTCTTTTCTTTCCTATTTTTCCTCTCCTTTCCTATTATTACTGCTCTGATTTTTTTTTCCTTTTGTAAATAATGTTGTTTATTTAAAGCAGTAAAAACCCATAAACAAACTTCTTTAAGAAAGGTGAGGGATTTTAAAATGTTTTGCAAATTCAATTCATCATTCATAAAAATTTAACTCTCCATATTTTTCTAAAAATGTGACAAAATAAAGAAAGGAACAAATGTTATCAAGTAACTATTAGAGTCTGTTTGGGTGGTGTTTTACCATCGTTCATTATTATATGATGTCCAATTGTATAAGATAATACTATATGATTTTATCCAAAATCATATTTGGAAATATTTTTTTTTTAATTTTATAACTTGATATTTTACACTAAAATGACACAAATATTCTCAATTAGTATAAGATAACATTTTTAAGGGATATGTTAGGATTTATAAAAAAATATGTTAAGAATTATAAATACTGATAAAAGTTATAATTGGAAAGCGAAAGTCTTATATGATGGAAAATCGTTAAACTAATGATCCGAAAATGTCATTTTTCATGATTTTATAACAATAAAATAAAATCATGCTACACAATGCAATTATTTGAACCATCTAAACAAACATTTTTTTTTATATGTATAGAATAATGAAAATTTACCATCCAAATACACTCTTAGTATAAAATAAAGATCATAAATACTAAAAACACAAGTTGGGTTGAGTACATTCATGATTATGAAACTTTGACCCTAATAATGCTATTCGATTTATAATCCGAATATACTCAATTATAATTTAATTGCAATAAATGTAAAAATGATTTGAAATTGACCACCAGATTATCAAAATCTGGTTCATTTTTATTAGCATACTAAATTTATATCCAAAAAGATAATATAATGTGGGATATTTCGATCATTTGACCTTTAATTTCGAGATATTTGTGTCATTATATTAAAATTAAATAATGATGAGTTATATTCTTGTTGCAAACCAATTAAATTTAAAAACCCGATAGAGTGCCTTTCTTGTGTAGATAAGATTTTTGCTATCATGTAATCAAACGAATTTCCATGCTTATCTTTTCAATTATTTGAACAAAGCTAAAGCCTTATATGTGTGTTAGACTAGTGGCATAGGAAGTGACAAACTGCAAGAAAAGTTGAATTTGATTGATATTTAATGCACATACTCTTGTTATTATTATTTTCTCTTTTTCTTGGTATATATGTCTGTGCAAGTCACATTAACTTTGACATTTATTTTTCAAACACCAATAATTTGAATTTTCAAGAATATCATAAAGAAAATAATAAATTAAAAAGTGTTTTTCAGTTTTTTTTTTGTTGAAATATAAGCCAAATATCCCCGTCCAATTTATATAAAAAAAAGGTAAAAATTGAACTCAAAATCCATTTTAAACTTTTACATCAGACTGACTCGTTAAGTAACTCATAATCAAGGTCATGTAATTTGGGAATAAAAAAGAAATTAATGAAATAAGCAAATGCAAAATTCACAAGTAACCCTAATCTTAAAAAGGGTGGTCCCTAATTATTAAAGGTCCGTATATGATATGGAAGCAAATGATAGAGTTAAGTACAGATATGGTGCACATGGCCATTTATTTGGACCAAAATTTAAAAACCCTTTTATTGTTAGTGGTCCAAAAAAATTTAACAAAAGCAAAACATAAATTATGCCTAACGGTTTGATAAGTACACCTTAATTTTCCCTCTCCAATCTGGACCATTTACAGGCTTTAAAATTGACTGCCAAAGGTCAATGTCAGATCGGATGGCCAGGAGTTATTATTGGACAGTGCTGCTTAGATTATTGGTTTTGATCAAATGATGATTATTCCCCTAAGAATCTCTGTCAACAATTATATTAATTGCACATTCTTTATATATATTAGCCTAGTGCAATTTAGAAGAAATATTGATTAGTGCTAAATTCAGGCATTGGTCCACCATTCATTCAAAATTATCCATTAATTGGTTGTTACCGTAATCATTAATCGGGGATGCTTATCAACTGCTAGCCAATTTATTGAATTGAGTATAATTGTTATATTTGGCTCAAGAAATTTTTTTAAAATTGACGAAGTTTTAACCATTAAATTTTGGTTTTTGTGCTTTAAAATTGCACATGTTGTGCTTTAATTTATTCAATTTAATTCTCCAAATTTAATGCAGGAATTACATAAATAAAACTTTAATTTTATTTCTTAATTATCAACAATAACATAAGAATATAAGATGCTTAATCATACTATATGTTTATACAAAATAAAGATGGATAAAAAATCTAATATTTTTACCAAAAAAGGAAGAATTAACTTCTATTCGAGAGAAAAAAAAAAAGGAATTAACTTACCTATTTCAATGCTTTTAATAAACCTAAAATTATGCCAATATTAAATTAGCACATACGCGCATGTAATTAGCTGGATAATAGAAAAATCCATTATTTTCAGGGTATAAAATCGGAACCGAAATTGAAAATAAGAAAATGTAAAAAATTTAAATCTAAATTTAAATCAATGGTTTAATTAAATTTAAATTTAGATAATTTTTAAATTAGTTTCTTATTTGATTTTTCAATTTTTTGAGCTACCTAATATCATCCTATCGAATGGCATCTCATAAGTAAAAGTGGTAAATGAACATATTGGACGAATTTGAATTAAACAGTAAATGGACTGGTCATAAATGGACAAAAAAAAATATAGGTCATAAATGAACTGATCATAAATTGGTTGGATGTATTTAGACCGATTTATGGGTTCAATGCATGTTGATCTAGATATGTCGCATGTATGATACTGATTGATTGCAACCTATTTAGTAGTTTTTTTAATGAAAATAATTTTTAATACATGTATAAAATTTTTTATTAATTGGTTTGATGATAATAATATTTAATTTAATATTATACATAGTCAAATTAAAAAAAAATAATATAACTAATAAGTCGATATATACAAAAAAATATCTTTTTAGTTAAAAAATTTAGATATTTAATTTAATATTTTTTTTCATGCTATATTGAGACTTTTACTGTTCAAATTCAAATAAACAACTACGAGTAAGAATTAGATTAACATATTATCTTTTATTTTTTTAATTATAAATGGACATGTAATTCAACTACTAGTATTGGAATAAAAAATTAAATTCGAGATTTTTAATACTTTTTAATTGAGTGTTAGCATTACATAATATAGTTTAGATGGTATAAAAGAGGAGATTTAATTAATCTATCATTTTGAATATTAAAAAGTAATTAATTTATTAAAAAAAAACAAAAATGGGCACAGAATGGCAATAATTGGGTTGGAAATTATTGATGGGGTTTATGCACTTTCCATAGCATATATATATAGATAGGGAAAAACAAGAAAGCAAAAGGGGTTTTCCCTTCCCCATCCCTTTCACTGTATAACTTGTTCCTTGTTCTTACTTTAAATGGCCAACTAATAAGTGAGAAATGAGACCTTAATTTTCCTCTTCTTCTCTCTCTTTCCTTGATTTTTGAACCCACTTAATTATGCACACTACAAGAAAATATCAAAATAGCAACGAAAATTCAATTCCGTATTTTCGTTGCTAAATTTGGTTGAATTTTTTATATTTAGCAACGGAATAAAAAATTATGGTATTTCGTTGCTAAAAAAGTGAAATTTTAGGGTCAAAATATAGCCACGAAAAATAGCAATGGAAACCTATAACCATTGCTAAAAAAGTAACTATGCTTCTTCTTCTAATGCTTGTCTGCATTTGTGTCTAGACATGCTTCTTTGAGGGTTGTGTTTTAGCTAGATCTATAAATCATATCAGGAACCACTTTCAGATCCTTAGGATTGAAATCCTGTTAATATGTGGCAGAAATATTGGTTTCATAGTTCTTATAATGGTATTGGAATTTATTTAACCCGAATTTTCTTTACCTCTATGTGATATATTAGCTACTTGCACATACTCTCAAATGAGATAAAACATCTGGCTATCCTCGATCTGTATTTATATTGACTTTGCGAGCTCAATTGGTAGAATGAATAGTTCTGGCTCTATTTGTTAAATTGTTTTGCTAATGTAGTTGAATTTGTTTTGCCTTGTGCTGAAAAGTTCTAAACATGATTACATTTTCTATGCTAGGTTTCTTGTACATTTTCCAACAGATTACTTTTGCATAATTTAACATCCTTGATTTATGTATTGGCATTCTATATATTTAGTACTTATTCTTTTTCAAGGCTTACACAGTTTGGTTAATGGTTTTTTATATCAATTTTCAGAAGTCAATTTCTCCCTTGATAAGTTCCTTCTTAATGCCGCAGGCCGTTGTCAGTTTCATAACCATGCAGCTTCAACTATGTAATGTCTTCTTCACATTCTCCACTGATAGGATTTTTGATGTGAGGTAAGTATTAGCTGTGAATGTAGAAACACGTCATCTTACAACTATTCTTTATCTCATAAAGTAAGCATTTGTTTTTTACTTTTACATAATTATTAGTAATTGATGTCAATGGATTTATTTTATTGTTTCTGGCATTAATTAATTGTTAATATAATAATATTTAGGTTAAAGGGTAGATATTGAATGATACAGTAGAAATTACAACTTTAAAGCCATGTTTGCTCACAATGGTTGAAGGTAGGTGAACTCATTTTACCAATAATTCAGCCTATGAGAATCTCCTTTTTTTAATTTTACTATTCAATTAATCACATTTACAAATGGAGTTCAATTCAAATTTGAAATTGCTAAAGCATGTACCATTCATAATATTCCGTTTGTTATAGAGTATTATTTGCTGTATAGTTGACTTTTCTAATGATCGAAACAAAATCATAATGGTTGATTTATTTCCTTTATTATAGTTTCTTATTATTATAGATTTGCTTCCTTTTTAGTATTTTTTATTTGTAAATGCTTGTACTCTAGACTAATAATTCACAAGAAAGTCTTCCTCTATTTTCTGCTCTGCTATACTATATGGTATAGCATCTGTGCTGGAATTTATATTTTATGGATACACATTCAATCACTCATAACAAAACCAAAGATAGGCCATAGCATATTCTTCTATCTCCATTCTTTGTTTAGCATTAAATCAATGTTTTTTTTTTGGTTAAAAAAGGTGAGCAAGCTCACGAGAACAACACGCTACGAGCCATAGGAGACTCCTGCAGAGTCATGATACAACCAATAAATTAACCCCTGAGGAGGGAAAAAGAGCACATGATAGCCATGAGGATAGCCATTACCCAGCTTGACAGTCTTATCAGCTGCAAGGTTTGCCTCTCGGTAGATATGGTTGAATGAAATATTGGCAAAATTCTTAGCCAAACTACGAACCCGATCAACCAGAGCGATACAAGAAGCACTAATAACAGAAATCCCAAGAATCATCTCAATAGCCAACTTGTTATTATTTTCCACCATGACATTAACAATGCCTTCTTCTTTAGCTCTGCAAAGCCCATAGTAAATTCTCCAAATTTCGGCCAAAAGAATAGGACAACTACCCAAGTTAGCCAAAAAGCCAGAACACCAGCACCCCAAGTGATTCCTCAAAAGGCCACCACAAGTGGCAATACCCCCTCTAGACACTAAAGCATCAGTATTCACCTTGAAGAAGTTCTTAGGAGGAAGCAGCCAAGACCTCGGAGATGAGAGAAAAGCTTCCTTATCACCCACCTCATTCAAAGCCAGGGATCTTTGACAAGATTTAGCAAAAACGAGCATGTCATTCACTAACGAAAGAATGGGTATGCGATTGTTCTGGAATATAAACTCATTTCTCTGCTTCCACAAAAACCAACAGCCAATAGCAAAAATCTCCGGCCAAGCAACATCTTCAATGACTACATTCAAGTTATTCAGGTTGAATTTCACCCAGCCTTTTAAACTAACAGACTCCATAAATTGCTGAAAGTGGACTTCTGAGAGACAGAAACTCCAGAACTGCTTCGCAGCCATACAATCACGCAAAACATGAAGGCTATCTTCCTCCCCTACCCCACAAAAGGCACATTCAGACTTGTCTATGAAATGTCTTCTTTTCCTTTCAGAATTAGTCATAATGGCATTATTTATCGCCAACCAGATAAACATTCTAGTTCGTTCAGGTACTTTTAATTTCCAAATTTGATTCCAAAGAGAGTCCGAATCTTCTGAAGCAATACCCACCAAACTTGAGTAAGCAGATTTGATAGTAAAACCACCAGATGAGGAGAGGTCCTAGATAGCCTGATCTTCATCAGCACTAGAGTGCGAAGGGCAAGCCGCAACAATACTCAAAAGAATATTATGAGAAAAAAACTCCTCAAACCAATTCCAGCACCAACCAACAGTTTCATCAGCAAAACAATCAATCATTCTGTTAATTAATTCTTTAGGAATAAGCCTGGAAGTGTGAAGAAATAACGGTAAATCCAGGCCAGGAACCCATCTATCAAATCAAAAGCTGATCTTCTTGCCATTACCAATAACCCACCTAGTGTGATTCAAGACCTCCAACCAGACATAATAGATTCCTTTCCAGACTGGAGTGTTGCTACGTTGAACCATGGGATAAGCACTACTACCATGCATGAACTTATATTTTGAAGAAAGGATACTAACCCACAGATGGTGTTGCTGGGTAAGCAAGTTCCACGCAAGCTTCATCAGAAAGGCTGTATTAATGTTATGAGTATTCCGGAAAGAGAGACCTCCTCTATCTTTAGGTTTTTCCATAGTACTCCAGGGAACTAATGCGATGCTGCGAGAGCTCGCCTTGGCCCCCCAAACAAACTGCCGAGTAAGCTTATCAACCTCTGCACAAAAAGAAGAAGGGATTCTAGAGGCTTGAACAACTTAAGAGGACATGGTAGATAACACATTCTTAGCAAGCGTAACGCGCCCTGCCATGGATATATAAGAAGCATCCCAACTGGCCATTCTGCCTTTCATTCGATCAAGAATGTAAGAATAGTGCTTCTTGGAAAATCGCGAATGTAAAAGGGGCATGCCAAGATACTTCTCCAAATCTATAACCTCCTTGAAGCCCAGCTTGTGATTCAGATCCCGACGAAACTGATTATTAACATTCTTTGAATAAAAAACACTATTTTTGTCAAAACTAACCTTTTGACCAGAGCTCTCACAGAATTCATTCAATATCTTGTTAATAATCTGGGTTTGCCTCACATCAGCTTTACTAAAAAGGATCAAGTCATCCGCAAAGAACAGATGGCTAATAGGAGGATTGCCTTTATTAAGATGCACAGGGTGCCAATCTCCAGCTTTGACTGCAATATTAATACATTGGCTAAGCCTTTCCATGCAAAGGACAAACAAATAGGGCGATAAAGGACACCCCTGTCTGAGACCTTGAGAAGGCATAAAAGCTTTCGATATATTACCATTCCAGAAAACATGCGTAGAAGAAGCAGTGACACAATCCATGATAACATTGATTAGATTCTCAAGAATTCGAGCATCCATAAGAGTATCTTTGAGAAAGTCCCAGCTAACCCGATCATAGGCTTTTTCCAAGTCTACTTTAATTGCCATGAAGTCCATTTTACCTTTTTTAATCCTCATGGTATGCATGACTTCTTGTGTGAAAATAGTATTTTTTTGTAATATGTCTTTCAGGAACAAAACTAGTCTGTGTAGGCCCAATCAAGAGAGGCATAAGATTCTTGAGCCTATTAGCAATGGTTTTAGTCACCACCTTGTAGAGCACCAAGCATAAAGCAATAAGGCGAAACTGAGAGATATTTTTGGGAACATCTATTTTTGGAATAAGACAGAGAAGGGTCTTGTTCATAGCACTGTCCATCTTACCACCTTTAAGAACTCTCAAAACTTCTTGGAAGACATCATTACCCACTACACTCCACTGGGATTGATAAAACCCCGTTTGAATACCATCAAATCCAGGAGCTTTCCAAGGTTTCATGCCAAACAAAGCTCTTCGGATTTCATTATAAGAAAATTCCTCAGAAAGTGCCATCGCCTTCTCACCAAGAAAAGGGAAATGACCCCTAATGTGGCAAGGCGGGCGATTATGGCATTCCTCAGAGTAGAGATTGGAGAAAAAAACTAACTGCCATAGCACTCAAAATCACCGGTTCATCAATCCAAACTCCCTCAGAATTCTGAAGATACTCGATGCGATTTCTCTTCCGTCGACGAATAGTTCTTTGATAGAAAAAGGCAATATTTCTATCCCCACTTTGAATCCAATCACTCCTAGACTTTTGAAGCCAAAAAAGCTCTTCTTGATAAAGCACCTGATCAAGCTTAGCTTTCAAATCCCACTCGAGGCTCTCAAGATGAGGAGAGTGTTTCCGAATAAGGCTTTTCTGAATACCAGCAATACGAGCCAACAACTCCCTCTTTTGATAGAAAATATTTCCAAAACCATTCAATTCCAAAGCTTAAGTTTCTCAGCAAAAGCATTAACCAAGGCCATCATGTTCCCATCAACTCTCCAATTCTGTCGAACAAAATCCTGAAAATTAGAGTGAGTTAACCATGCTTGCAAAAAACGAAAAGGCCGATGAACATTGACACTCCTATTATTACATAACTTCAGCAAAAGCGGTCTGTGATCAGAAGAGATTCTCGCTAGATGAATAATGGCAGCATCGGGAAACTGAGCACTCCAAGTATTGTTGCAGATGCCCCAATCTAACCTCTCATATAAATTACCTCTTTTCCAAGTAAAATCTAGACCCTTATACCCAATATCAATCAACTTTGAGGTAGTAAACCAATCCAAGAAGGGTTTACTGATACCAGTTCTATTCAGTGAATCGCCCTGCCTCTCCTTCGCATATAAGATAGAGTTAAAGTCATTAAAACCCAAGGCTCATCTGTGGTTATATTAATCTGATGGAGGACAGATCATAGCTTGCTACAAAGAGAAGCCACAGGAGATACATAGATAGCAGTAAAATAAAACATACTATTCTCATCAGTTTTAATGCTCAGATGGATGAACTGCTTACTGCTAATCAAAATCTCAATATTCCAACTCTCCTTCCATAATAACCAGATACCACCACTGAATCCCGTTGCCTCTACTCTATGAGACCGAGGGAATCCAATCTTTTCAATAAATTTATCAGCAGTAAAACCACTAATCCTAGGCTCAATGAGAACCACCAGCTTAGGATTATGGTTTTGAATAAAATAATTCAGAGTTCTCACAAACGAAAGGCTTTTAGCACCTTGACAATTTCAAGAAAGGATAGATATAAAATAACTATAAAAAGAAGGAGGTTACCTCTGAGGCAGAGCTCAAACTTCACGTAAATAGGGGTCAAGAGGCCCCTCATCTCCACTGAAATCATCTTTCTCCTCATCGTTTCCCACATGGGTAGAAACATCCGCATCCATTGTATCCACTGTCAAAGAGATGCTGCCAGTAGCAGGAGGCTGTAATTCAGAATCAGGAGGTCTATTTTCAAATTGCCCCAAAAGGTGGGAACTTCCTAGATCGGTCTCGAAGCTGTCTGTAACAAGAGCTGTCGAAAGGGTTCCTATCTCCATAACCGATTTACCGACCACTGTGTGTTTCTCTAGGTTAAGGGTCGAAGGCAGGACAACTAAATTATCATCATTTTGAACTTTACTCTTAAAAGTAAAAAAGTGACCCAGAGCAATTTTGTTTTTATTCACTTTGTTTTCCTTTACATGGTCCTGTTCACGTGAGAATCTCCTTTTATTATATCCCCCTCTTCCACGTGATGTGTTGCTCTTTAGAACACGTGCCCTTAAACTTCCAGTCTTCTCTTTAAATTGGCCACCAATTACGATATTATCAAAAGAAGGTAAGTTCTCCTTATCAGCAGAAGTATCTCCTGAAATCTCGCCCTCATCTCCATCTAATGCTGCAAATCTGGATCCATTCCCTTTGATTCTGGGATTTCATCCTGAGTTATCAACCAAAACTCTAGGGTTCCTTTGGCATTTCTCAACCACCATTCACTCACCAAACTGGCCGAATTTAGTCGTACCAATGTCCTCCGACAGTCCCTCTTGATTATCTCCTTTATTAGTATCAGTCCTTTTATGAGGACAGTATGTTTCGAAATGTCCAACCCTGCCACAGTAGAAACATATCTCTGGTATATTCTCATATTCTACCTTCCGGGTCTCTCCATCAATATTAAACATGGAGACCAGAGGTTGCTGCAGATCAATAACTATAGCTACTCTAACGAAGCGACCACGATGCAACTCGCTTGTGTTATAGTCTATTGTGGCCACTGGACTAATGGCCTCTGCTATGGCTGTCAACACATTACATGAATAGTACTGCAACAGTAGTTCAGGTAGCCAGACCTAGACTATGGTGGAGTTTACTGTTCCATTGGAGACTCTGAACCCAGGATGCCATTTTTGCACTAGTAAATAAGCTCCATTTACAACCCAAGGACCTTCATCAAGAGCTTTGGTGTAGTCATTCTCATTAGCAAACTGCATCAGAAAAAAACCCCTATTTATGTCTAATATGTTGGTGTTTGTAGGGCTCCATAATGACTGAATTCTGGCACACAGAGCCTTATAACCAATCGACTTTCCCAATAGATTGACAACAACTGCCCTCCCCAAAGTGGTGGTCAGTTTAGATCGTAGGTTATCAGCAAAACTCACCACCGGAACAGTCCCAGTTCTATCGATGTTCACATCTCCTGCATCCAGAGTAACTTTCATAGATTCAATGACATCCTCCATTGAGGACTATCTCACAGCTCCATTTATCAAACTATCTCTATACCCAGCAGAGTAAGAGAAGTCTGCCTTGCGTTTAACCTTTTTTGTCGCTCGATCCACTTCTGATGGGAGTGCAAGGCGGTCGGTGTCAGAGAGAGGGATTATTTTTCTCTTTTTTTAGTAATATCCATTATGATAATATAGTCCCAATTCATTTGTGATTTTATTCATCATCATTAAATCAATGTTTATTGATGATTGATGTTTTGGCTTGCGGTTTTTCTCTTTGAATTTTAATTCCATGTAATGGAGCCACTAAAGGCACTACAAGTGGGTTTCTAAGTTAAAATTGTGAAAATTGTATAACGGCATTTGCAAAATAATTGGCAGCTTATTTTCTTAATGTTTGGGTTGTGTTTTTCTTAAAGTTTTTCATTGATGTTAATTATGATTAAAGAAAATCTTATTCCTTCTTTTGCTGTTGGGGAATCTATTGTTTTCTACAATAAGATGTAAGGGTTGGATTTGATTTTACTTGAATTTTAATTTTATATATCAAATTATTTTAATTGAGAGTTTGATTTTTTTTTATTGGACATCAATATCTTTGCTTGAATTGCTTACTGCTGATTGTTTTTGAAAATTATGTTAATTAATTTTATTTTGGTTATCTAAAATATAAATTTATATATTCATATTGGGTTTGAGTCGTAGTCAAAAGTCAAATGTATTAGCTTTGGTTCTATTTGCTGAATTAATCGGTATATATTCTTGTATTGGCATGTTTGCATCCCTCCTATCAAATTGCTTATAATAGCACGTTTCATATATGCATAAAAATGTTTCTAGATAGCACATTTCAAATTGTTTATAATATCAATTAGTTGTGGCTTTGGAAATGTAAACCAACCGAATGAGTTAATAGGCAAGTTGTTTATAATATCAATTAGTTATGACTTTGGAAATGTAAACCAAATGAACGAGTTTGTAGGTAATTTGGGTGATGTTTTTCTCTTTAATCCTCATATATACTCTCTAAATTTCAGAGTTAAAAAGGGAAATTCACAACTTATAGGCATTGATGTAGGTTTTGTTTTATTTGTGGATGAGAGAAGTTACAAAAATTACTCATTGTTTGAGGTTCTTAATATCTTTGCTTAAATTGCTTACTGCTGATTTTTTTTCTCACTCTATATATTTTTTTGCTTCAGTACTATTAGGCGTTATTTCGTGATGGTGAATGCTTTTTGCATGTTGTTTCTTTACTAAATTGTAATCTTGATGAAGCAAATGGGAAGAAGTTAGTTTTAAACGTTCTTCAGATTCTCACCTATCCTTTTGCAAATAATGACAACTCAAAGGTAATCCTCTCTCATGCTATGTCTTGCGTGTGTTTGATTTTTCATAGTTTTTTATAATGGTTCTTAGGATGTATTTTTTTCCTAGGTTGCATTTGTATGATAAATGTGGCTTAAATGTGAGCTTTTTGGTTTAACTTGTACACCCTAAATTCTTACAAGCAAATTTTGATTAAAATCACTTCACTTCACATAATTTGCTTGCATTCTCGAGGAGCATGGACAGATAAATCTTTTTGCAATTCATGAATTTAACCCACCAAATAAAACTTGTATATTATGAAACTCATTTAGGAAATTCATGAATTTAACCCACCAAATAAATGTTAGTTTACATAAGTACTTGCATGTAGTTGTGTAATGAAAAATGTTAAGGAATGGCGGGTTGAATGGCCTGGAACTCAGATTATATACAGTCTAACATTTGTTTTTCAATCATCGGTGTTAGATATGGATCTTGTTTGGGACATTAGATGAGGTGGTCAAGTAACATTGTTCATATGGGAGTTTATGAATAGCAACTGAAAATTTTATGATGTGTGCTGAGGAAAGTTTTGTTTTTTTTCTGGTGTTGGACACTAGGTTATTTTAAAATTCCAAAATTTATTCTCCTTTACTTTTGAAGAGATGTATAGAAAGTTTACAGATAAGATATTCAGTTCTTTGCATCACCTTCTTATACTGGATTGACTAATTGTAGTGTCATGAGTTTGCTATTTAAGTCTTGACTTGCTAATTTATAGTTTATACTTTCCTAAGTCTTGATTAGATTGCAAATAAAATTTAAAATTTTTGTCATAGAATGCATGCAACATTTTTATACCATTTCAACTGTGAGAGCATAGTGAGGTGTTGATCATTTCTTTCATTGGTTGACTAGTTAGTCTCATTCCAAAGCCTTGGTCTCCTTCCGGATCTTCTACCCATCAAGACCGAAGTCTTACATTTTTGTCAATAAGTTTTCTTTTACTATAAAAGGATTTAGTTTACTAACTAAATTTTTATTTGTATTGTTTTTATTTATTGAAGCTACAAAATGTTTTGTTATTACTGCTTCAGCATTGTCCTTTTTGAATTGTAGATCTGTGCTACGACAGCTAGTGCTAGTATGATAAATGCTACTCTTGTGGCTCCAAAACGAGATAAAAGCTCTTCCTTAATTGCTTTTGATTATGTTGTTTGGGCCGGAATCAAAAATGGGTTGCTTTTAATTTTTTGGAAAGATAATTTATTCAGTTTGTATGCTAATTCTGGAGCAGAGTTATCTGGGTACTATATATTTGAGATACTAGCATTGCTTTGGTGGTCTTGTAGAAAGAAAAATAAACTTATTTCACTTTATAAGTGACTCCATTTTGTAGATAAGTCTCCCACATCGCTGGATGTGGTGAGTGTGTGAGTGTGTTATAGGCGTTGGTGGAGGTCATTGCAGTCAGCAATTGCCTGCGACGTATCTCTGCTACAGTAAGTCTTCTATCTGCAAAAACAAACCCCCAATAGTCCAGGTCGGGTCAGGTCCTTCGGGATCCCACATCGCTGGATGTGGTGAGTGTGTGAATGTGTTATAGGCGTTGGTGGAGGTCGTTGCAGTCAGCAATTGCCTGCGACGTATCTCTGCTACAGTAAGTCCTCTATCTGCATTTTGTAGATAAGTCGAAGAATTTTGAATGGTCTTAATTTGTACAGTACCATACATTATTGACTGGTCTTAATTTTGGCTGTAAATTATTATGTTGTATATACATAATAGCTCCGATCTGTTCCTTTTTTATCTACAATTATTGCAATTTTTGTTTCACTTTACTTTAAAAAATTAGGATTTGAGATTTCTTTTTTCTTAAAGAAAAAGGCCAATTCTGCATAAATTTAGGTTGAATAAAGTGGAAAAAAGCCATAAAAGTCCACAGGTAGGTTACTTAGCTACTTTTGAGTGGTTAGAATTTGATATTACTGGTTTTTTTTTTATTTTTGAATGATAAATGTGAATTTATCTATGTTTTTAATGTGTTTTTACTATATTTTTAGGATAGTTTTATGTAATTTAGTTGTTTTAATAGTTAGGTTCTTTAATTGATGTTTTAATTGTCTAATTAAGTATTTTTGGTGTTTTTAGGACTTAATTGAAAGAAGAAAAGAAAGTTTGAAGGACTTGAATGAAAGTTTGGCTTTGAGATAGCTTAGCAAAGAGAAGAAATTTCACGTTTGATGGCAGGAGCAAAACACTCCGTGGAGTGTAAATTTACTCCGTGGAGTGTCAAGGCACTAGGTAGAGTAAAAGGTTACTCTACCGAGTGAAGAAAAAGAGGAAGTTTTCCTTGCTCCACCGATTAAGTATTTGCTCCACCGAGTGAATTGATTCTCCAAAGCACGCAAGGATTCCTAAGATTCCTAAATAAGAAGTTTTTGTTTCGGGAATGAAGGAGGAAGTAAGGTTAGGGTTAAACTCTTCCTTCCATGATATAAAAGAGGCATTTGGGACTCCAGAGACGACGGCGGCTTGGGATTATTTTTCTGATGTTCTTAGCTTTAGTTCTTCTTTTTACAATGTTTTTGATGGAGAACATGAGTAGCTAAGCTTCTAATTCCAATTCAAGGGTGAATTGATTCCAATTGTAATTTTGTGAGGCTTTGAACTCAACAAGGATTTCTTCAATCTAAGTAATTCTTATTTCCTTGTTCTTAATTTCTATGAATTATTTGTATTGATTAACTTGACGCCTTAATTCAATATTGATTTTTCTATTGCTATCCATGAGTTTGTGATCCGTAATTGTCATGAATGATTGATTTTAGTAGCAAGGAATTGGCTTATGTTTGTGTGATTTCGGCTTTCCGAGTTACATAGCTTGCATAATAAATTCTAGGAAAATAAAGATGCAAAGTTAATTGAATTGTAGCTATCTCGATCAGTTAATCTTTGTCTTAGTCATTCTCATTAAATTCTTAATGCTATCATTGAATTGATATGGAACGCTATTATGCCCAGTTAAATTAATGGTAAGATTTGATTTTAAATGTTTTGTTTGAGTCAATTACATTAGGAGAATTATTGCTTTCTACGGCTTTTCCGATTAAGTAGACTAAGTTCTTGGATTGCGAAATTAATCTTTAAGTCTATGATCAAAGTTACAATTGGATGAGATTTACGCCTTTGAATTGGAAGTTTGGTAAGATTGATTTTCATTTAATTCAATATTTTTTTTTGCTTTCTATTAATTTCTTGTTAATTAACTTTTAGTTTTAATCCAAAGATTCAAACCCCCCATTTACTTTATATTTTTGTTTTTCAACATTGAGAAATTAATCATCATAGTTCTCTTGGGATTCGACCTGGTTCCACTATTTCTACAAGTTAGTTTAGGTGAAACAGTATTTATTTTTGGAGGGCGTCGACAACCCGACCATTGAACTTTCTAAAAATCTCATGATTATGTTTTCTTAAAAAAAAATCTCATGAGTACATGTAAATATCCATTCCAGAGGCTAGAGCTGGAGAAAAAGGATAATCTATGGAGGATGGCACAGGAAGAGGTTTGGAATGCCAGAGGATTATGGATGGGAAGGAGAATAATGGAAATGGCTCAGAGAAAGCTATTCCATCTTGCTGCCTGAAGGCTAGGCTTTTGCACCTGAGCTTGATGCTAAATGCCACTCCACTATTATTTCTGGGTGGTTTTCAAAATCTCATTCCTGCTCTGATCCTCTTCTTTGAAATTTTTTCGTCTTTCTGCCCGGCGTTGATTCATTTTGGAATTTTTGATAGGTAACGCTAGCAAAAGGATTTACTTCAACAACCCAATGTGGCCTGTTAGGCATTTTCACTGTCTCTCTCAGTCATACATACATATTAGGATATATCATTTTGCTTTTATGTGCTGTGTTTTGATGTTGGTTATTCTTAGTCATTAGCATTGATCTTTTGATCATTTTGTCATACTTGTATTAGGAGAAAAGCTATCCATGTTTTTGTTCTCCTTTATCTAAATCATGTTTTTTCTCTTTCGTAAGATGGAAGAATAATATCTGTATATGCTATTGGTTACTGCTGTGTTTGTCTGTTTTTGTTATTTTCTCTTCTCTCTCTCTCTCTCTCTCTCTTGAGTAATATTAAAAGATTGACTTCTACTCTATGGTTGACGTTGTAATTATGTATGATGTTGTTTAAGTTTTTATTTATAGGAGAAGCACATTTTTTGGAAATCAAAACCATTTTGTACAAGGGAAAGTCAAAGTACCAAGAGATCTTAGTTTTAGAGGTATGGGCTCATCTTCATGGACTTGACAATTTTCATGGCTAAAATCTGTAATAAATTTTAGTGACAGAATAGTGACGAAAATTACAGTCGTGAATTTTTTTATTAGTGAGTAAAAATAGCAATGGAAATTGAAATGTTCGTTGCTATTTTGAATTTCGGTTGCTAAAATAGCAACAAAAATAAATTTTTGTTGCTAATTTTGACCAAGGAGTCTTACCTTTGGTGGATTTTGCAACGGATTTTTAATTTCGTTGCTAAATTTAGCAACGTAAATCAATTCCGTTGCTACAAATAGCAACTGTCAATTAGCAACCGAATTTTCCGTTGCTAATCAAAATTCAACAAATTCAATTCCTAATTTTCGTTGCTATTTGCTAATTTTCTTGTAGTGACACTTTTGCCCTTTTTCTATGTATTCCTTTTAGAATCTTGGTAAGTAACCTTTTAGTTCTTTTTATAGATAGATTTTGAAATAATGCTTTACCCCTTGACAAGAAAAAGATGAAAACGATCATTGAAATGTGCAAGTTAAAGTTTTATCTATACATCGTGAAACATGCATTGCATATAATTGGGCTTTCTTCATTCCATGTGAAGTGGGAAAAGTCAACATTCTTTTGAGTAAGACACCCATGCTCTTCTACTCTTCTGCCATTTTCTCCTTTGTCATCTCTTGACTGTTTATTGGCAGGTCAATTTTCTCGTAAATGGGTACTCAAATTTTCCACTAAATTGCATGCAGACAAGTAAGACAAGCGTGAGTATGATGCTCAAGATAAGATGCCACTGAGCATACATAGAGTTGGTGAGCTTCTACTAAGCAACAAACACTTGGGCCTCATGTTAAGCATCTTTCAAAGCTCCATAATTCCATCTTTTCTTTTTATTTTTCTTTTTCTTTTTTCTTTTTTATCTTTAAATTTGGCTCGTTCATATTTCCTTAAAGAAGTAGCATAAAATGTCAATTTTTTTTATATTGAAAAGCATTTTATATATCTAAAATTTTTTAATATATTTAAATCAATATTATCCCTGAAATGTTTACTTAATACAGTATCATCTTTTAAAAAAAGCATAGAAGGATTTTTTTCCTTTGAATTTGACTCGTGCTTGGTTTTCTTAAAGAAATTAAAAAACCCATAATGGCATAGTTTAATTTTCTTCCTTTTAAATCTTACTCGTCAAGTATTCTTTTATTAGAAAGAACAAAATTCTAACAGATTGTTAAGTATTCCTTTATTAAAAGAGAAAAATATATATATTATTATCGCTGAGATGTCTTTTTAAAGATATACAGCGATATCTCCTAAAAAATCCATGTAGAAATTTCATTTCTCCCAAATTTTCTTAAAAAAATGAAAAATCCATAATAGTATAACTTAACTTTCTCCCCTTTAAATTTTGCTCCTCAATTATTCTTTTATTATAAAGAACAAAATCCCAACATATTGTTGATTATTTATCTCTTATTAAAAGATTAAGAAAAAAAAAGGATTCTTTTATTTTTAGAGAGAAGAAAAGAAAAACATAAAAAAAAAAGTTTCATTTCTCCCAAATTTTCTTAAAAAAATGAAAAATCCATAATAGTATAACTTAACTTTCTCCCCTTTAAATTTTGCTCCTCAATTATTCTTTTATTATAAAGAAAAAAATCCCAACATATTGTTGATTATTTATCTCTTATTAAAAGATTAAGAAAAAAAAAAGGATTCTCTTATTTTTAGAGAGAAGAAAAGAAAAACATAAAAAAAAAGTTTCATTTCTCCCAAATTTTCTTAAAAAAAGAAAAATCCATAATAGTATAACTTAACTTTCTCCCCTTTAAATTTTGCTCCTCAATTATTCTTTTATTATAAAGAACAAAATCCCAACATATTGTTGATTATTTATCTCTTATTAAAAGATTAAGAAAAAAAAAGGATTCTCTTATTTTTAGAGAGAAGAAAAGAAAAACATAAAAAAAAAAGTTTCATTTCTCCCAAATTTTCTTAAAAAAATGAAAAATCCATAATAGTATAACTTAACTTTCTCCCCTTTAAATTTTGCTCCTCAATTGTTCTTTTATTATAAAGAACAAAATCCCAACATATTGTTGATTAGTTATCTCTTATTAAAAGATTAAGAAAAAAAAAAAAGATTCTCTTATTTTTAGAGAGAAGAAAAGAAAAACATAAAAAAAAGGAGGTTGCGGTGAGCGTGGATCGAACACGCGACCTTTAGATCTTCAGTCTGACGCTCTCCCAACTGAGCTATCCCCGCATTGCAAGAACCTTCCCTTCGTTAATCAATGAAAAATTAAATTACTTATGGATGAGTTTTTTTAAAAAAATTATTCATTGAAAATACCATGAAAATATTGGATTTCTCTACCATTATTGAAATATATTTATAAAATTTTTCCAGAAAAAAATAGTGAATAATTAATTTTAAAATTTTAATTAAAATATAGAAAATATTATATTTGCTACTTAGGATTTAAAAATTTGATATCTGGACTTGTAATATATTTTTGGAACAAGCGCCTTTTTTATTTCTTTTTTTTTTTTTGAAATTGACTAATTTTACCCCTAAAAATTTTATGGTTATTTTTATCGTCGAGCTATTTGAATTAGGGCAATTTTATTCTTATTTTGTACTACAATTAATTATATAATTTCACATGCCATATATTTTAAAATAAAATATGTCATTTTAATAAATTTAAGAGCAAACATTACCTATTTTAAAAGGATATAATAGCTAAATATCCCTATTTCAAATAATTTATTGATTAAAATTTACAAAAATCAAGTTTAGGAGAAAAATCGCCTCATTATGAATAGTTAGTTGTGGGAAAACGTGGTTATCTGTATATCCTTTTATAATTTTGAAGGTTTGCAATTTCATTTATTTTATTATTATGGATGGGCCAGGTCAGAACGGACTCCCAATTTTATATTATATTATATTTTGGGCTCCATCTTGGATAAGGGAAGAAATACTTATTTTCATGTCGGACCCAATTGGGCTTTATCATATAGAACTTTGAGTTGGTTGTTACCAACTTGTCATGAACAAGTCCAGGAACATATTTACGACCCATGATGGGCCTAGGTATTTTTTGCCCAACTCTGCAAAAATATTATTGTAAATAAATTGCTTTAAATTTCCATTGCAAAACTACATTTCACCCAAAAACAACACTTTTTAATTAAAAATAATAAAAAATTTTATTTGATGTAGAGAACAAATTTGCATAATAAAAATTTAATTTGCATTTAATTTTAACTAATACAAACACACCAAATCTTTAAAGATTAAAATAAAATATGAATAAATACAAAAATTTATAAAATTAAATAATAAAAATTTAATCTACATTCAATTTATCTAATACAGATGAACCACATCTTCGAAAATAAAAATAAAATATAAACAAACATAGAATTTAAATTAGAGATTCAATTTTTTAAAAGAAGAACCCGATAAAAAAAATAAAAAAATTTAAATTAACACGAAATTAAAAATATCAAAAAATTCAAATTCATAGTAATCTGAAAATCATTATAGAAATATTTTTTTCAAAATGAAAAAAAAAAAATCACGTTAAAATTAAGAGAACAGAAAAAGCACCGGGCCATTACCGGCCCAAACTCTAACCCCCAATCACAGTCCACTTTGAAAACCCTAACATCCCACCACTATATATAAATAGTTTAACATCAAATTCGGCTGGATTTTTCTTCGCTTACCCCCCAAATCGCCAGGCAGTAGCTGCAGCTAAGGAAGAAATGGTACGCTCTGTCATTCAAATCCTACTTATTGTATATTTAAATGCAGAAAGGCTAGCTTTTGATCGATAATTAGATGTGTGTTGCGTTTGTTAGGGGAAAGGTACTGGAAGTTTTGGTAAGAGAAGGAATAAGACGCACACTCTTTGCGTGCGATGCGGTCGCCGGAGCTTCCACCTCCAGAAGAGTCGTTGCGGTGCTTGTGCATATCCTGCCGCCCACGTCAGAAAATGTAAGTGCTATTGCCGTTTACTTAGCAGCAAAATGTTTTTCTCTTTTGGCTGCTTGATTTGGTTTAGTAGTTAATGTGATTAGAAACTCGAGCTTATACTCTGAGACAATTGTTTCTGTCTCAATAGATCGTGGTTTGTCTGTTTAGTAGATGTTGATTGAAAACTTTATGTGCTCCTTTTCTTCACTTTGTTTCTTAACTGGAATTGCGCTGAAATTATGGATCATGAACTGAAGTCCTTATTTTTCAGCAGTTTGGTTAATGAATTGTTCGATTACTTTTGCTGGTTTCTGAGACAAATTAGTAAAAAGGGGCGGTTTGATAATGAACTCCTTGGTCGTTCTGTCCTATTAGAAACTAAAAAGATTCATTAAATATTCTGGAATTCGCCTTCTCATAGATTCTGTTTCGAACTTTACATTTATAATTTAATTTTCTAGTGTTATAAATTGTTTATCTGAACAGCATTTGAAAATGATTTGAAGTTTTTGAATACTCCTACTCGGAACTTTAATGTGAGTTCTAAGTATTTTTTAACAGCATCCGAACATGCATGGTGAATTCTATTCCAAATTAAATGATTATTATAACTATCTGGTTCTCAGTGCGATGTAATTTCTTTTTTTCTTTTTTGAGGCTGCGCATATGTGCACTGCTAAATAATGATGTAACTTGTTTCATAATTTTTGCTTTTCTTTCTTGTTTCTGTGGTTTTTTAGATAACTGGAGTGTGAAGGCAATCCGCAGAAAGACTACTGGAAGTGGCAGGATGAGGTACCTTCGCCATGTTCCACGCAGGTTCAAGACTAACTTCCGTGAAGGTGAAATAAATTGTCATCTTAATTTACAGTAGTTGATCTAAATGCCTTGTATTTTTTTGATTGAATCTCTTATTATTCTTCTGATTAACTAGGTACTCAAGCAACTCCGAGGAACAAGGGAGCTGCTGCAGCTACCTCATAAGGATCAGAAGTGCTATGAAAGTCTGTTTTGATTTCAAATTTGTCAATTTGCGAACCAGAATTTTTGGTTTAACGTTTAATGGTTGTCAGTTATCATATCTTAATCATTGGAGAGTTACAAATGTTTTCTGTCACGTTATGGTTTTTGATCTGGTATTACCTTCTCTTGCACACATGGAATGTTGGATTGAGCAACGTTTGACATGTCCAAATTCCTCAACTACCTTGTGTTTCTAGCCACGGTAGTTTTAATTATCCATTCTTTTAGTTTCATGGTTCATGTAGTTTTCAATACCACAATAGTATAGTTTTATAATCTGAGCCATCAGAAATAGCGTAGTTTTATTACTTTCAATACATTTAGGGTGTGCAGTAGGGAGCTATAATAACTCCAACGAGCTGTTGCCAGACGCAGATGCTTTGACAAATGAACGATGTATCTTATAGCCAAGAGTTAATAATACATCGGAACAAATACAGGAGCCCCATCTTAACTATGCTTGCATTAAAAGAAGAAAGAAAAAGAATTTATAAGCTGCTAGTATCAGTCCTTGTTTGGATCGGTAGAATTGGGAGTAATAGAGGATAAAGTAGGTGAAATTTAATCTACTTTACTTTATTTGGACAAAAACGATGGAAATTAGTAATTGAAAAGGAAGAACTTTTATTTCTCTTTAAAATGAAAAGAAAAGAGAGCGAGAGTCAATAGAACAAAATTTTTAATTTTTGTTCTAAAATTATATGCATTTTAATGAGAATACCACGGTAGAGAGTAAATTTCATTCTTATTTCCCTCATCACTTATCATCCTAACAAGGGCTTGGAAAATACAGACGGGCCACGTTTACAAAATTTTTAAAAATGGTTTTATGAAGTACTAGTACTAGACATTACATGGGCGACATTTCCGCAATTTTAAGAAGCTACAAGGATCCATCTATGCGTAATGATAAAATGGCATGCAGATGCAACCAAAACTTGCAACGTCTAGCATCTGCAACTTCAACTTCAAAACACACAATCTGCCCTTTGGCTTCACATTATGCAGCATCTTCTCTTCTATTCCCCCTTGTCTTTGGGTCATCTGAACTGCATCAATGGAAATAAGTATCTAAGATAAAGAGTAGAGAGTAGTACTTGTACTCGGGAGTTGGAGCCTGAATTAATGAAGCTTAAAACGATTTCTGCCCATCTCCTAATCTCTTGGATTTTCAGAACCTAATACTTGATAGAAAGACCAGAAAATGAATGCAGACACCTTTTACATGCGGGTTTGTGAATGTTGCAATTTTTCTGAGAAGCTTGCAAATATTAGAAAACCCTACCAGGATAAACTGAAAAGATCTTGATCATGGATTAAGTGCTAATGTTTGAGCCAATAGTGCCGCAGTTGAGCCATGTGCAGTAGTATCTCATCACGACCCTGATTGGTAACACTGCTGGTCATAATCCAAGGTGGCACTCTCTCGAAGAAGTCGTGTATCAGCTCCTGGAAATCATTCACGTTTTCTTCTGGCCTTTTCCCTCCATTCTTTCTCTTCTTTCGCTTGTCACATTTTGTGAAAACCAATGTCATTGGTATCTGAAAGAATACAATTTAAATCCTTATCCCATTTTTCAGCTAGTTGGTTGAAAAGTTTAATGACATAGCAGGAATATGATTATGCATTGTACAACGATGAGTAGGAATCAGGCAGATGACACCACAGACAAGTGTTTGCTTCTGAAATTTTAAGGCTGAACAGATGTTCTAGCCAGAATCTCCAGTACCCACTGACTATTCGTAAGCAGCTCAAGGGGAATATATATATATATACACCCTTAGTTGCACAGGTGCCATCAAGAAAAGATTTCAAAATGTTAACTACAAAAGAATTAATGTCCATAACATGCCTAATTTATCTGATAGATCGTCACATTTTCTTTCTTTTTTTTTTCTACTCTCTTTTTTTTATTATTATTTTTTAATGTTTTTTATACATATTAGAGGGGAAGAAGGAATTCAAACTTTACCTGATTTTGACCCAACCAACTAGCATACTCAAGATCAATTTTCTTTGCAGGGATACTAGCATCTATGAGAAGGAACACAGACACCAAGGATGAGCGGTTGAGAAAATAGTCTTTGGTGAACTTGTTCCAATCTGTTCGAAGTTCCTGGGGAGCAGATGCATACCTGTTTAGACAATAAACATCAAGCAATAAACAGATAAAATACAATTAAAAACTCTGAAATGAGTATTGCACATAAAAAATCGATGCAGTAGAATTTTAAATAACAACAATGAATCAAGAAACCAAAACTACCAATTTGGCCACATTGAAAATGGCTCACTGGATTACCTAGCAAGTTTCATAATAACGAACTAAATACTGATGCAATTGAAAGACAAGCAATGCATAAGACAGACTAGCATTGCCACCAATGTGAAAGATGAGCAATATTCGTAAAGGACACAGGTAAAGTCATGGTAAGCACATATCATATGGATCAAGCCTAAGTTTGTAGAAAAATCTCTTTTCAAACCTAGGGGAATTGATAACTAGGCAAGAAAAAGTATGCAATAATCAGAGATTCCGATTCAAATGGGACTGTCTAAAATCATCAGTAAAGATCAAGAAAACAGAAATAAATACCAAAGGCATCGAGCAAAAGACAGTCGAATTTTATAAATAAGATATTTAAAACAATACATACTAAAATCACAAGGACTAATGATGACAAGGAGTGACCTCCCTGAAAAACATTACTAAGCCACTCAACCAACCGGCTAAGCATTCAAAATGAACTAGGATATTATACAATGAAAATATAGGAAGGTTAAAATCATACCCATATCCAGGCAAATCTACCAAATACCAGCAATCATTGATTCGAAAATGGTTAATCCACTGAGTCTTCCCTGCAAAGCAAACAACAATTAATTGGCGAACTTTATAGAGAGAGATACAAAACCATAAGTAACGATCAAGACTAATTACGAAGTTCCTTTCTTTCTAGCAGGACATCACAAAGTCAGTTGATAAATGTCAATGTAATAGAAAAGATAGAACACAAAAATAACAAACCAGGTTTCTTAGAAGTAAGAGCAAGCCGCTTTCTCCTCACAATAGAATTGAGAAGCGAAGATTTGCCTACATTAGACCTGCCCACAAGAGCAAACTCAGGCAAACCATCAGCAGGGCAATCCTCAGTCCTCACACTGCTCTTAACAAACTCCGCCTGCAAAACCTGAGCATCCCTCGCATACTTACTCAAGACTATATTCGACCCTTTTAAGATTCTTGTACTAAGAGCAGCATCGTCGAGCAAAACCTCCGTTTCTGGCGGAACGAAGAGCTTGTCGAGTGAAATTTCGATTTGGGTACCTTCTGGTGAAGCCAAAAATTCATGGGAGTTAACGTGGGAGATGGGTATTGGCTCTGTGGTGGAAAGAGTGGATTTGGGTCTAAAAATGGCGGAAAGTTTGAGTCTTGGGAAAACATTGAAACTGAAATTGGTGTAGATAGAAGGCGATGGGTGGGTGAAGATAGATAAGTGGAGTCGTGGAAGATGAGTTAGAACCATCACTTTGTTTAGCTGTATTCTGTGGGGTTTATGATAGAGAAGCAATGGGGATGTTGAAGAGAGATGAGACCGAAAATCTGAGAACTGGGAGGGAAATGGTTTAGGCCTTTTTTGGCACAAAAATCTTATAGATAAATTAGGAATGAGCAAATTTTGGTTTAAATAGAATTGAATTGATAGGATTTTTTAATTTAATTTGATTTTTGGTTTTAAATTTTAGAAATTTTTGATTTTTAGGTTTAGTTCGGTTTTTGAAGAAAAAATCATAAAAAAATCGAAACAAACCGAAATTCTATATAATAATATAATTTTTTTATTTTTTAATTAAATAATTATTTTATACATATAAATTATCTTATTTTGAGTTATAAATTATATGAGTATATTTATCAATTATTAATATTTTTTTAGGTAATAGCTTAAAATTTTGACAATTAAATTGAAAAATGATTAAATAAAAAAATTTATTTTACGATTTTATTGTATTATTTATTATATATTTTGGGATTATATCTTTAATTTAATTTTTTTTATATAATTTAGATGTTTTTACTTTAGTATATTATTATTTATAATTTTTAGATACAATTTTTTTAAATAGTTTTAATTTTCGGTTTTTTAGTTAATCGAACCAAATCAATCAAAAATTTCTGTTCGATTTGAATTTGGTTATTTTATAAATTCGGTTTGATTCGATTGATAAAAATATTAAATTTTGATTTTTGATTATTTTAATTCGATTCGATTATTAAACCGAACCGATCATTGCACAGGCTACAGATAATTGTGCCAAATTTCCTTTTTTTTGTCAATTTTCAAAAATACCTCATTCCTTAGCAAAACTTCGTAAATAATTTAAAATATATGAAAAAACTTATATAAAAATTTCAAAACAATTTATAAATGAATAAATCTATATTAAACGAATTAAATAAAAAATATATAAATTTAATAAAACAGTTAGAAAAAATAGATAATATAAATATAACAAATAGAAAAATAATACAAGAAATTAAAGTTCAATGAAATCTTAATGCTAATAAAATAAAAAAATTATTAAGTAAAATAGAAAAGATAAAAGATTTAGAATTAGAATTAGTAAAATATCGAATATTAAGTGAATTAAATTTTAAAAATTGAGTTTTAAATAAACTAGGTCAAATATAAAATTATTTAAAATATATAGCAAATAAAATGGAATAAATAAAAAATATAAATGGATATATATATATATATAACGAACAACTTTATTAGATAAATAATAATCTAAAAATTCTAAATCAAAGCATTAAAAAAATGAATAATAAGCAATATAGTTTTACAAGTACTTTATATGAATATGATAAATATGGCGGAGGAAATTTAAATTTACCATCTAATATATTTAAAAAATTCAAACAAGAAAATACTGAAGATAAGATGGATAAAATATTTAATATGTTAAAAGAAATTAAAGATGAAGTTGGAGAATTAAAAACTAGAGTAGAAAAAATAGAAAAAGGAAAAAAAAAGTTAAAAGAACATACTCAAGAAGGAGTAACTATAAAAACTCATATATTAACTTTAGAATGATGATTGAAGTTATATGAAAATAATGAAATAAATGAAAATAATATGTTAAATTTAACCTATGATTTATAAAATTTAAAAATGAATATTAATCCAACATCCACTCAAACAAAAGTATAAAAAGAAGAATATTCTGAAACAATAAATAAAACGGAAGAAGAAGTAATAACAAAAACTATGTGTATAAGGGAATATGAAAAATATATAAAAAAACTCATAGGCAAAGATCGATATATAATAATTCTAAATTTACAATAAAAACAATTGAGATAGAATCTGTATATCCAAATGAAATATTATTAGATTTAGACTGTGTAGAAGATATACAAAAAAAATAAAAAAAATGAATAAAAATGAATAATTTATCAATAATATTATACGGATACGATATACAAAGTGCATGCAATTTTTTAATTGGTATATTAACATGAAAGGTAAAAAAAATGGTGGAATGCTATTAGAGTAGAAAATAGATAAACTATAAAATATGGATTATATAACGAAAACTTTACAGCAATAGATACGATAAAATATCTTTTGCAAAGACTTGAATTTGCAATAAAAGGAGAATTTATAGGAGATTACTGGTTAGATTCAACCGATTCAGCAAAGAAAGTAGGCCAGGAAAATTTATGAAAAATTCAAAACCTAACAATATGTAATATGTATTATTTAAAATAATACACATGTGAATTTAATAAATATTACTATGACATAACAAAGATAGATATACTACAAAGTAGGGATGAGCATGGATCGGTTAACCGGTCCATAAGCAAAAAAATTAACCGATCCATTAATATCGATTTTTCAAAATTATTAACCATTAACCAGTCCGTTACATTCGATTAACCAGTCCATCGATTTCAATTTTTCGGTTTGGTTAACTAATATTTTTCGGTTAACCATTAAAATTTATAATATAAAATTATATAAAAAATTAGATAAAATTTAATTCAATTTCCAATGTGTAAAGTAATTTAATATAAAAATTACGAAACAAACATAATTTACTAGCCAAAATTCATGTTTTATAAATTAATAGCTAATATTATAAAATAGATTTGATATTTATTAAAAATTACTATGTTTGATTCTAAGTCAAATAAAGTTTTGGATAATAATGTAATTAAATGTTATTAAGTAAAATATGAACACCAATATATAATAAAAAAATATATAAAAGTTAATTGTGTACTATATATAAATATTGCTATATAATTAAAGAGAATGATATAATATAAGTTTAGTTTAAAGTATTATATAAATTTTATAGGAAAATATAAAAAAATTAAGGTATAAAAATAAAAATATATTTTAAAATATTATTTTATGTAAATTTTAAAGAGAAACAAAAAAAAAATTGAAGATATTATATATATATATATATATATATATATATATATATATATATATATATATATATATATATATATATATATATATATATATATATATATATACTTAAAAACCTAAACCATAACCATTAACCAAAAATATAAAAATTAAAAATCGTAAAAATTGATTCGATTTCGAAACGATTTTACGGTTAACCATATTTTCAATTTTTTTTGCTTACCCCTGCTACAAAGATCATAAATTAAATTACTAAAGCAATCCTATGTAACTAAATTACCAAAATCATGGGGATTAAAATTATTTAATGAAATACAAAATAATAATGAAATATTAGAAGGAACATTAGGATCTTATCAAATATATGAATTTAAAAGAATAAACGAATTGTGTGATTAAGCATATGAAAATAGAAAAATAAGAAGAGCTATTAAAGGAGAATTATGTTGTCCAATCTTATCTGAACTAACAAGTTGGAGATGTTGTGATAGAAATAAAAGATATAATAGATATAAAATATCAAAAAGAAAAAATTATAAACCAAAGTTTAAAAATTTATATAAAAGAAAATTTAAACCTTTTAAGAAGAATAAATTTAATAAAGAAACATATTTTAGAAAAAAATTGAAGATTCAGTAAGAAAAATCCTAAATAATGTACTTGTTGGATATATAAAGAAAAACGATACTATGCAAATGAATGTCCGAAATGAATAAACAAGGAAAATCATAAGGCATATAGGATATATGAAGATTTGATGGAATAAAATTACAAACCAATAGAATATAGTGAAATATCAAAAAATGAAAGTATATATGAAATAAATTCTCAATATAATTCAGATAATTATTCAAAACTAGAAAATAAATCAGAACCAAATTCTGAATTTGATTCAGAAACAAAAATTAAAGAAGAATGAGTATAGATAATGAAGATCATGAAATTATAGATAATAATAATATTTTTAATTATAATAAAATATTTGACGAAGAAAAAATTGATCAATTAAATAATCATAGATTAAGCGTTAAAGAGAAAGATATATTTAAAAGAAAATAGTTTAATAGTTTATATATTGCTAAGAATTATGAGTCAACGATAGATATATATCAAGCTAAAAGAAATACAGTAATACCATTAATTAATAAGTATGAAATAAATAAATCTTTATCTAAATTATCAGATAAAAATAGATATAAAAATTTATATTTAGGAATAATACAAATAATAATCAAAGCACATTTTAGACAAAGAATAGATAGTCTTATTCAATTATTTTGTATGGACGATAGAATATTAAATGATCCAATAGATGCCCTATTAAGAGCAATATCAAGAAATCTAATATATAAAAAATTTAAATTTATAACAATATCAGACTTTTCAGTAAGTTTACATGATCAAAATATAAATCAAGCTCTCAATTTATATCATAAATTACATAGAATTGAAATGGCAAGTGGATCAAAAATATTTTCAGTAACTTATATAATAATATACACATTTACTACCAGTTATCATTAGAAATTACAAAAGAATAATATAAGATTACAAGTTGCCATAGATGATACATTTTTTTGATTTAGTTGAATACATACCACCAAGACAATTAACTCTATCTAGTATGACAGTTTTAGATGAATTGACAATGAATTTAAGCCAATGAAACAAAAAAAAATCGGAATTACACCAAGAATACAACACATAGGAGAATGATTGTTGATATCTTCAGGAGAAAGATTGTTAATATCTTCAAGAAAAAATTCCAAGGAAAATATACATAAAGAAAATGAATCTCTATTAATTGATGAACAAGAAAAAATACATACTCAATATAAAAGAAACATTGATTTAAGATCATCTTTAAAAGCAAAACAATATTATATAGAATATGAATTAAATATTGGAGGAGAATGGAAACTATTAAAAACATTAATAGATATTGGAGCAACTAAGAGCCATATAAATGAAAGTTTAGTTTATGCATTTATAAAATATAAATTAGACGAAGATTATGAATTTTTAGATTATTCTGGTAAAAAATATACAATTAATAAATACATAAAAATAAATTTAGCATTAACAGATATATGAGAAAAAATAGTAATTATACCAATAGAGATAAATATGAACAAAATATCATCCACTCAGATACCAATTTTATTGGGATTAGATTTTTGAAAAATATAACTCCATATAATATTACTGATGAATATATTACATTTACATATGATGAAAACTAGGGCTGTGCAAATGATCGGTTTGGTTCGATTTTGGACCGAACTGAATAGATCAAAAATTAAACTTCTTAAATTAAAAGAACTGAATAGAAAATTGAACTTTTAGAACCAAAAATCAAATAAACCAAATTAATTTCGATCGATTTGGTTCGGTTCAATCGGTTCTAGGTCAATATGAGCTTATTTTTTTGGACTTTTAACCTATATGGATCCATAAATTAAATTAATTTATATTCAACAAAATAAATTCATTTAAAATAACTAAAATTAAAATAATATACATAAATTTATTATATCATATCTATAATAAATACTAATCAAAATTATATTAAAAAATATACTACTAAAATAATATTTTAAAAAATACATTAAAAAATCTCCAATAAAAAATTATATATATTTGAAATAGCCTTTCATTACTTTATTCTCCAATAATAATAATAATAATATAATTAAAGGGATCATGCTTGTTTTATGGTAAAAAAATAAAAGCGTAAACCAATTATGTATCGTTTCATGACATATATAACCCTTCAACTTCATAAATTCTTCTTCTTCTTTTTCTTCCACCGGATTTTTAATTAGTTCGTAATATTTTTGTAGCCGGATACCATTTTGAGGATGATGTAAATTATTATTATTATTATTATTATTATTATTATTATTATTATTATTATTATTATTATTAAGTGATAACTTTTTCAGAAATTCTCAACAATTAATCCATCTATTTCATCATTCCAGCATAGAGAAAGAAACTGAAAGAAGAGAATTTGATGAAATTACATTTTGCTATAGTTACTGATTATCGATAATAAACTGTTATTATAAATTGTTATATATATTATTATTTATCTGTCTCATTCAATGCAATATGTTCAGATACTATATAAAATTTCTCAACATCTTTGTGTACAATTTTAAGTTCAAAAATTTAATATTATTCCTTTTTATTTTATCTCTTGACGTCACTAACTTAACTATTTAGTCTCTTTAATAAGAATTTTATGAGTTTTTAATTTCTCTGATTTGATTTTAGGAGATTATTTTTAGTCATTTCAAAGAAATTCTTTTTACATACCATTGTAATGGGAACTGGGATTTGAATATCATCTCAAAAAGATGGAAACTTTACCATGTTGGTTTTGATGTTTAGATAATAGATTAATAGAAAATTAATAAAAGCTTGGTTGGTATTACGTAAGATATCAATAGCCTATAAAGAAAAAGAAATCATATAGATTTAATGCTTTTTTAGAAAAATATAGATTTAATGCTATATGCCAAAAAAAAACTATAGAATATTTTACATCATCCTCAAAATGGATTAATATTTTATCACTTATTATAATGATATATAAATTAAAATAAAAAAAATGAGAAAACAAAGGTGGCTTCTAGGACTTTAAGTAGGTTTTACTAGAGACTCACACCACTCATCCAAGGCTTTAATTATGATATTTAAATACTATAATATATATATGTATAAAAATTTTGATCGATTCAGTTCCTTCGATTTTTTAATTTTAAGAATCAAACCAAATCGATTAAATCGATTTTTTTTGGTTTAGAATCGAATGAACCGAAAACAGAAATAATCGAACCAAACAAACCAAAATCTATTCAGTTTGATTCGATTCGATTCTCAGTTTCGGTTCGGTTCTGCACATCTCTAATGGAAACAAATATAAAATTTGAAGGAATAAAAACTAGTCCATATAGTATGTATATAAATATTGAAGTAATCTACAAAGAGTATCATACAACTTCATATCATGTATTTATAGATACAAGATCTGCAATAACTTTAGTTCAACCATATGTTTTTCTAGAAAATTTATGGAAGAAAACTAATGATTATAAAATAGGAATAGATATAATTGGCAATACAACTAAATATGATTTAGTAACTGAAAAGGTAGTAATCCAAGCACAGTCCAATATACTCCAAATGCTTAGAGTCTTTCAATCTATAAATCATGGATATGATATTTTACTAGAAAATTATTGGTTAATAAATTATTATCATTTAAATATTGGATCTCAATATATTCGCTTAATAACTCCTTGTAAGCATATGATTATTTATCCTATACTTCAATCAGCATTTAAATGGAAATCTTCACATCTGATCCCTTGCACAGCGAATCATGGTGAGAATATAGAAAAAGAACCAATAAGAAATTGTGACACCAATAATCAAATTATAGAAAAATTTATAACTTCAAAAGAAATTATCTTATTGTTAGAAAAATGTATAGGAACAAATCCTATAGAAAAATAGGAGAAAAATGGTATATATGCTTTAATAAAATTAAAACATAATATATCAATTAGAAATAAAAAGAATATTTTATAATAAAAAAGATGAGGAGGAATTTGATGTACGGATAAAAGAATTATTACAAAAATAATTAATTAGACCAAGTAAAAATTCATATAGTAGTCCAGTTTTTATGGTTATAAATTATGCAGAAATAAAAAGAAACAAACCTAGAATGGTGATAAATTATAAGAAACTTAATGCAACAACAGAATTTTATGGTTATTTAATATCTAATAAAGAAATTTTAATAAATAGTATAAAAAAAATATGGTATTCAAATTTTGATTGTAAATCGTGATTTTGGTAAAAAAAATGCATCCAAAAAGTAGAAAATATACAGTTTTTAGTAAACCAGAAGGACATTACGAATGATTAGTAATGACATTTGGACTTTGTAATGTCCCTCAATTATTTCAAAGCAAAATGGATGATATGTTTAAAGATTTAAGACATTTTTATTTAGTATATACTAATGATATAATCATTTTTAGCAAAAACTTTGAAGAATATTATAAACATATAAAATAATTTTTATTAAAATGTATCAAACATGGACTCATGTTATCAAAAGAAAATCAGATATTGCAAAAAGAAAAATAGAATTTTTATAATTCACTATATCAAAAGAAGGAATTGAATTACAACCACATATAATGAAATTTTTATTAAAGATTTCAGATCAACTAGAAAGCAGAAAGATGGTCCAACAATTTTTAGGACACTTCACATATGCCAGCGACTTTATACAAGAATGCGCTAAAAAGAGAAAAGTATTACAAGACAAATTAAAAGGAGATAAGCCTTGGAGTTGGACAGACACTGACACTAAAGCAGTAAAAGAAATAAAGAAATTTTGTAAGCAATTACCAAAGCTACCCTTACTAGACGAAAATGAAGAATTATTATTAGAAACAGTTACCTCAGATGATTATTGGAGAGCAATATTAAAAAATAAAGATGGAAAGAAAATTTATGGATATGATTCGGGAACCTTTAGAAATTCAGAAAAGAATTATCATAGCAATGAAAAAGAACTATTGACAGTAAAATATGCTATAGAAAAATTTGAATTGATTTTATTACCAAAAAAATTTACAGTTAAAACAAACAATACTCAGTTAAAATCTTTTATTACAAAAAATTATAATGAAAAATTAGCTCAAAGAAGGAAAATCGGATTATAAGAATATTTTACTAAATTCAATTTTGATATTGAGTTTGTTCCAGGAAATGATAATGTATTAGCGAATCTGTTACGAAAACCAATATCTAAAGAAAAAAATGAACCATTTTATTGCAGGAATAAAAAGAATATAATGGAAAGAAACACATAAAAAGTTTTTAAACTCACTGCAGAGAAAAGGAAAGTAATGAAATTTATGAAAAATGTTATATCTCGTATTCTATAAATAGATAATGAGATTAGTTAAATATCTATGAATTATGTATAGACGCTTATGTATCAAAGGAATCTAAGAAAGAAAGTACCAGTTCATAGAAAATGATTATTCTTGGCATTACATCTAAGAAATAACTAGACAATGAATATCGAAAAATATGATAATTAGACATTCTGTTCAATTTTTGGACAGTCCAAAATCATCTCAGGAAGTAACTTCGAGAAATTTGGGAACTACTTCAATTGAAAATAATAATTCTTGATTGATAACTTTCAGAGATATTTCATTATCATACCAACAATGGAATGATGATGAGAGATCTCATTCAAATAATATAGAAATTCAGAAGCAATGGGAATCATATTTTTTTAAAACTCTGCAATATTTAACAAAGGTCACTAATGCAGTCAAAATTAGCACTATTTCGATCAACGAAACTTACAACAAAGTAATCATAAAAAAAGGAAGCAGAACCAATAACAATTTAGAAACTTTATCATTTTGGACTTATTCACACCATATATCCTAGAGACAATTTGGAAGAAATTCAAAATTTACCAGAAACCATTAAATCTCAAATTGAAGTTTTCAATGGAATAACCAAATTAAATAAAATTTATATCCGTATTTTCAACATTATTCCTGAATGGGATGATGTTAAAAATATGAAATTTTATACAGAGACTTTTATTAAAATGGGCACTACCAGATAAAAAATTATTCCAGAAGATCAGAAGACTTTCAATTTACATCCATTGATTCTCAAGAACATCCCATAAATGAGAATGAAGAATATTGAGACCAACATTAGAGCTTTAAGAGAAATTTTGATGGATAATAAAAAATATTATACTATTTATCGAGATAATATTATGATTACCAATCCAGCTACAAAATGGCACCAGAAATATCTCATTGAAGGCTATCTGGACACTTACTTGGAAGGAAGCCTACCAATGGTAGAAATGACAAAAGAACTTTTTCGAAAGGTGATAAAAAAGAAATCTCCAGTCGAAAGCAAAAGCTCAAGATAAAGCTTAGTGGAGCTAGACCCCATTTGAAGAAAATCAAGAAATAATTGAAGAAATATGATATAAATTTTGATGTAAGTAATGATGTAATAGAGCAATAATATAGTTCAATAATGTTATAGAGGTAGGGTGCAACCTCTATAAAAACCCACTCATGCAAATGAAAGGGTAACGACTGAAAGAAGTTTCATTTTGAGTATTCTCTCAAAACTTTTAGTCTACTTATCCTTTTATAAAAATTTTTTAGAAATGGAATTCTAAATTCAGCAATCATTCTTTCCAAGTAAACTTAGTATCTAGCAATTGCAATCCAATAAGAAATATAAAAAATTATTTTCGAAAAACTTAGAGAGTCAGATTACTCGGATACCACAAATTCTCATCGAAAAATTCACATGTTAACATCTTTGATTCTAGCTTAATATCTTTCAGTAGTATCTCCTGACGGTTCCAAGCCCATAATTAAGTGAAGTTAGGGCAGGAGGGAACAAGTTTGGAGAAACTCAGCTTAACCCAGAACATCTACAGTCTATGGGTGAACTGTTATCAGAAATCGTTGATAGCAGGAGTTTGGCATCATTAAAGGAAGTATAGTGGATCTCTGAAGGAGAATTAAAAGGTATATCAAAACCCTAATCTTTGTTAGTTTATGATTATAATTTTTAAATCTATTTTTTATTCTGAAATTTTTGCATGCTAAGAAAAAGGTAAAAAAAAAGAATAATTTTTAAAAATGAAATTGTTTGAATTTTTTAAATTCTAATGGAAAGATTAATAAAACAAGTTAGTGAAACTCAAACAAATATAGATAATATAATTAATTATAATCATCAATTGTTAGAACAATTAAAAAGAGAAGAAAGAAGAAAAAGATTTATAAAATATTTTGAGTTAAATCCTTCTTATAATATAGAAGAAATAATAGAAAGTTTAACATATATGATTAAGGTTAATAAATCAAGAATAAGAATGCTAAAAAAATATAATAAATAGAACACCTCTAGGATGAAATAATTAATTATTTTAATTCAAAAGATTTGAGTGAAGAAAGAGAAATAAATCAAGTAATAAATGATATGAACATGGTAAAAAACGGTATAAATCATAATTTTTAACAAAATTTAGATATTATAGGAGCTTCTAATTTTGATAATAATTTAAAGACACGGATCATAAATAATTTATATAAAGATAATTATGTAAAAGTTACAATAATTACAGAAATAATAGAAATTTGTTAAGAAATAAATGGCATTAATAATAATAGAGAAAGAAGAAGAAGAAGAAGAAGAAGAAGAAGAAGAAGAAGAAGAAATTAAAATCTATTTCTTAAAAAAATGTAATCTTATTAATTGAAAGGTATATCAGTTGAAACAATTTGATCTCGGGCTACTGGTTCAAAGGATAACATTGTTATTGTGATTGATTATTACCATGTACGTTTAATTAAATAAGACAAATAACTAAATATTGAAGAAAATATAAAAATATAAAAATTTGAAAAGATCCGTAACAAATTTCGATGTTTACTGGTATCAGAGCTATTAGGCTTAATTTTAAAGAAAATTGAAAGATAAAATGACTAGTTTAATAATTTTAACTATAAAAGAAACCATAGATAAAATATTAAAAACATTTTATGAAATCACAAGAAAAATAAAGTATTATAAAGAAAATTAAAAAATGAATGTTTGTATATGGAAATAAATAATACTATGAAAGATTACAGAATATCTAGACTACAAGAAATAAGAGAAGAATTAAATATAGTAAAAATTGAAATAGAAGCAAAATTAGAAAAAATAAAAGAAGAAATAAATATAGCTAGTATAAGATTAGAAGAAGTATAAATAGATTATAAACAAGAAATTATAGAAAAAGAAAAATATATAGCATCTATAATTAGGAGAATTACTTATTTAAAGAAAATAAATGCAAATCAAAATATAATAAAATTATTATTAGATGACTTAAAATTTTCTAAACAAAATTTACAAATTTTAATAAACAAATAAACAATATGACAAGTATAACAGAAAAATTTGGTGAATATTTAAGTTTGCTAAATTTATCTTCTATAGAAAATATGAATAAAATAATAGAAGAAATGAACGATCAATTAAAAGTATTATATGATAATGAAAATGAATATCAATCCCAAGAAGATATCCCATAAAATTTTAGACAAGTATCATTACAAAAAATGCGAAGAAAAGAAATTAATAGCAAAAATTAGAACGACATTAATTACTATAAGAAATGATCTTAGAAGACAACAAGAATAAAAATAAAAGAAATATTGATATCAAAAAGAAAGTTTGACATATACAAACTCTTTTATCTTTAGTGAAAGTGATATTTTTAAAAATAAAGAGAAAAAGTGGGTAGAAATGAAAAAATTCCAAAATTTTGATCACTAGCAGGGATGTGCATCGAACGGGTTTCGGATCAACCAAATTCAAACAACCTGCAATCAGAAAACTTTCCTAAATTTCAACTCTATTCAATCTTATTAATAGTTTGAATCCCTACCCGAACAATCTGCAAAAGTTTGGACCGTACCCGAATAATCCGAATTTATATTTTTAATTAAAAAATTATTTTTTTCTCTTTCAATTTACATAAAAAAAATTAGATTAAAATCCAAATAATTAATAAAATAAAAATATCATTATTTACTAATATAAAATATTTAAAAATTACAATAAATAAACAATTTAAAAATTTTTCAAACAAGCATTATATAATAATTAACCACTAACAAAAATAATTATCCAAAAGCAAACATAAATTTTGTAATAAGGAAATGCCACCATCTTTGATCTCCAATTTTTTTATGTACCGCCTAATATATAAATTATATATGAAAAATAATAAAATATGAAATTAATAACAAATAACAAACAAAATGAAATATAAATTGTGCTTGAATTAAATTTACCGCACCATTAATTACTCAATCATCTAGATTAATGCTCTCCAGATTTATTGATGATGTTATTTGATTAAATCTTGATGATGTTTTTTATTAGCACTTGATGATGCCTCTTGATTAGCTTTAAATTCATTCTCATTAAATTTCTCCAACTCTATAAATTGGATAAATAATTATAAAATCAATAAATAATAATATAATATATTAAATAGGAAAAAATAAATGCCATCCTCAAGTTTTTCAATGATGTCCAAATTTTTTTCGATTTTTATGTGTTCATTAGATCATTGAAGCCAATTTTGTGTGCATATCAAAGTTTCAACAATTTTCGAAGTCAATGAACTCATAAATGGATCAAACACTTTTCCACTGGTGCTAAATACCGACTCCAAAACTATTGTAGAAATTGGGATTGCTGGAATATCTCTAGCCACGTAAGAAATGATAGAAAATCGCTCTGAATTCAACTTCCACCATTTCAACAAGTCAAAATTTCCCTTATCATCTTCATATACTGCTTCATTTAAATACACATCCAACTCACTTTTTCTGTCTTGTGCAATACTACTTTTTATCCTTACACGCTTGATTCTTCGTTTTAAAATTTCTCTTTCCCTAATATCAGATCTAGATGAAATTGAACTTATTCGAATTTTAACTTTTTGATTACAATCAGTTTGCAGTTTTTTCTTATATTACTCAAACAACTCATACATGATAATTTTTATACCATCAAATAGATACTTCCCCCTCTTATCACCATAAATCATAACAAAACCATCCTTCATGTACTCAAAATTTTCCCTAGGATCCAAGATAGAAGCCATGTAAATTATTTTATTCATTTTATCACAGTCTCCCTAATACTTATCAAATTTAGCATGTATTTTCTATCCCGTTTTCTTCAACTCAATATCACTGCTACTTTTTTAATCACACAATTTAGCGTATAAATCATTGATTTCAGTCCAGTATATGTTGGATGTGACATAAATCAAACCAGAAATACGCAAAATAGGTACATAAAATTGTTTCAACATATTTGAAATTCTCTCTACAATCTTCCAACCAATCCAACTAGGCATACCACCCAAATTATTACCTATACATGCATCAAATTCAAGTTTAAAGTATGGATCCATAGTCTCAAAAATTTCAAAAACCTTTCGATATTAAAGTGCAGTACTTAACATTAAATATGTGGAGTTCCATATAATTGGCACACTAATCAGGGTTCCGCTCAACTATCAAGTTCTTCCGAAATGGGCAGGGGTCTAATAAATATTTGAGTCCAGTAGCAATATAGTCAGGTGGATTTCCCGCACATTTCGGGTTATTTATTCAAGTAATTTTTTTTTATAAATAAAATTTTCTAATTCTTTTTTAAATATCCACTTTTACCTTTAGGTTAACAAAATAATTAAATATTTAATTTTTTACAAAATATTTATAGTTGATTAAATTATTTTTTATTAGTTAACAAAAATAATAAAAAAAATATACGAATGCAATAAAAAAATAAAAATCAACAGGAAATATGTAATATTACATTCTCTTTTGAATTTTGAAATGGGCACTTAAAGTGATAAAACAAATGGGGGTATTTTATAATTTTTATTTTATAATTAATTTGTATGGTTAAAAGTTCAATTAATTCATTTAAAAATTATAATTTTCAACGAATTTACTTTGTGTAATTTATATCCATTTTTTGTTATTTTTAATATTCAATTCAATTTAAAATTTATTGAAATTTTTTAATTATTTATTCAATGATTTTATTACACTAATCTTGTATTTGACTAAATTTAAGAGATAATGAGATACGGTGCATATGTACATGTGGTACATAGAAATTTGAACTATTCGATTAAATGAATATGCACGATTTGATAATTTAGATGCGTACGCATTATATATGCATCTATATTAAATTATAAATTTTATATATTAAAATAATTAAGAACAAATTAATTGATTTGAATTCTGCTGAATTAAAATCAATTCACTTTCAATTCTAGTTTAGTTTGTTTAAATGAAGTGGACGTGGATGGTATGAAATGATTTTACTAGATATGACTTTATAGCACAAGTTTTTTTTTTTTTTGTTAAATGGACCATATAAGAAGTTTTAAAATAAAGTTGAAATACTTTCCGAATCAAGATATGAAATAATCAAGATAAGAATGAAAAATAGTCCGAAATTTTTTTTAATTATTTGTTAAATTTTTTGAAATGAATTAAAAATATATATTTTTAATTTTTTAGTTAATTTTTATCTAACAAAATATATAAATACATATCTTAATTCTATGTTAAGATATGCTTTTTTAAGATATAAACAGTTAATTTTTTTTTGGTGGAATCATTTTTTTTAAACAAATATTTGAAAATATCAGACAGGTTGGAATAATTCTGTTTTCTTTTCATCCCAACCTTTTTAAGATTAACAAATACCAACTTAATAGAAAAAAAGGATTAGTGGAGTTCCAACCATGAATTTTATTTCAAATCATTTAATTTTTTTAACATATAAATGTATGTTTTAACATTTCATAAATTTTATAATCGGGATGTAAGAGTAAACCAAATAATATATTTTTTAAAATTTTTGAAAGGATATATTTTGTTTTTTTGTCATATAAGAAGTATTGAATTTTAATTAATTTTTTTTCTATGTTTTAAATATTTTATTTGACTTTTCTAAAAAAATATTATTTAATAATCTAACCATAAATTGTTTTTTCTTATTTTGCATGATATCCAAACAAAAAAAAAATTAATTATTTCATGAGATACTGGCAAACCATAAAACAAACATACCATATTAAATTATGGAAAATCCATGAAAAACAGGGCCTATGGTGGGCTGATGCGATAGGACCCAACTTAGAGTAAAACTCACCGTGTCAATCAGCATTTTTCTCATTTTCCAAGTGCTAAACCATCATTTTCTCCAGCTAACAGACCAATAAGATACTGCCATCTCACGACTCCGGCCATCCACATTTTGTCTTATCCGACACCCTCATTACTGAAATTCACTGGCTATGCTATGCTTGGCTCCATGTTTAACTACCCGTTAGATCTCAGCAGCTTCGATTAATCAAACACGTAACGCACAGCCGTTGGATCCACCGATCAGCCATGGCTCCTCCGGCGCAGTCTCAACGATCTCCTTCGCCTTCTCAGCCGTCAGGGTTGGTCCATAACTTCTCTTCCATACTAAACCCTATCCTAATTTTAATTTTCAAACTCTGATTATTGAATTAGCTAAGCTAAAATGCTAATTCAACTAACTTAATTGCTACTATGTTTACAGAAAAAGCGAAGTGACGGATTTGAAGAATCAGCTACGGCTGCTCGCCGGCAGCCGAGCTCCAGGAGTTGATGATTCGAAGAGAGAGCTCTTCAAGAAGGTTATTTCTTACATGACGATTGGCATAGACGTGTCCTCTCTCTTCGGTGAGATGGTCATGTGCTCTGCAACGACGGACATCGTTTTGAAGAAAATGTGTTATCTCTATGTAGGGAATTACGCCAAGGGTAATCCCGATCTTGCTCTGTTGACCATCAATTTTCTTCAAAGAGATTGTAAAGATGAGGATCCGATGATTCGTGGGCTTGCTTTGAGAAGCTTGTCGTCTTTGCGAGTGGCTAATTTGGTGGAGTATTTAGTAGGGCCTTTAGCGTCGGGTTTGAAAGATAATAATAATTATGTGAGAATGATTGCTGTCATGGGAGTTCTTAAATTATATCATATATCTGCTTCAACTTGCATTGATGCAGATTTTCCGGCAATGCTTAAGCATTTGATGCTTCGTGACCCTGATACTCAGGTGAATTTCACTCGTTTCTGTTGTCATCTTATGATTCTGGCTTAGGTTCGCCTTGTATTTCTTAGTTCAATACAAGCATGGTTTTTGTATTAGTCAATGGAATTTGTACTTTGTGGTTTTTTTTTTTCAGGTTGTTGCAAATTGTTTATCTGCCCTGCAAGAAATTTGGAGCTCTGAAGCAAGCATCTCTGAGGAAGCAGCAAGGGAAAAAGAAACTTTAATTTGCAAAGTGGTTATCTTTAACCTTTTGAATAGGTATGTTCTGTGTGGCCTAAGCATGAACATTAGCTGCTTAACTTTGTTAACCATTTAATTATTACGCAAGAAACTTAAAATTATAACTATGTTTATGGATGGAGAATAACAATATGAGGGTAACTGGATTCTGGAATTGCTCTTTGGTCATTGTGTCAGTTGATACTTTTGCCTTGTACTTTTATAATGTTTAGTTGTATGTCAGCCCTCTGCTGCAATTTTTTTACTCGGAAGAAGCTCCGCCTTGACTACCTGCAGGGCACGGTTGGTTATTTACAGTTCTTATATTACTATATCCAAGTATCTTGTGGAGGAAACAGCATTCCGGTAGTTGTAGAGAAGGCTATATAAATAGAAACAAAAAAGCACTTATTTCATTAATTCTTCAGTGAGTTGATGGTAATAGTTTGAACTTCAATTTGAATGTAACAACGCTACACTTATTAATATATCTTAAAAAGCAGACATTTTAAGTGCAGAAAACCACTGTTCTATTCATGTTATATAAGTTTTCAGGTGTTTTGAGTTGAATTCTGGGTTTCTTCTCCCAAATGATAACTGATTTTACCTTTCTGACATTCTTTTTACAGGATCAGGGAATTTAGTGAATGGGCACAATGTCTTGTCCTTGAATTGGTAGCGAAATATGTACCTGCAGATAGTAGTGAGATATTTGACCTTATGAATCTTCTTGAAGATAGACTTCAACATGCAAATGGTGCTGTTGTCCTTGCAACCATCAAAGTGTTTCTACAATTGACCTTGTCCATGGCAGATGTGCATCAAGAGGTGCCCATATTATTTTCCATTTATCTCATATCCTCACATGTGCATGTACATATGCATATAGAGATATGTGTGTGCATGTGTGTGTCTATTCTGTTGGATTTTGAGTTTCTGTTATTATGTGCCAGTTATGTTACAGGGGAAAAAAGAGATCTTTCATGTTTATTTGTATAGAGTATGGTGTGCCTTGTTAAATTACATCTGTAGGATAATCTACATCTGCTGCCTTGTTAAATTACATCTGTAGGATAATCTACATCTGCCCCTCAATACATGAAGCGGTTCCCTCAATACCATGAAAGTATTTGGTGCAAGGAATACTCTTTGGGGTCTTTAGTTCTGTCCCCTTTCTGTCCTTGGTTTTTTAACTTTTGAATCATCTGTATCTTTTGGAGAATTTTCTCTGCCACTTGGAGGTTTAATCATACATGGCGAGATTCAAGGGGAGGGGGGAAGAAGACTTTCATCCTATTTGATTTTCTATTAAAATCATATCTATTCAAGGGGCAGAGAGTATTGTCCTTGGATTATATTTGAATGAACCAACTTTATGTTAGATTGCTGTTGAATTTTACATGAGATCAGTATTTCATAACTGGAATCCTTTGTTTGCCAGGTATATGAACGTATCAAAGCTCCTCTCCTTACCCTAGTCAGTTCTGGAAGTCCAGAGCAATCTTATGCAGTACTAAGCCACCTTCATCTCTTGGTGATGCGTGCACCATACATATTTTCCTCAGACTACAAACATTTCTATTGCCAGTACAATGAGCCATCTTATGTCAAAAAGTTGAAGCTTGAGATGTTGACTGCAGTTGCAAATGAGAGCAATACTTATGAAATTGGTGAGCAAACAACTTCCTGTATCATTTTTAACATTTCCAAGGGAAATTGACACTAGTGAATCTGTGTTGTTAACCTTTTTATATGACTGATGGATGATCTTTCAAGTCAATTTCAGTGACAGAATTATGTGAATATGCTGCAAATGTTGATATTCCTATTGCAAGAGAATCAATTCGGGCTGTTGGAAAAATAGCACTTCAGCAATATGATGTGAATGCTATAGTCGATAGGCTTCTTCAATTTCTTGAGATGGAAAAGGACTATGTGACTGCTGAAGCTTTGGTAAGCGATGTTTCGTTATCTGTTCTAATGCTTATCCTCAAGCATGTGAACACTAGAACAATGCTTTTGGGTTCATGCAAAACCATCTATCTTGTAGGCAAAGAAGTAAAAGTATCATATCGACTGAGGCATCAGCAATCAGACTGACATGTTTGAGCTATTCTATTTAGGTTCTTGTTAAAGATTTACTGAGGAAGTACCCGCAGTGGAGTCATGATTGCATTGCAGTTGTTGGAAGTATCAGCAGCAAAAATGTTCAGGAACCTAAGGCCAAAGCAGCTCTTATATGGATGTTAGGGGAATATTCTCAGGATATGAGTGATGCTCCTTATATTCTAGAGGGCTTAACTGAGAATTGGGATGATGAGCATTCTCCTGAGGTAATGCAACTGCCCTTTTTACCTGTATTTTTATTGTCATTCTATGGTGCCTTGACTAATTTAGGGTTTCTTTTCCCCACCTCTGCACATGCATATTTTGCTATTAGTGGCTTTGACCTCTCTTTATCTTGCCAGAATATTTTCATTATGCAAAATAGTGTTTCTGCAGAAATTTTATGCAACTATCTTGTGATTAGATTGCTCTTTGGCTTTTCTACCCTTCTTGTAGTCCTATTCTTACTGAAACGATGATGTTATTACAATTCCCAGGTTCGTTTACATCTTCTTACAGCGGTCATGAAATGTTTTTTCAAGAGGCCGCCTGAGACTCAGAGAGCTTTGGGAGCTGCATTGGCTGCAGGTCTTTCTGATTTTCACCAGGTATGGGTTGCTTATAATGTTAATATCCTCCATTAGTAGTTTCAGAATCTGTGAATAGGCACATTTATTTGAATTATATAATGGTTTGTGTAAAATGGCCCAATTAAACATCCTTGGTTGCAGGATGTTCATGATAGAGCCTTGTTCTACTACAGGCTATTGCAATATGATGTTTCGGTTGCAAAGCGTGTTGTGAATCCTCCGAAGCAAGCTGTTTCAGTCTTTGCTGATACTCAGAGCAGTGAAATCAAAGATCGCATTTTTGATGAATTTAACAGCCTCTCTGTTGTATACCAGAAGGTAACTACTTTTCTGTTCCTCATATGGGTCTGAATCAAATGATTTTACTTCATGTTATGTGAAAATTGATGGGAAAGAAACTCAGAGATCAAAAGGTTAGAGAGAGAGATGGGGGCAGGGACCCGTATTGGTACTTGCCAAATTTTATGCTGATTGTGTCATAGTGCTTTGAAGAAATTAATGAATCGACCATTTTTTTTTTTTTTTGACTGGTGTGAATATAATTTATTAATTATGTTTTTGCAAGATAGTTTGTTCTGAAGTTCGCCCTGTTATCAACAAAGATTTATGAAATTTGGCTTCTTTCTTCCTTAACCCTGTCTCTATGAATTATACAAATATCCACCAACAGTTGTTTACTTCTCAGGTTTTCCATATTTTTCAATTCTCTAAATGTATTTGGCTGGCAGCGTATTGATATTCCATGCACAATAACAATAATGTGCTTTATGTCACCTTGTTCTGGCTATACTGAGCTTGTTTGGAGTGGACAAGATTTTTTCAAAGAATAATAAGTCTTGATTTGACAAAGTTTGGCAAATTCTTGCAGCCATCTTACATGTTCACAGACAAAGAACACAGGGGAGCATTCGAATTTTCAGATGAGCTTGGCAATTTATCCATTGGAGCAGAGGCTGCAAATGATGTTGTACCAGCAACTAGGGTTGAAGAAAATGACAAGGATCTCCTCTTAAGTACTTCAGAGAAGGAAGAAAGTAGAGGGGCCACAAATGATGGTTCTGCATATAGTGCTCCTTTGGTTGACGCTTCATCAATGTCTACTGCTGCATCACAGCCACAACCTGAGTCCTTGAGTTTAACAGTTCCAGGACTTTCTTCTCAGGCTAGCTTTGCCATTGATGATTTACTCGGTCTAGGTCTACCAGCAACACCTGCACCAGCTCCCGCCTCTCCTCCTTTGAGGCTAAACGCCAGAGCTGTTCTAGATCCACCCACTTTTCAGCAAAAATGGCGCCAACTACCCACATCTACATCAGAGGTTTACTTTACAACTATGATTTTGCTGGAGCTAATATTTCTTTGGTCATTCTACATACACTTATTATCCAAAGGGAAAATAAATAGAAAAGGGGGGAAATATAATTGTTCTTTTCAATTTCTTAGTAAAAAACATCTGTGATTTCTCTTGACGGTAGGATGAATTTTGCTGATAATTATTGATGTTGTCTCACTTTCTCTCATGCTGCTCTTAAATATGTTATAATTGTCGTGTAGGAGCATTCTATAAGTCCTCAAGGAGCTGCGGCTATAACAACCCCTCAAGCCCTCCTCCGGCACATGCAATCCCATTCCATTCAATGCATCGCCTCAGGTGGTCAGTCACCCAACTTTAAGTTTTTCTTCTTCGCTCAAAAAGCAGAAGAATCATCTATATATCTTGTAGAGTGTAAAATCAACACATCGTCTGCCAAAGCACAGATAACCATCAAAGCTGATGATCAGAGTACATCCCAAGAATTCTCCACATTATTCCGATCGGCCTTGTCCAAGTTTGGTACTCCTTGAATGCCCATCTACTCTACATATACCCGAATTCCAGGGGGAAATAGCTGTTTTCCTTGGTATTTTTAGCCTCGACAGCAAGGAAGAATTAACAGTGAAAAATGAAATAAAAGAGAAGAAATCTTTTATTGATAATTTGTAGATGAATGTAATGAGATTGAAAATGAGGGATTTTTGTTTTGTAGCCTTCTGATTTTCTTTGTTCTTTATCAACATGCTATTGCTGTTTATTACTACCCAATTCCTCATCGTAAAATCGAAGTTTGTTGGTACGCCCAATCATTTTATTTCTTAGGTAAGCCTGGATTGGGTACATCCTGATTCCTGGCAGTAGTGTGAACTGTGAAGGCTTCGTTAATAATTTTGTGATATTTTGAGTAAGCTCCTTTATTTTTTAATAGAAGAAAATAAATAAAATCATAATTTCCACCTTTGCAAATTAAATAAATAGGAAGAAAATGTCTACAAAAATTTAAAAATTCAAAAGTTTACAGCCCAAAATAAATAAGAAATAAATTCAACCAATATTTTTCTTTGAAATTAAAAAAAAAATTATTCTAAATTTTAAGAATAAAATGAGGAATAAGAGGGAAAAAAAATAAGTAAAGGAAGAAGAGAAAGAAAAGATATATGAATTTAGAGTTGAAAAAAAATTATGAAAATTCAAAAAAATCATAAAATTGGTGGTTAATTCAAGCTCAAATCGGTACATGCGAAAAATCAATTTGATTGTATGTATATGTGAAATTTAATTTTTAAAAATTATGATTAATGCATTTGAATCTAAATTGTCTTGTTAACCAGTGATTATCGCTTAATTGCACCTTATATCTAATTTTTCATATATACATATATATTTTTTATTTTTATATCTTAATTTTTTTTTACTTCTCTCTAAAATTTATATAAATAATACTTTAAAATACATTTAAATTATATTTTTATTTTTATACCTTAATTTTTTTATATTTTTTTATAAAATTTATATAATATTTTAAATTAAATTTATATTATGTCATTCTATTTAATAATATAATAATATTTATATATAATATCCGATTAACTTTTATATATGTTATTTTTTTTTATCATGTATTGGTGTTAATATTTTACTTAATAGAATTTAATTACATTTTCTTATATTTGAAAGTTTATGTTATAACATTTATTATTATCCAAAATTTTATTTGGCTTACAAACAAGCATATTAATTTCCAACAAATATTAAATCTATTTTATAATATTAGCTATTAATTTATAGAGCATGAATTTTGGCTAGCAAATTATATTTATTTTATGATTTTTATTTTGAATTATTTTACACATTTGAAATTGAATTGAATTTTATCTATTTTTTTTATAATTTTATGTTATAAATTTTAACGGTTAACCGAAAAATATTGATTAACTAAACCGAAATCAATAGACTAATTAACTGAATATAACGGACTGATTAATGATTAATTATTTTAAAAATCGATATTAATGGACGAATTAATTTTTTTGATTACAGATTAGTTAACCGGTTCATGCCCACCCATATATAGGGATGAACAAAAAAATTAACCAGTCCATTAATATCAATTTTTCAAATTACTAATCATTAACCAGTCTGTTACATTAGGTTTAACCAATCAATCGATTTTGATTTTTCAGTTTGGTTAATCAATATTTTTCGGTTAACCATTAAAATTTATAATCTAAAATTATATAAAAAAATTAGATAAAATTTAATTCAATTTCCAATGTGTCAAGTAATTTAATATAAAAATTATGAAATAAACATAATTTACTAGCCAAAATTCATGTTTTATAAATTAATAGTTAATATTATAAAATAGATTTGATATTTATTAAAAATTACTATGTTTGATTCTAAGTCAAATAAAATTTTGTATAATAATATAATTAAATGCTATTAAGTAAAATATGAACATCAATATATGATAAAAAATGCATATAAAAGTTAATTATATACTATATATAAATATTGCCATATAATTAAAGAGAATGATATAATATAAATTTAGTTAAAAGTATTATATATATTTTATAGAAAAATATAAAAAATTAAGATATAAAAATAAAAATATAATTTAAATAATTATTTTATATAAATTTTAGAGAGAAATAAAAAAAATTAAAGATATAAAATAATATATATATATATATATATATATATTATATATATATTATATATATATATATATATTTGAGAATCAGAGATTAACAGTAAATCAATATTTAAAAATTTAAATCGTAACCATTAATCAAAAATATAAAAATTAAAAATCGTAATCGAATCCATCGGACTGTAAAAATTGATTTGATTTCAAATTAATTTTATGGTTAACCATATTTTCGATCCTTTTTTTACTCACACCTACCCATATATATAATATCCCTAATTTCTTTGGCAATTCATTTATACTTTTAATTTTATTGTTTATACTTATATCATTAATGTTGAATTTTTTTTTTTTAGTATCTATCATTTTATATAGTAAAAAAAATCATCTATTTGTTAATATTAATTAGCAATAAATTAAATTGTTTATATATTTTTTATTATATTGATATGAAATTTTTATAATTTCTATTTTTTGTTTATAATATGTATTTTTATGTTTAAAATTTTATTTTTAATTTTTATGGATGGATATTTTTTTATACTAGGTTTATGTTTATAAGATAATTGCACATTTTGAATTTTTTTTTATTGTAAATTGATAAGTAATGATTGACCCATCGGTTAACCATTAACGGAAAACACAGATAGGTGAAAAAAATAAAAAAGAAAAAATCGGAGGAGGACAAGTCAGGGGAGTATTTTTACTTTTTTTTTTTTTGCGTGTAAATTTTATAAAATTTATTTACGAATTTTACTTATCTTTATATAATATGAAACGATTATGTTTAATTTTATTATTTAATTTTTTTGCATTTTAAATTTGCAAATGCATTTCAAAAAATGCTCTTACTTTATGCAATGAAAATTGGACAGTTATATCAAGAGGTGAACAGCAAGTACCAGAAGCTCCGACCGCCTTGGGTTCTGACGCCGAGATAAGCTAAAAACATGAGAGTATTTAGGATGGTTTTATCAGTAAACTACCGGTGGTTTCCGGCCTCGATCTTTCGCAGCCATCCATTTTGAACCCCAAAGCTCATTCTGCAACTCTTCCAATCCTTTACTCTCGAAATTGCTTCAAACACCAACCTGTCGAATCAAATCTACACTTGATTCTGTGGACTTCTACTCCCTCAAAACTTCTCTCTCTTCTTTGGATGCCCTCCTCACCGCTCTCAGATCCTCCTCTCCAGATAAAGCCCCTCTGGTATGCATTTTGTCTTCATTTCTTTTGATTCCTGGCTCACTATGCAGATCGTAGTCACTAATTTGAGATTGGTTGATTGATTGTTTAGGTTTTGGAGTGGAGATTGGATTGGATGCTAAAAGATAATGAGATAGATCCTCATCAAGTGCTCGAATTTGATATCTCTCTGTGCTAAGATTCAAAATGCTTCACTGGCAGTTCGAATTTTTACTTCTATGGAGGATTTTGGAATTAAACCCTCCACCACAGTTTTCAATTCCCTTATACATGTTTATTTATCCTCACCTAGTGGTGTGATTACAGCACTTAGCTTGTTTGAGATAATGGGGAATTCTCAAGAGTATAAACCCAATTCTCAGACTTATGACACATTCATATCCGGGTTCTCGAATTTAAGATATGTTGATAAATTTCAAGCTTGGCTTGCTGCCAAAAAGGCTGCTGGATTCTCTGTGAATTTACAGAACTATGAATCTATCATTTCTGCTTGTGCAAGAACGAGACATTTTGATTTGGCTGATGGATTTTATAATGAAATGATGTCAATGGGAGTTGTTCCTAGTGCAGTGATTTTAGAGTATGTGCTTGAAGGGATTTGCAAACGCAGAGATTGTGGTCGAGTTGGAGAATTTATGAAGTTTTTGCTTGAATGTAGGTTCGAGATTAGTGGGAATATGATCGAGAAGGTTGTTGAATTGTATTCTGAACTCAGGAAAGTGGATGAAATGGAGGAGCTAGTTGAATCTTTAACGGAGTTGGATCAAAAAGGCGAAGCTTTGTTGCATTTGCACAGTGATATGATAAGATTGTACGATAAGCTTGATAGATTGGATGATGTTGAATATTCTGGGGGAGAATGTTGAGTAGAGGAATTTGTTTTAGAAGTACAGATGATGTTGAGAAAGTAATCTCTTCATACTTCAGGAAGGAAGAATATGATAGACTTGACTTGTTTTTGCAACATGTTAAAGGCTATTTCAAGCTCTCAAGATCGACTTATGATTTGTTAGTTGCTGGATATAAACGAGCTGGCTTGACACAACAAATTGAATATGGTCATAAAGGACATGGAATTGGCTGGGGGTACATTAGTCTCTTGAATTGGAGCTAAAGATGAAATTTGCGTTTAAATGAGAGGTCGGTAACTTTCAAAATTATAACGGTGAGGTTTCGAGTTTGAGCTGCATATAAAAAAATTGAGTTGTATGCTTCAGTAATACTTCTATTTGGCGTAATTGTAAGTGGAGAATGCAATTGATGTCAGTTGTTTTAATCATGTATACATGTGAAGAATGCAAATCCACCAGTCATATGGTGACGAAGGCTAGTGGAAAAAGGTAGGAGAGTCTTGGTGGGTAGGACCATTGTTTGTATTTGAGTATACATGTGTTTTGTTTTGATGGTGTTGGATTTTGTAACAGAATACTAACTGCTATTTCATTTGTTAGTCAAAATTAGTTGTTCACGAGCAGCATCTTAAACAAATATTTGGTATTATAATAAAACTGAACTTTAGTCACATGATCACAGATTCACTAAGACAAAACATTCCCGAGCCAGCAATGAATTCCATCAGCTGAAACTTTATATGCATCTCCATGTGTGCACGCTCTAAAACAAATGCTTAAACAAATTCATACAAGATAAGATTCAATGATGTCTTTGCCTTTTGCTTCACCACTTCCCTCAGTTCCTCCTGATGTCATCCCATTTCCATCGTCACCGTCACTTCCGCCCCCCGGTGGAAGACAATGCCTCTCCGCCACCGTTTCCTCAACTGGCACCCCCTAGCTTCCCCTTGGCCTTCCCCTTCTCCACCAGCACCACCACCTGTGGTGGATAACACCAGCCACCACCACCACCACTACCTCAAATAACACCATTTGCTGCCCCGCCATCTCCACTCCTTCCTATTGTGAATTCAGTACCTCCAATTACCATCCCATCACTAACCCCTCCACCACCTGGAATATTATCGACCACTACCCGCGGTTGCTTCCACTCCTATAATCCCAGTGAGTTCTCCATTACCTCCTGAGCCTCCAATACCATCCATTACTTCTCCCCCCATTTCCAACCATTCCACTGTCACCAGCACCAGCACCAGCACCAGCACCAGCACCGCGCCATCTCCGCTGCCAGGATTACCATTCCATTACAGCCAGGAGCTCCCTCACCACATTTAGCAACTCCAACAACGCCATCACCCACCACTATTGGCAACATCATTACCACATTCTTCTCCTCCGGCTGAGATTCTGATAGAGCCTAATTACACCCCACAAGCTGCATATCCATTGGAGCCCACCTAAACCACCAACTTCTTCTGTGAACTCTCCGCCACTTTTACTGCCACTTCCTCATGTAGATGTGGCCTGTCAACTCATCAAGACACACTAATTTATCTACAGGCCTCATAATTGGATTTATCGTTGGTGGAGTTTTTCTTCTTCTTGTGCTCGGACATTTTAGTTTTGCCGACAAAAATAGGAGAAAGCAAGCCAAGCCAGACACAGTTCTAGTTTACCACCTAGCTCCAAGAAAAAAGATGGTTTCTTTTTTGAGGAAAGAACAATCTTTGATGAATATTTGATTCTGTAACTAATCAAAACCCACAAAAATTTCTTTACAGGTAAGAGTGGACAGGGATTGTCACAAGAGGAACATGTTGTCAATGTCCCAGAAGCAGACTTTTTGTTTGCCATCTCCTCCAAAGATTGGAAGAGGATCACAATCCCTGGTTTTAGGTTCTGAAAATCCATTGCCAATTCAATCTCCTTATGTTTTGTGTAGTGGAACTTTGAGCGTATGATGAATTAGCTGTAGCCACGGACGGATTCTCAAACGCTAACTTGATAGGAGAAGGGTGGGTTTGGCTATGTTCATAAAGGAGTCCTTCGAAATGAGCAAGAAGTTGCAATTAAGCACTAAAGGAGGGGAAGTGCGCAGGGGAGAGCGCGAATTTCAGGCAGAGGTTGAGATAATCGGCAGAGTGCATCATAAACATCTTGTCTCAATGATAGGATACTGCATATATGGGACTAAGAGACTTCTTGTTTATGAATTTGTGCTCCAAACAATACCTTAGAATTCCATCTACATGGTAAGCTCAGCTCTCAGTTTAATTGTTTGCTGCTAAATATTGTTTAACTATTACAAATAAAATTATTCATTGCAGGAGATGAACAACCTGTTATGGATTGGCCAACTAGATTGAAAATTGCCATAGGTTCTGCAAATGGACTAGCATATCTCCATGAGGACTGTGAGTCTTCTCCACGTAAATTATTACCAACTACCTTAATCACTTGACATTCTCTAAAGTTGAAAACTTTTGCTTGCAGGTAATCCAGTAATTATTCACCGTGACATCAAGGCGTCCAATAGTTATCTGGATCATAATTTTGAGCCAAAGGTATAACTTTGCCTTTCAATTGTGTTCTTGCAACAATCCACGAATAAGTCTGCATTTTGATCCCTAACCTAGTTTATTATGTTTGATAAACTGAATTTATATTTCATAATTTCAGGTTTCTGATTTTGGACTTGCCAAAAGTTTATCTAATGCCAGGACTAGCATCACCCAGAGTTCCACCAGAGTAGTGGGAACTTTTGGGTAGGATTAATGTTTTCTGCAGGATGAATTCAGGTTTGTCTTTTTTGCAGTTGAAGAGCCATATGCTTGGCTTAATTGTAATTGCATAATCTGCTATCAGGTACCTGGCACCAGAGTATGCAACCAGCGGCAAAGTAACAAAAAAATCAGATGTATATTCTTATGGGGTTATGCTTTTAGAGCTCATCACTGGCCGTCCACCTATCAGATGCATCAACTCCATGATAAGAGAAGCATTGGTGACCTAGGTAAGTCCCTTTCTACTTTCTGATCTGCTTCTGTATCTTCTATCTATAAACAATATGGCGATTTCCCCATGTGGGGGACCTCAAATTTTTCTTCCATCACTATTCATGTGCCCCAACTACACTGATGATGAACTTTTTATTTTATTTTTCTGGAATAAACATGATAAGGAGATGTTTGCGGTCTTCTAGGCCAGCCTTTGCTCACCCAAGCTTTAGAAGATGGCAATTTTGAAACTATTGTTGATCCAAAATTGGAGAACAATTATGATAGTAATGAGTGGGTAGCATGATTGCTTGTGCTGCTGCTTGTGTGCGCCATTCATCTTGGCATCGACAAGAATGAGCCAGGTAACTCTTCTCTTGCTTTCTTTTACTAATTATAAGCACTTTCACTACCCTCCTTTGCTCTCATTTGGATCATAGAGAAATTTTACGAACATAAAGTGCAAAAAAGAGAACTTTGAAGCTGCAATTCTCTCCTTGAGAATTCCAAAAATCAAAACATGTTTAAGAACCATTTTTTTTTCTTCACAATCAAAGCTGATTGCTCATGCTCTTGAAGGAGATATTTCTATGGTGAATCTCAATGAAGGAATAAATCCTGGAAATAGCAACTTTTACGGAGCTACCCGATCTTTAGACACAGCATTGGCGAGTTCGCAGTATGGGATCAGTAGGTACAGTGGAACCACCAGCGAATATGGTCTTAACTCATACAGCTCCTCAAGTAGTAATTCTAGCAATAGATAATCTGCCACAGAGAAGATCAACAGCAGAGACAAGAACAAAGTGAAGAAGGCATCTGAGTTAGCTCTGACTTTATGATTGGCGACCTGTTTCTCATCTGATAAAGGCTTATTGAATTGCTTGTACGTTAGGGCTTCTGCCAATTTGGATTTCAGCTCTCTGGAGTTTAACAAAGTTAAAGGTAGAAATACAATTGAATTTTCGCAACACCTCACAAAGCAATTCCATTGTAAATTTGTAGTTCAGGTTTCTTTAACTTTCAACCACTGCAGTTAGATTTAAGATGCCCTAAAAACATATTCGAGCTTCTACTCTACCATCAAGCAAGCTGTAACAGCTTAAGCATCTATTTTGGCAGTTCATTCTTGCAGCTAAAACTCATTTATATTGCATTTGCAGGACCATTCCAGTTACGTGTATGACATATCTGTAGGAGGAAATCTTAGCACTCAGTTTTTAACAGTACATCAGTGGAAGTAATGGATTATTTCATACTAGAGAAACAATTGAACAATCAAAAATAAAATATTTCTGTAATGAGATTTCATTTCATTAACCAATCACGTTATATCAAAATTTAATTTACAATGAGACTAAAAAGCCGGGGAAAGCCTTCCCAATGTATATGTCTGCCATGAACAGCATGCCCTGAAATGAAAGATGTCAGAGTGGATTAAAATGAGAAATCATCCTCCTTGACCCTTTTTTTCCTCCAAAGGTTGAGAAAATTTGAACCATTGCTTCCAAGCGGCATCTTTTTGCTGCTCAATCCATGACTAAAAAGCCGGGGAAAGCCTTCCCAATGTATATGTCTGCCATGAACAGCATGCCCTGAAATGAAAGATGTCAGAGTGATTAAAATGAGAAATCATCCTCCTTGACCCTTTTTTTCCTACCCTTTTTTTCCTCCAAAGGTTGAGAAAATTTGAACCATTGCTTCCAAGCGGCATCTTTTTGCTGCTCAATCCATGACAAGAAACAACTATCCAACAAGCAAAAAAAGTTGACATACTGTAATTGATATCTCACTGATATAAATCGGAAATTTATGATTTGAATAAATGGCCATATGCCTCCTTCCAAAAGCAGAGCAGGAAGATAATCCCTCCTTAGATCTTGCTTTATCTGAGGAACACTCTTCCCAGTAGAAAAACCCATGTATGTGAAAAATACAAACAAATCCAGTGGCCCAAACAGAAAAATATCAATTGATACTTTAGCAGCAACAAATCGCAAGGAATTTGGCTGCATCAGGAGCCGACACCTTATAAATTGGTCTAAGCCTTCATACCTGCAAGATTTGAACAAGAAACAACTAAGTGAATATGCTTTTGCAGCATAGTTTAATCCCTTACTCACCGATACACATGTAGCTTCATAAATTGCAATTCTTTTCAAATCAAATAACAAAATATACTAGCTATATGATCCGTGACTTGAGAAAATGTTCAGTTTTTCCCCTCTTTGTTTTTGGGAAACGAATAGCATTCTTAACCTTCTGCAACTGTGTTAATGAAAGTGAAAGAAGTACTCACCAAAAGTGGCCAACAGGTCCAACAAATCCAAACCCAAATAGGCTTGTCGTTGCTACTCTTTTCCAGTCGATCTTTAATCCCTTTTCCTCAACCTGGCAATTGAAGTAGAGATCAATTAAATAAGACAACCGGTCACTAATGAAGTGCTGGACTTGGACTTGACAGAGAAAGTAAGGTGAGAGAGTGTGCACTTATATGCTCTTGCAAGATTATCGAGATAACTAGAAATGGAATGGCATATATGATGGAAAAATGGAAGTTTACAGGCGTTTTTTTCGTTCTTTGATAGGAATGTTCATCTAATTTTTTTGTGGTTATAAATGGGTCTTCTCCAGAACAATTTGACATCTTCTGGCATCTCATGAGTTCAAAGAAACATTGCAGATTGTATATGTTCGTTGACTTTTAGCTTTAGCTTATAATGAATCAACCCAAGCGAACATCCACCCAGATCACTCATCCAACAAACACCTCATCAAACATACAAGGACAATTTTAAAACCAAAACTAGAGCATGAAATGAATTGAAACCTGACATCCAAGATACGATTCTTCCATCATTAATGACGAGAAATTAAACATGCGATAAATAAGATCGTTTTCACTTAAAGTGGTAAATTGTTCAAGCATATTAAAACCGGGCATCATACCATAGAAATTGCTGTACAATTGCCTCAAAAGAAGTGATATTATAACTAATAAATATTTCTGAACAACTTCAAATTCAACTTAAACTGTCCATAAATATGCATATTCTTGCAGCAGCAGTGAAGGCATTTTCAGATGAAACTACAAATCTATCAGCTCATTTTCATAAGTAGTAAAACTACTAATTTTGAAGCTAAATCATGAGAATCAACATTATTAGAATGGCGAGGTTCAACCAACGAACCATTAATCTCCACATATCAGAAACTAAGATTGTATTATTTCTCAAAGAAAAAAGGCGAAAGTTTCCAATTTCCATTTAACAAAATAGGCTTCCCCGCCAGGCCACTCCATTAACGGAAGAACACCAACCAGACAAAGAAATAAAAATAAAATGGGAACAAACAGCAAAAATAAAGAACAAAAATTGCCAAAAATAATCTCAAAATCAAAACTAATAATTGGGATCCTATGCTCCAACTTACCAATTGACATTGCTTCTTAGCCTTGTAATTGGTAATGGACTGGGCAGCTATATCGCCAAAGCCCCAAATCAAACCAGAGCTAATCGCCTGCGTTCTAACTGGATGCACCGCCAAGCAATTCTTGTACCATTTCCAGAACTTCAACATATCTCCCAAAAACTGTTTAAAAAAAAGGCTTCGAAAGGGAAAATCAAGGTAGTTTGAGTTGAATATTGTTCATAAGAAAATGAATAATCAGCAACTCTCTCTTTTTTTTTTCCTTGATTTTGATATTCTAAGCTTAATTTCTTTTGTGATGATGAATTGCTATACTGTTAAAAGAGGTTTCCGTTTCTTTGCCATAGTTTCCGTTTCTTTCCGGGAATTTTGAGGAGGGAAAATGCCGCAGATCTTGCATGACAGGGTTGTACTTATTTCCTGCTTTGCAGCCATTGAGTTCTTTTCTTAGTTGTACCTTTCAATAGACAAATATTGTTTTTCTTGGAATGGAAACAACGTCAATATGACCATACTCATTACTCATATCAGTTTTATTATTTTCTGACCATATTATAAATTTATTAGGATATATTATAAAGTACATGGGCAACGGGTAAAAATTGAACTGAGGACCATCCCTTCTATTTTTTAGAGTTTTAATATTTTAAATATTATAATTTATTTTAACCAAAAAATCATGAATTCGGATTCAAAATATCAAGTTAATAAGCAGGAATTTCTTCATAAATATCCAAAAACACACACTCCTCTCTATATATCTCGTATTTGCACACTCATATTTTTTAACTTTCTTAAATACATTTTTTTTTAATTTTCTCTTTTATAATTGCTATTTTTTAAACTTTAACTTTCAAAAATAACACGCATCTCATAATTGTTTATAATACATGCTCCATGTTCCTACTAAATACTTCATTCTTTTTATTTTCAATCCACCATCATTACGTGATCCTCAATTTCGTTTTTATCATAAAAAAATAAATTTTTTAGATATTAAAATATTTTTTAATAATAAAATAATAATATTATAAAATTTGATTGTTTAAACTGAAATAATTTATAATTCAATATGTTAATAATTTATAATTAATTAATAACTTGATCAGATTTATGACTAAATCAGCAAATACGAGTTTGACACTTAGGTATAATACGAGCATTGGCATATTGTGACAAGCGGTAATGGCATTAAGATTTGTACTTCAAAAAGTACAAAATTTTACTCGAATTATATGTCCTCTTAATACTCTGAATCGATTTTGGATTTCCCTTTTCAAGGCATACACAGATTCTTTAATTGGGATCTCTTTTATATATTTTTCTTTTCTGAATATATATATATATATATATATATATATATATATATATATATATATATAATATATATATATATATATACCATCACAAGTGATAATTGCTTCTAGTTAATCTATTTATATGATTGTAATGTTTATATAGATCCTCGTTTAGAATAATGATAATATTATTTAACCAAAGTTATTTATTTAGTATTTATTTTGACGGATGAATAGAGTAATAATTACTACAAAATAAGGATCCTCGTACAAGTCGAAAAAAGACAGACAAATGGGGATTGGAGTTCAGGATTATTGTTGACGTCTTACTAGACCACCTAAATAATGGCACTTGTCTGAAAATTAAGGCCAAACTATATATTATAAATTAATTATATATAGATTATGATGGTAAATAAATAACTGTGATTCTCTTAATTGAATTATTCATATTATGAAGTGGAAGAAAACAGGTTCCATGAATCAAATCCAAATCCATTGGATTATAATCTTAATTGTAATTAGAGCAAAAGTCATTTTCATTAGGGGTCAGTAAAAAAAATCGAAAATATGGTTAATCGTAAAATTGATCCAAAATCAAAATTTATTTTTACGGATAATCAATTCGGTAGATTTGATTACGGTTTTTAATTTTTATATTTTTTGTTAATGGTTACGATTTAAATTTTTAAGTACCGATTATATATATATATATATATATATATATATATATATATATATATATATATATATATATATATATATATATATCTTCAATTTTTTTCTATTTCTTTCTAAAATTTACATAAAATAATATTTTAAAATATATTTAAATTATATTTTTATTTTTATACCTTAATTTTTTATATTTTTCTATAAAATTTATATAATATTGTAAACTAAATTTATATTATAGCATTCTCTTTAATTATATAACAATATTTATATATAGTATACAATTAACACACACACACACACACACACACACATATATATATATATATCAAATCTATTTTATAATATTAGATATTAATTTATAAAACATGAATTTTGGCTAGTAAATTATATTTGTTTCTTAATTTTTATATTAAATTACTTTACACATTGAAAATTGAATTAAACTTTATCTAATTTTTTTTATATAATTTTATGTTATAAATTTTAATGGTTAATTGAAAAATATTGGTTAACCAAATTGAAAAACCAAAATCGATGGACTGGTTAACCGAATGCAATGGACTGATTAATGGTTAGTAATTTTGAAAAATCAATATTAATGGATTTGTTAATTTTTTTGCTCATGAACCGTTAAGCTCATCCCTAATTTTCACTCACTTAAGTTAAAATCAGACAAAATCTATAATCTAATTGATACATTTTATTATGGATATTCCCCTGGATTTGTTCCATTTTACAGACAATTTATAGAAGAAAAGCTTTTGCTGTACTATTTAACCAAAGTTTATCATTCAAAATGTTAACTGAGTTAACAACAGTTCCTACAACTTCAACATAGCAGTACAAGGAGGTTATCTTTCAAAAAATGGAAAGAGATGAAACGGCTAAGCCATTAGAATAGTTTGGTTTAGCTACAACAAAGTGAACTTTCATTACCTAATAAACTAGAAAATACATTGTATTTTATACATGAAAATCTACTAAAAATACAATGGATTTTCGTTTGATAAAATAAAATACAAAATATTTTCTTTTCATAAAACGTATTAGACTTTATTAACTTCTGTAAATGATAAAAATACATTGTATTTTCTTTTCATAAAATAAATATTGTATTTTATACATGAAAACCTACTAAAAATATAATATATTTTTTGATAAAATAAAATACACTGTATTTTCTTTTCATAAAATGCATTAAACTTTATTGACTTCTATATATAATAAAAATATAATGTATTTTTTTTATAAAATGAAATACACTATATTTTCTTTTCATAAAAGAAAAGACAATGTATTTTCTATTCATAAAATCCAATAAATACACTATATTTTATTTTCATAAAATAAATACTATATTTTATATATGAAAACCTACTAAAAGTACAATATATTTTCTTTTGATAAAATAAAATATACTGTATTTTCTTTTCATAAGAGAAAATAAACTGTATTTTTTATTCATCAAATTCGATAAATACACTATATTTTTTCATAAAATAAATAATGTATTTTATATATGAAAACCTACTAAAAATGCAATGTATTTGCTTTTGATAAAACAAACTATAATGTATTTTATTTTCATAAAACTCTTTAGACTTTATTGACTTTTGTACATGATAAATATTAAAAAAATATATTATATTTTCTATTCATAAAATCTAATAAATACACTGTATTTTTTTCATAAAATAAATACTTTATTTTATACATGAAAATCTACTAAAAATATAATATATTTTCTTTTGAGAAAAGAAAATACACTTTATTTTTTATTCATAAAATTCAATAAATACACTATATTTTTTTTTATAAAATAAATATTGTATCTTATACACGAAAATATCTTAAAAATACATTATATTTTTATTCACTTCCCGTATCAATCTGCACATTGAATTCTCACTACAAGAAAATATCAAAATAGCAACAGAAAAATAGCATCGGAATTAATTAGCAACGGAATACAAATTCTGTTGCTAAAATTCAATTTAGTTGCTAAATTTGATTGAATTTTTTATATTTAGCAACGGAATAAAAAATGGTTGTATTCCGTTGCTAAAATGGGGAAAAATTTTAGCGCCAAAATACAGCAACGAAAATCTATAACCGTTGCTAAATATGGCGCCATTTAATGGTGGAAAAATTTTGGAACAAAATTTAGCAATGGAAAAAATTTCGTTGCTAAAATAGCAATAGAAACAAAATTTCGTTGCTAAAATAGCAACGAAATATATGTTCATTTGCTATGTAGCAATGGAATTTCACTTCCGTTGCTATTTTAGCAACCTTTAGCAATGGAATTTTGTTTCTGTTGCTATTTTAGCAACGGAATTTCACTTCCGTTGCTATTTTAGCAACCGCATTGGATTTCGTTGCTATTTAATAATTTTCTTGTAGTATAGCAACGGATCATTTTCGGTTGCTATTTTAGGGGCATTTAAGTATTTTGCATATATGTTGCTCTAGGTATAAAATCTCTTGCCTCTTTTTCTTTTCCCTCTCCCACAAAATCACCTCTTCGAGGAAGGTTTGTTTCTTTAGTTGGGGAATCTCTTTCTTTGTTTTTGTGCCTGTAGCGTGTGAGCAGTACACAATATGATCGTAGCTGCTGGATTCTATAAAAAGTAAATTTTGGGATCTTGAGTGAAGATGGAGGATTGAGATGAGAGAACAAGGTGCACGGATGGAAGTGTACGTGTAGAGGTGTGTGCAAAATAAATGCACATGATGAGGAAGGGAACGTGGGGTGGTGTGTTCCCAAGGTACTATATTTTCAGCGGATCTGTTAGTTTATTTTGCAGTGTGTTTACATGCCAATCCAAGTGTTTTTACATTCATATCTGAAATCTTTCAATAGCGAGTGATCATGGAATAGACTGGTAAAAAGATTGATATCTTGGCATAATTTCTCATCATTAATGATTGTACTTGATAATTTTTCTAGGTTAGGCATCTCATTTGTTTTCATGTTTCTGAGGGTAATGTAAAATTGATTGTTACATGTTCTTGATGTGATGAGGCCTTTTACCCCTATTCTGCTTGGTGTATGAAAGCATATTGTGAATTTGCAGATACTACTGTTGTTGATTCAATTTCACTTCTAACATTTGACACATAGTTTAAGAAAGCCTTTTAGTGTTTGAATGCACTTGAGAACAAAATCTTTCTCAGATTGAGATAGCTCTCGAAAATCAATGCAACATAACTGGATCTGAAATGTGAATATGAAGTTAACAAAGTCTATAGCCAAGTGGGAAATTTGATTTACCTTGATTTTGTCTTTACCAATCGTTTGTATGCATAATTAGTTTAAGCCTAAATCCTTACTTCTCCAAGGATGATTAATATTTCTGTACCATTAAATCTGAAGCAGCTTCTTTCTCTCCTCTCTCTCTCTCAGTGTTAATAAAAAATTACTCATTTGCCATTACTCGTGTGTGTGTTGAATGTTTGGTGTATTTCTGGCTGTCATTATCTTTTCCTTGTTTTCTTATGCAAAGTGTAATTAAACTTAATTATCATTAAAAAATATTTATATATATATAGTGAGTTTAATTTCTCTCATTTTTTTAATTAATTACATATCATATATGAACAAGTTCAAATATTTACACACATGTTTATTTATTTTAATTATGCAGGTTTCTTTTCAAACGAACTTATTTTGGTAGTAGGTTAGTTTGATGTGTCCCTCTTTCTTTTGCGTTATTTTTTCTTGAGAATTTACATATAAATTATATTTACTAGTGCTGGTTTGCTTTATGATTTTTGAGTTTTGGTGTAATGAGTGCCATAGAGATGTTGAAGATGAGTGCCATAGAGACGTTGAAGATGTAACAGGTGCACATGGATTCTCTTGTTTTAAAAACTTGTGTTTTATTGTTTTGAATTTTGAATGTTAACTTTGTAGGCGTATTTTTGTTTTTTATGAGGACAACTACGGTATGGGCACAATAATATTTTGGAGAATAAAGAAATTTAGAGATGCTGCAATTTAGAAACTACCCTGAGTTAGGTAATCCTCCTGCCTTTCGGTATTTTATTTTTCAACCAAATATAATATATCTACTGGAAAAATGATCTACTAATATAAGCCTCGTGTGTATTATAAGAAATCATCCCGAATGAAAGAAATGAAGATCTTTTTACTTTTATTTTGATGGTTAAAATAAAGATGAAATGATTGAAATTAATTTACTTTAACTTTTCTCAAAAGATATATGGCAGACATGTATTTTACTTCTACGGATAAAGGGATCTTCTACCCCTTAATTTTTTTAAATGGATTAATTTTACTCTTAATTTTTTATTTTTAAATCTCAGTAATCAATTACCTGTTCTCCAAGTATGCTCTCTTCACTTTCCAAGTATGGTGAGTTCTCGAGTTTCTCATTTTGTTATCGTTTTCTTTGTTCTGTTAGTTTTTGTTTCTTCACCTTCACTGCATGATTTTCTTTCCTTTTTTTTTTAATATCTGGTATGTTTTTTCTTTGGAGTTAATTTTGAGGTTTTGTGATTTTGAAGAGCATGTACAATGGTGAAAAGCATGGGAAACGCCAAAGAAGGATCCAGGTGACCTTTTTTTATAATGCCTAAGAGTATATCTATTAATACTGACATTATTGCACAATTGAACTATCTGTTGTTCATTCTCTATTATCTGTTATCAGAGCACATTTTCTTGTAAATTATATACATTTTCACTGTACATTTGAAATATACAGTGAACTATGTATTATTAATGAATTCAGAGGCCCAAAATGCAACCTTAAAAAAATCACCAATTAGTATTGTTATTGTTAATTCATTAATAATATAATAAAGATAGTATTGTACTTTGTTAAGTTGTTTTCTACAAATATTAAATTAATTAAGTGCTGAAGCTGACAAAAATCAATTAAGCCAAATCTATCTGTCTCCATTTCACGCCTGTCATGTGCATGCACAACTTGAAGTATTTAATTGCCAAAACATGATCATATTGTTGTAAGCTTCCTAACAATAAAAATTTTTGTTTCATCCTGTCATGTTAATCATGTTACTCACCTTAACAAAAATGACTAAAGAATGGAAGAGAACTACAATGATTGATTAATTTAATTTCTATGGAGCTTGGTGGGTTCCACTCTGGGCAGTTCTCAAACCTGCAAACTATCTGGCTGGCTCAAGATAACAAAATGCCTACATTTTTTAAATTACAACTATATTTAATTTAAATTACACTGTCTTTAACTGTGCCCCTTTTTTTTCTCCTTTCAGTAAGCAGATCGGATTGGGAGTACCTATTTGCTCTCTAAAAGGTATCAAATTTCAATTTGGTATTGAGAGTGATTGGTTGAAGTTATTTTGTTTTGAATTAGTTAATTCTGTATATATATATATATATATATATATATATTGATTTCTGAGTAGCATTTGTGCAGGTTGAATTTGTCTATTTTACTCTGTAGACATTGATGTCTTTTCAAGTTGATTTGTGTAACAAAATGGTGTTTGAGGAACCATTAATGTATAGGGTGTCCTAGCTGGAAAGAGTAGTGGAAGTGAGGAAATATGTCTTGAAGTTCAATTAGTTGAAGCCAAAGTTGCTGTTGGGAAACCAGAAACAGAGTTGAAGCAGTTAAAAACAAAAACCAGCCATGGAGAAAAAAGAGCTTAAAGAGAAAACATCAGTTAATGTCTGCATAATTCCATCCCTACTGCTACTTTCTGTGTTGAATGATCGTACATCCATTTACCAGTCACTTGTTTTATATAATATGTGAAGCAATTGCCAGTCAGAAATTCACATGTTTGATGATTACCTATTGCACTTATGTCTTTGCTCAGAATGCAATGATGGTGGATCTCAATATCCTCAGCTAGAACTTCCAGGGGCTGAATACATGGCCTTGAATCGCTAGGTGAAACAACCTTTCTGGCTGTGATTTACTACAGCAATTCATTTATTTTCTATTAAAAAAATCATTGACTAGTTGTGGTTATAGAAAAAATTTTAACCTTTCTTTTTATTTCATTATAGGATGCTCAGGAACCTTCAGATGCAGAATCTTCCGGCCAGAATTCTGGCAATGGTTCAAGTAAAACATTTGCAAATGGAAGTGTTGGTAATTCTTGGCAACGTAAAAGATAAGGTATTCCTTTCTCTTGCTCCTTCAAAGTTAAGTAGATGCTACAGATGTCGATTCATCAAGTTTGAAAATATATACTATTAGAGATGCTGAGGCTAGAATTAGAAATTCTCGACTTGTGCATAAAGGTGTCTCCTTGAATATAAGGTCATATAATTGATAAATGTTGATCCTTTGTAAAAGTTTCAGTTTGATTCGGAAACTATTTGTTAAGATAAAGTAATTTCTAGTCATCATTATGTGCTGTCAAGAAAAGAGTTGAAAACACAACAATTATGCGTTTATTTATTTATTTTTGCAATAAACTCTTTTCATTGGATATCTCAATTAATGAAAATAAATTCATTTTTGCAAAAATTGAAGTTTGTTTGGACATCAATATTAAAGCAGATAAACGAATGAAGTAAAACTTCTCTCATGTCTGATTTTTATTTTTATTTTTTTTCTTATTTCTTGTCCAATAAGCTGGACTGCTCAAGCATAGTTTACTGGAAATTAATTTAATTGTTCAAAATTTGAGGAAATGCTGATTATAAATAATTAAATTCAAGAATTAATCATAAATACTTTTTCACTGCTCATTTTAGAGGTTTGATGTTCTGGCTATTTGAGTCTGTATATTGTCAACATATCATAGCTACAGGTTAGGATTAGAAGAAGTCGTTTATCCTAATTAGATTATAGCTCGTACGGCTTGAACTTATTTTTTCATTTTTCTTTCTTTTGTGGGGAACTTTACAGATACTTTCGTTTATCTTAATTAGGATTATTCTTTATCTCTAACATTACAGCTTCTCAAAAAAAAGAAAAAAATCAATATGCTCACAAAAAATATGGTTTGATTTTGAATAGTTTTTAATTCTTATTTGTGATTTTTATTTCCTAATATGTTTTCCATCAGATTTAAAATTAATGCAAATTATATCTGTCAAATTGTTTGGATGTATAACCCTTGCTGCTGCTGCTGCTCATGTTTTTATTTCAATTGGCGGATATAGGCTTTTGCATAAATTTTGCGGAAAAAAATCAATAATAATTTAGTGACGGAATAGCGACGAAAATTCCGTCGCCATATTTATTTTATAATATTAGCTGAATTTAGCAACCGAAACATCAATTCGGTTACTAAATATAGCAACAGAATTATAATTCCATTGGTAAAAATAGCAACGAAAAATAAAATCCGTTGCTAAATTTAGCAACGGAAAACAATTCCGTTGCTAAAAAATACCAACCGCTAAATTTGCAACCGAATGTTCCGTTGCTATTTTCCATTACTAATTTTTATTAGCAACGGAAATTCAACAAATTCGATTGCTAATTTTCTTGTAGTGTCTCTTGGAGGAGGGCCCAGCTTCACTTTGGTAAAATAGAGTATGAATAAAGCAAAGAAATAAAAAATTGAAGAACAAAGTCAATGTCGATTAATTAAGCATTGTAGAAAACATCATTGATTTCATCTCAATAAGAGTGAAATGCCACAAAACTGAAGAGCAACCAAAACAATATATTACAATGGAGTTGAAGGTCTATCCATCCTGATTGACAAAGGGCAACCAAAGAAAGAACAACAAAAACAAAAATTAGTTAAATAATAATTTAAACATACAAATGATGTAATAGATAAAATATCGAATTAGTCAAAAACAATATTTTTCTATGGTAAATAGTGACATCGGGGTGAATAGTATTTTTCGGAGTCGAAAAATATTTTATTGAATCATTGGAAAGAGAAGGTTGGCAGGAGCACAAGAATTTAATTTGAACTGAAAATGAAGTCAAATGGGTCATCAAAAATTAAAAATAAAGAAAAGTCATGGTTTCAGTTTAAATAATGCTCGGATTGACTAAGGTTTGATTGAAACTTTGAAAATAGCAAATTACCTCTAAAAATTACCAGAAATTTTATATCTACATTAAATGAGATGTAGAATCATATGGTAAAAAAATAATTTTTCATCAACACAAAAAATCGGGCTATCGGACTGGTAAAAATGAATTAGATCAAAAAATAGTCTCCAATTGATCCAAAAATATTTATGAAGCCTAATGATTATATTTTGAGAATTTTAAAGTATTTTTAGGAATGTTTGAACAAAGAAAGTAAGAGAAAAATAATGACTTTGGTTTAAATAGTAACCGGTTGACCGTGAATTTGATCGAAACTTTAAAAATAGCAAACGATCTTCAAAAATTACAGAAATTTTCAGTTGGACTCTAATTAGTATTTAAAATTATTTGATTGTAAAAAATTAATTTTAAAGTAATATCAAAAATTAGCTAATCGGATCAATTTGAGTGAATCGGATCAGAAACAAATTTTGATTGAACCAAAAAAAATTTTGGAGGCTTAATTTATTATTTTAAGAATTATGAAATTAATTTTGAAAGAATTTAAACTTGGAAATAGAGATAAATAATTTAGAGTATATAAATAGGCTTAAAAATAAATTTGGGTTTGAATTAGGCCCAACCATCTTGGTTGGACCACGATCAGCCCAAATCAGCCCCTATAAATAACTCAAAAATATGCAATTCTCTAGAATTTTTACCACATTTCCCTCAATCTCTCCTATCTTCTTCATGGCCGAATGACCTTTCTTCCATTTTCATGAAATTTTCTTCCTTAATCCCACCAAATTAAACATTCTTAAGTAATTTTTAGCCTCTTTTTTCATTGATAATGGTCCCAAAAGATCAATTAAGATGGAAGAAGTGAGAGAAATTAAGAAAAAAAGTTTATGTCTCAAAATTAAGGTATATAAAATTGAGGTTTTTAATTCAGTTCAAATGTTCTAATAGGTAAATTGGATGTGTAGATGATGTTTATATGATTGTATTGAATTAAGGAAGCAAAAAAATTATGATTTCTTACCTTGATGAATTCGGCCATGGTAGGATTTAAGAAAGAGAAAAAAATTCTCAAAGAGAAAGATGGAAAAAATTAGGAATAAGGTGTGAAGAACAAGAATTAAGATAAGTGGATACATAATCCCTTAATTTTCATCTAATTTCGCTTGATTTAATGTTATGTATGTTAAGGATGTTTGTGATAAATGTGTGTATAATTAAAATAATTGTTATAAAGATGAGTAAGTATGTCAAAAATGATATTTTGAATTGTTAAACATGAAAGAAAATGAATGTAAGGTAGTGATAACTTATGATTGAATGAAAATCTTAGGAATTTCTTAATGGTTTTGTATGTTTAAAGTTAATTATGCATAGATTTAAGTTAATAAGCATGAACTTTAATGATGTAAGTGATGAAAATGGAATAAATTCAATTGGAATGTATGATTAGAATTTATAAAAAAATACCAAAGTTTATGTTGAATGTTAATGAATACTAAAGGTATATGAACATTAATTTTCATGATATAAAGTTGAAATAATGAAAAGAATGAAAAATGACATAGTTAGAGTGAAAAATGACTTAAATGGCAATTTAGGGGCCAATTAAAAATTTTGCCAAGTGTTGAAAAAATGATGATAAAATAAGTGAACTAAGGGTTAAATAACTAAAATAAGAAATTAATTAAGTATTAAATATGAAATTTTTCATGAAATAAAGTTTAGAGATTAAACTAAATTTTTACAAATGAGCAAAATGAATTAAAGGACATTTTGGTAAATTTATTGAGAACTAAGGATCAAATGGTAATTTTATAAAATACGAAAGTAAAAGGGTAGAATAGTAATTGTAAGCAAAGTTAAGATTACTAGATAAAATGAATATTTAAATGAGTATGAAATGAGAATTAGGTATGAAATGAAGTTTAGGGACTAAACATAAATTTTTTAAATAAATATTGAATTTATAGTTTAAAATATATAACTAATGGCAAAATTATAAATAAAATGAACAAAAGGGTATTTTAGTAATTTATTGAAATAAAAATGAGTAAATGGAAGTTAAATAAAAAATTAGAATGAGAATGGACTTACTTGAAAGAAAGTAAAAGAGTATGAGTAAATCAATAGTTTTCGCTAACTGATGGATTTAAGTGATAAATAAAGGTAATTAAGTGACTAATTGTTAAAATATGTAATTTACCTTAAAATGGATAATTAGGGGATTAAAAGTAATTTGAAAGACAAATAATGTAATAAGTGTAAAAAATAATTAAATATTAGCTTTATGTAAGTTAAATAGAAGTGAAGGATGAAATTGAAAGTAAATGAAAGTTTAGGAAAAAAAAGTGTAAAAAAAATACTAATGTGCCTAATTTAAGTATTAAATTGTAATTAAAGGTATTTATGTAAGTTATTAAAGTAATTTTTAGGAAAGTTGAAGAGTAAATGGACTAAATAGTCATAAATAGCAAGATTAATGATTAGACTAATAATAATGAAGAAAAACTGTAAATTTATAATAATAACGAATATATATATACATGTATGTGGAAATATTTAAATGAATTTTAAGTTGTATATATTATGTTTAAAATGAATGGATAATGGATCTAATGTATAAAAACTATTTGGGAAGTTCTAAATTCGCATTGAATGATTGGATCGAGAATGTATCGGCAAATTAATTGAAAATGAAAAATGATCGAAAAGTAAACAATTGAATTGCCCTTAGTAGTAATCTGGTAGTTAAATCTAGTACAGAATATAGTTAGCTAGCCATAGGGATATTAAATGTATAGTCACGGCACGGGTCCATGGTGACTCCCTTTAGTAGGCCATTGATGGTCTACTGAATAAATGAAATGTTGAAATGTGAAATATGAATAAAATGTAAATATTTGAGTGGTTCTTCGAAATCACTCTAAATGTATTGATCTAGTGTATTCGTTCAAAGATTCTTACCGGATTGATACTAGGGGCAAACCAAAGAAAGAAAATTGAATTGAATAATTTATAAAGGAATGAAAAAATGAGAGAAGTATAAGAAAAATCAATCATAAAGTATAAATATTATATTGAAATGTCTGATAAAGTACTGAATAGATAATTACCAAAGTAAAAGTAACAAGGACAGTTTGTGTGATAGTAAAATGAATAATAGATAGCCAATTGAAAATGGTGCCTACAAAATAATATAATTAAAATGAAAAGAATTAAATACTAACATAATGAGAGAATAAAGGCATAAAAGAAATATAGATTATAAGTTTTAATTGAATTAAGAGTCTGAACTGAAATTGGATAACAATAAAAAAGTTAAAGGAACTAGAGAAATAAAATGAATGGAAAAATACCGACTAACGAAAATGTAATACACAACATTGGTACAAGGATTTAATTAAAATATTATTAATATTCTCAGACACAAATTTAATATAAGAACCGAATTGTATAGACTGTACCAAAGTGATTGAATGGAAAGGAATAATAAAATATAATTATAATTTAATGAAACTTCAAGAATTAAATCGTAAATTGACCTTAATTAGGGGATTGAAATGTAAAGTAAAATGAAAGTAAGAAATTAAATATAATGGATAATGATAATATTAAATAGTGTAGCAGTGTAGGTAGATGATAATTGAAATGATGAAACTGTTAATATTATGACATTTATTAAAAGAATAAGATATAAAAGAAAATTAAGTAATGAGTATAGTATGAACACCTTGGAATAAGAAAATACTAAATAATGTAACTGTATAGAAAAGGTTAATGTTTAAAGGTATAAGTAATGAAAGAACTGATAACGAAAATGGTATATGACTGTAAACTAAGAAATGAACAGAAGAAATGTAAATGGCTTAGGTACTGTAGGATAAGGGAAGAACAAATGCATGCAAATTGTAAATTGTTTAATAAATCGAAGAAAGATTAATATCGAAGGGAATATAAAGAAAATGAACGTAATTTATAATAAAAAGTTTAATTAATTTAAAGAATAGAATTTAATCAAAACAAATGATATTGGAAATGACGACAATTGTAACAAGAGTACTGTTAACAAAGTTACTGTTATTATTAACATAACAGATGTAACGTATCTAGTGTAACTGAAATAGAGTAAAAATAGTTACAACCGAGTATGTTGGAATTAATGTAAAATGATCCAAGTATAATAACAAAATGAATTAAGAAGAATAGTAATAATTAGTGAAAATATTTTGAAAATCAATTGAAATGAAAAGTAAGATAAAAGCCAATATATGTAATGATAGACAAAAAATAAAAAGTAAGATAAAGGTTAAGCAACTGTTAAATAAAGAATTAGTACTACCGAAAGCTAAAGAAAGAGATGAGATAAAATATTAAATGAACAAGGTTACGTAATAAAAAAAATAATATTGTGTGTGCATGAATGAATATGTTAATAGAAAGTCTGGGATTTATATCCATCATTGAGCATTTTTAATGCTCAGCACGTAGTGTTACTACTGCATGCAGGATATGGAAGAAAGAAGTTAAAGTGGACGTAAGCTGGTGTTGATCAAGAACAGTGATGCAAAGCAAGAATGACAATATAGTTATGGCATGTATATATTCAAGCGAATCAATTGACTTAGGTATAGATAGTTATGTGTTTCATGTGTACGTATTGGTACTATTCTGTATAGAGTATCTATAAATTATTATTGTTACTGTCAACTGAATGTTACTGGTATGATATTAATTGATATTTTAGAAAAAAATTTACCGGACTATTGTAATAGCAATTGTAACCGTTATAGTATTTTAATATCCGATCACTGTACGTACAATATAGTGGTATAAGGGTGTAACAAATGAAGTAAGTTAAAATCCAATCACTGTCACAATTCAATGATACTAAATACAATCAATTACCAAACACTCTTACTGTTATTATGTTAAGCAAAGAATCCATCATTGCTTATACAAATCGACATGAAACAAAACCTCAGTTCCTTATTTTCTTTGTTCATTCTACTCCAAAAACACAAAACAACAGCTATCCCTTTTTGATAAGCAATAGAAAATCATATCCTATAAATGCTAGTCCAGGTTAAGAAAAATAAAAATTGAGGCAAATTTAATAATTTTTAACAAGCCCGTCACTGAAATCTCAAGAATAACACTAAATGTTATATGTCCATAAAGATAAAGAGGAAACAAAAAAGACAAGCATCCGCTAGAGAGTACCAATTAAAAAAGTTAGTAAAACTTCAACTCGATAATGCACACCATTAAAGAAAGCTTAAAGTTTCTTTATTAACAAAACAATTAGAGCAGAATAATAAAATTACCCGAGAAGATAGGGATCAAAAGAACCTTGGACAAGGAAATTGACAACACCACTAGCAAAGCCTTGCAAGAAACGAGCGTGCTTGACGAGAAAGAAGCTACTTAATAGAAGCTCCTTCTTGAGAGAACAACAAAATAGAAATTGTACATATAAAAAGGGGCATTTTTTAAAGTGAAAAGTGTAAAAATATAAAAATGATATCATGTAAAACTAATTGAGCATTTTTGAAAACAAACGTTAAAAAGGTGGTAAATTATGTAATTTTCTCTAATAAATATTCCACATGCATACCCTCAAAAATCCATATAACATATTTTAGAATATTCTAAATTACTCCCTCCGTTTTTATATGTTTGATATTTAAGGTAAATTACCAAGACCAATAATCTACTAAATAGGCTTACAATTTACAAATAGAATATGAGGCACATGGTTGTAAGACCTTGAAACAAATGAGACTTCATTCTAAACATCCCTAGTCAGTCATTGTTATGGGAATAACAATGAATTAAGACTAGTATGCTCTCTCTGATATTATGAGTTCTGTCTTACGGATCATTAGGACAAGAGTGTCAATCAGAGATCATAGATACATGTTAAAGAACATGGTATCTGGATACGATCCGCTCATGAGAACACTACATGGTACAAGTCATAAGTGTTTCTCATATGCAAGTTTTGTATCGGAGTTCTTAGACCTGAAATCTCTATGAAACTCTTTATGAATTACTGTGTACTTTGACATACACCTAACGTGCTCGTAACAGAGTGACAAGTACGGGTATGATTGGGTATGCATTGATTCATGTTAGAGAGCATGAGAGAAGTGAAGGAATTACCCCTCTCAATAAGAGAGAAAATATCATCGGCCACTTGATCAGTGAACTGAGAAGTGTATGGCCATACCAAGATGAAATAATGAGTAATCATTATTTATCTGAGAGTTCAGTGTCACTGGAATATCAAGAAAGGAATTAATATATATAAGGATGACTAGTTCCATGCCTTATATTAATTCTGATATTTATGGGTAAGGGACTATGCAAAATTGCATTAGGTCACTAAATGCCATATGCATTTTCATTTAATTTGGAATGCTATAATATCTTGCTAGAGAATATATATAGCCTTTGAATTAATTTATTAATTCATTGCCAACATTAAATGGACCTATAGGATTGCACACAAAGCATTGGGCTTAAAATATTTAAATAATGTATTGGGCATTAATTTGGGCTTTTAATTAAAGTCAAATTAATGTGTGTAATGGGTTATAAAATTGCTATTGGACCTTGATCCATGAGAGAGAGAAATTCAGCCCATAAGGTTTAATTTCAATTAATTAAATGTCTTGCATTAATTTAATTAATTGAGTATTAAAGCCTAAAAGACTTATGATCAAATTAAATCACTTTATGAGGAATATTAGTGGCCGAAATTCCTAGAGAAAAATTAAAGGAATTTCGGCACATGCTTAATATTTATTAAGTGATTTAGTTGATTAATATGTCTTATGTTTTATTTCAAATTTGAATTTTAAATTCAAAGGAGTTTAATTCAAAATATATTACTTATTTTTAGGAAGTGATTGAGGTTGAATTAATTATCTTGAGGTAGTAAATTCAGATCAAACACTTTCCAAAAAGATAATGATATATAAAGAAATAAAACCCTAGGAGACTAGAGTTGTGTTTGGCGTGAACCCTAATTCTTCTAGGTTTTGGCGTGAACTCCTCTCTCACTCTTTCTTAATTCTTTTGGTCTAATTTTCACAAGGAGAAAGGATTGTTCCTCATTCTCTTGTGTTCTTGGGTAGTAATAGCAACCTAAGAGAAGTACAAAATCAAGTTTTATAGCTTCAAACTATAGCCATTACACAATACCTTAAAAGAGAGCTAGCAATCTCGATTTTAAGCTGACGGTGCAATTGTGTGTGTGAGAATAGAGGGAGTGGCGTAAAAGGCTGTTCCTTGGCATTGGTGATCGAGATCTAAGGCGGAAAAAGTCATCTTAGTTGCTGGTCATCACCAAATTCAAGATTTAAAAGGCATCAAAAGTTGTAAGTTTCAAAAACCCTAAAATTGCATGTTTCGTTTCTTGCTTCGGATTTGTATGGTATGTATGATGAAAAATTTTGTTTTTCCGCTGCGTTATCATCACATTCATACCATGTCATATTCCATCAGTGGTATCAGAGCCTAAACATGCTTATTTTAGTGCTTTAGATGCATGAAAAAATTAATTAAAAATCGTCATTATGAAAACATGCAAATCTGAAATTTTCTGTTTTGAGTTTTTTGCATTGTTTTGGTATAAAAACAATTTTAATTGATTAGATAGGTATTATAATTAATATGACATGTTAATATACTGTCCTAAGATGTTCTAGGAGCTATTAATGGTCAGATTTAATTGCTAATACCTGATGGTACATGTTAATATTAAAACTAGGTGTATTTTGGCATGTTAATTGTAAGTTTAACAACTAGTTTTAAATATTAAATGTAAAAACGATTTTGGAATGTTTGTAAGTGATTTTTAAAGATTAAATATCAGGTCTGGACATATTTTAAATTTGGTTTTAATTCTGGTCCATGACAATTTAATTGATTAATTTTAAAATCACTTAAAACTATGTCTAGTTTGTGTTTGTTACATGTTTAATCAACATTATTTGTTTTGTTTTGATTAAAATGGTAAAAACACATTTAGATTAAAATGGTACAGAATATTAAATCAATATTTATGACCTTATTTAATTTATTAAATGACTCATAAAATTGTTTTAAGTATTTGTGCATTTTTTGTGGCATCACATAAGCATTAAACAACTAGTTTTGTTATTTGTTTGTTTTATATGCATGCCGTGTACCATATATATATGTTCTTCATGATTTTGTGTTTTAATTCATGTTGGTACATATTATATGTATTTTTAATGTTTATGGGCTTGATGACATAAAATTAAAAATGAAAAAATTGAAAATTATACTAGAATTGATTTATGGCACAAATCTAACTAGTTTGTGTTTTGGGCTTTTAAGAGAACTTATTCAATAAGAGGATTTAGTCCATTGGGCTTCGGCCCAGACCCATCACGGGGTCATCTCTTAAAGGTTCAAGTACACAATTTTCATTAATGGGCTTGACTAAATTAATTAAAATTGGACTTTGTTTGATCCATGAATGCTATGTATATTTATTTGCTAGTTTGGTGTGATGAATGGATATGCATGGTGCATTCATGGGCCTTAGGTTTTTGTAATTAAATATGGCCTGCGAGCCATTATATTTTATTGTAAAAGTTTCATTTATTTCTTAGAATAGAATATACTTGAAGACTTTGTAAATCAAGATGAAGCCCACCGGAGTGGAGAAGCCCAACTCGAAGATTCTTATGTAATAGTATAGAATCTTAATTGTAGGTTTTCGGGCCCATGTTTGTCACGCTTTATTTTATGCAATTATTTATATATGCATGCTATGTATGGATGACAAAGCGTATGCCATGTAATCCGTAATAAAATGAATCCCTAAAATAGTAAGTCACAAAGTTGCCTTCCTAATTTGAAACATGTCAAGGCATCGATCATCGGTCACGTAGACTAGGAGTCCTAGATGCGCCCGATTATCTTTGTGAGGCATGGGTTGTGGATATAGGTTGGACTTAACATGGAAAGGGATGCCCGGACCTAGGCAACTAATAAATAGGTTTGTGCTATAACATCTTAAGATGTTAGCCCATTTGATCCAAGAGTCATGTACGAGACATGATTGGAGTTCTCCTACCTAAGTAACTTAACTTATTAGGTGTACAAGCTCAGCTTGACTAATAAATTGTTGTGAAAAGTGGATCTTGGCCCACATTAAATCACTAACGCGAATTATTTAAAGGGATATTAATTCGGTTTGTGGGATCATAAATAAGACCTCATTTAATCTTGCTAAATTTTATTGTAGATTGAAAATGGCATCTTCAAACAACAATTTCTCATTGCGATCTGTCCTTGAAAAGGATAAATTGAATGGCTCCAATTTCATAGACCGATCTCGAAACTTAAGAATAGTTCTTAAGCAAGAGAAAAAGTCGTATGTTTTGGATGCACCCTTGCCTGAAGAACCTGCTAGGAACGCTTCTGCGGTTCAAAAGAAAACTTTTGAGACCAAGAAGAGCGACTCCAATGATGTGACCTGTCTGATGCTGGCCACTATGGTGCCTGAATTGCAAAAGCAATTTATGGACCAAGAGGCTTATGCGATCATGATGCACCTCAAGGAGATATTCCAAGAGCAAGCTCGTCATGAGAGATTCGTGACAACAAAGGCTTTAATTTCTTGTAAGATGGCTGCGGGTACTCCTGTTAGTGCCCATGTACTCAAGATGAAAGGGTATCTTGACACTCTTGAGAAGCTTGAGGTACAAGTGCCAAAGGAATTGGCCACTGACTTGATCTTAGGATCATTGACTGATGATTATGATCCATTCGTGATGAATTATAACATGCATGCAATGAACAAGTCAGTCACTGAGCTCTATGGGATGCTTAAGAATGCTGAAGAGAACATTCGAAAGACCAATCCCGTATTGATGGTTTAAGGGGGCATTAAAAAGGGACCCGCTAAGGGAAAGAAAAAGGGAAAGGCAAAACCTAAAAATGACCTGACTCGGTTCAAGTCAAGCGGGAGTGCACCTCAGGCCCAATCCAAGCCCAAGGCGCAGAAGCTCAAAGAGAGTGAGAGCACTTGCTTCCATTACAACAAGATAGGGCATTGGAGGAAGAATTACGCTCTCTTCAAGGAAGAACAAAAGAAGAATGGAGCCAAGGCGTCCAGTTCTGGTATTTTTGTTGTTGAAATTAACCTTTATACTTCTACCACTTGGGTATTGGATACCGGTTGTGGTTCTCACATTTGTTCAAATGTGCAGGGGCTAAGAAATAGGCGGTTACTTGGGAAGAATGAAGTGGACCTCCGTGTGGGGAATGGAGCACGAGTTGCTGCCATGGAGATAGGCGACTATCACCTCACTTTACCTTCCGAACTTTGTATTATTTTGAATAATTGTTATTATGTGCCTGCTATGAGCAGAAACATTATTTCAGTTTCATGTTTGGATAATGATGAATTTGATTTTGTTATTAAAAATGGAAAAGCTCATATTCGTTGCCAAGGCATTTCTTATGGCAATGCCATGTTGCAAAATGGCCTTTATATCCTTGATTTACAAAACAGAGAGTCCATATACAACATTAATACAAAGAGGGTTAAATCAAACGAATTGAACCCTACTTACTTCTGGCATTGTCGTTTAGGACATGCAAACGAAAAATGCATTTCAAGACTCCACAAAACTGGAGTGCTTGGGTCATTCGACTTAGAGTCTTATGACACATGCGAGCCATGTTTGCATGAAAAAATGACAAAGAGTCCTTTTAATAAAAAAGGTGAGAGGACTAATGGCTTATTGGAACTAATACATACCGATGTATGTGGACCTTTAAGTACACATGCTAGAGGTGGTTTTCGCTACTTCGTGACATTCACAGATGACTTCAATAGATATGGCTATGTCTATCTAATGAAGTACAAGTCTGAAACTTTTGAGAAATTCAAAGAGTTTAAGAACGAAGTAGAAAACCAACTTGGCAAAAGTATAAAAGCCATTCGATCATATCGAGGCGGCGAATACTTAAGCCAAGAGTTTGACAGTCATCTAAAGGAGTGTGGTATTATTTCACAGTTCACTCCTCCTGGAACACCTCAATGGAATGGTGTGTCCGAAAGGAGAAATCGAACTCTGTTGGACATGGTTTGATCTATGATGAGTCAAGCTAATCTTCCTATCTCTTTTTAGGGTTATGCATTAAAAACTGCTGCATTTCTATTGAACCGTACTCCAACTAAAGCAGTTGAGAAGACACCATACGAGGTATGGACTGGAAAAGAACCCAATATGTCTTTTCTCAGGATTTGGGGCTGTGAAGCACATGTTAAGAAATTAACATCTGACAAACTAGAGTCCAAATCCAGTGTCTGCTTGTTTGTGGGTTATCCTAAAGAAACAAAGGGATACTACTTTTACTCACAAGCCGAGAACAAAGTATTTGTTGCTTGCAAGGCTATTTTCTTGGAAAAGGAGTTCCTTCTCAAGAAAGACAGTGGGAGTAAAGTAGAACTTGGAGAAATTCAAGCGCCACAAACTCCTATAGAGGATGAGTTGGAAATGGGATCAAGTTCACAATCAGTTTTGGAACAAGAACCCATTACATAAGAACCTAGAAGGTCCGGTAGGGTACGTCAGGAGATTGAGAGATATGGATTTCTAATCACTGACAGTGACACTATTGAGTTAGTAGATCGTTAGGATCCTACTACCTACCGAGAAGCTATTGAGAGCCCAGACTCAAAAAATTGGCTTGAAGCCATGAAATTCGAGATGCAATCAATGTACAATAACAAGGTTTGGACCTTGGTTGATCCACCGGAAGGTGCTAAGGTAATTGAATGCAAGCGGCTATTCAAACTCAAAGCTGATAAGACCTACAAAGGTAGACTAGTAGCAAAAGGTTTTCGACAAACTCATGGTGTAGACTATGACGAGACCTTTTTGCCTGTATTCATGCTCAAATCCATTAGGATCTTGCTTGCCATAGCTGCATATCATGATTATGAGATATGGCAAATGGGTGTCAAAACTGCTTTCCTCAATGGAAATTTACTTGAGGATGTGTATATGACACAGCCTGAGGGTTTTGTCAATTTCAAGCATCCTAAGAAGGTTTGAAGCTTCAAAAATCCATTTATGGATTAAAGCAAGCATCCCGAAGTTGGAATCTTCGTTTTGATGAGGCAGTCAAAGAATTTGACTTCATCAAGAACGAAGATGAGCCTTGTGTGTACAAGAAGGTTAGTGGGAGCATTGTAGTATTTCTGGTCCTATATGTGGACGACATCCTTCTCATTGGGAAATGACATTCCAACATTGCAAAAGGTTAAGCAATGGTTGGAAAAATGTTTCTCAATGAAAGACTTAGGTGAAGCCGAGACAATACTTGGTATTCGAATCTATAAAGATAGATCGAATCGGCTCTTGGGACTAAGTCAAGAAAAGTACATAGACAAAGTACTAAAGCGTTTTAGTATGGGAGACTCAAAGAAAGGGTACATACCTTTGGCTTTGGGAGTTCCTTTGACTAAAGAACAGTGCCCTAAAACCAAAGAGGAAAGGGACAACATGAGTAGAATCCCATATGCATCTGCTATTGGATCTATCATGTACGCTATGTTATGTACTAGGTTGGATGTTGCTCATGCACTGAGTATAACCAGTAGGTTTTAGCAAGACCTTGGTGAGAAGCACTGGTCTGCTGTAAAAGGGATTCTAAAGTACCTGCAAAGGAATAAGGATCACTTCTTGGTGTATGGTGGTCAAGAAGAGCTCGTCATACAAGGTTATGCCGATGCTGCTTTTCAGACCAGCACTTAGAATTCTAGATCGCAATCTGGATTCATTTTTATTTTGAACGGTAGTGCTGTCAGCTGGAGAAGCTCAAAGCAAGAGACCGTTGCCGACTCAACTACAGAATCTGAGTATATTGCAGCAAGTGAGGCTGCAAAAGAGGCTGTTTGGATTAAAAATTTCATTTCTGGATTAGGAGTGGTCCCAAGCATCCTAAATCCATTAGAAATTTTCTGTGACAACAACGGGGCCATCGCACAGGCAAAGGAGCCCTGGTCACACCAAAAATCCAAACACATACTTAGGAAGGTACCACCTGATCAGAGAAATCATTGATCGTGGGGACGTCAAGGTTAGTAAGATAGCAAGTAAAGACAATGTAGCAAATCCTTTGACGAAACAGTTGCGTCCAAATCTGCACGAAGCTCATTTGAGAGCGTTCGGTCTTAGGGCTATGCCCAATTGGGACTAGTGCTAGTGAGAGATTGTTAGTGTAAGCCCTAGCCCCAATGCATTGTAACAAAACACTTGAAATTAATAAAATGAGGCATTTGTTTTATCTTTTATATTCCTGTGCATGTTAATTGATAAAACTATCCAAGAATGTCGTTTTGGCTTAAGTTATCATGTGTGAGGCAATGGTTGTAAGACCTTGAAACAAATGAGACTTCATTCTAAACATCCCTAGTCAGTCATTGTTATGGGAATAACAATGAATTAAGATTAGTATGCTCTCTCTGATATTATGAGTTCTGTCTTAAGGATCATTAGGACAAGAGTGTCAATTAGAGATCATAGATACATGTTAAAGAACATGGTATCTGGATACGATCCGCTCATGAGAACACTACATGGTACAAGTCATAAGTGTTTCTCATATGCAAGTTTTGTATCGGAGTTCTTAGACCTGAAATCTCTATGAAACTCTTTATGAATTATTGTGTACTTTGACATACACCTAACGTGCTCGTAACAGAGTGACAAGTACGGGTATGATTGGGTATGCATTGATTCATGTTAGAGAGCATGAGAGAAGTGAAAGAATTACCCCTCTCAATAAGAGAGAAAATATCATCGGCCACTTGATCAGTGAACTGAGAAGTGTATGGCCATACCGAGATGAAATAATGAGTAATCATTATTTATCTGAGAGTTCAATGTCACTGGAATATCAAGAAAGGAATTAATATATATAAGGATGACTAGTTCCATGCCTTATATTAATTCTGATATTTATGGGTAAGGGACTATGCAAAATTGCATTAGGTCACTAAATGCCATATGCATTTTCATTTAATTTGGAATGCTATAATATCTTGCTAGAGAATATATATAGCCTTTGAATTAATTTATTAATTCATTGCCAACATTAAATGGACCTATAGGATTGCACACAAAGCATTGGGCTTAAAATATTTAAATAATGTATTGGGCATTAATTTGGGCTTTTAATTAAAGTCAAATTAATGTGTGTAATGGGTTATAAAATTGCTATTGGACCTTGATCCATGAGAGAGAGAAATTCAGCCCATAAGGTTTAATTTCAATTAATTAAATGTCTTGCATTAATTTAATTAATTGAGTATTAAATCCTAAAAGACTTATGATCAAATTAAATCACTTTATGAGGAATATTAGTGGCCGAAATTCCTAGAGAAAAATTAAAGGAATTTCGGCACATGCTTAATATTTATTAAGTGATTTAGTTGATTAATATGTCTTATGTTTTATTTCAAATTTGAATTTTAAATTCAAAGGAGTTTAATTCAAATTATATTACTTATATTTAGGAAGTGATTGAGGTTGAATTAATTATCTTGAGGTAGTAAATTCAGATCAAACACTTGCCAAAAAGATAATGATATATAAAGAAATAAAACCCTAGGAGACTAGAGTTGTGTTTGGCGTGAACCCTAATTCTTCTAGGTTTTGGCGTGAACTCCTCTCTCACTCTTTCTTAATTCTTTTGGTCTAATTTTCACAAGGAGAAAGGATTGTTTCTCATTCTCTTGTGTTCTTGGGTAGTAATAGCAACCTAAGAGAAGTACAAAATCAAGTTTTATAGCTTCAAACTATAGCCATTACACAATACCTTAAAAGAGAGCTAGCAATCTCGATTTTAAGCCGACGGTGCAATTGTGTGTGTGAGAATAGAGGGAGTGGCGTAAAAGGCTGTTCCTTCGCATTGGTGATCGAGATCTAAGGCGGACAAAGTCATCTTAGTTGCTGGTCATCACCAAATTCAAGATTTAAAAGGCATCAAAACTTGTAAGTTTCAAAAACCCTAAAATTGCGTGTTTCGTTTCTTACATCGAATTTGTATGGTATATATGATGAAAAATTTTATTTTTCCGCTGCGTTATCATCACATTCATACCATGTCATATTCCATCAGTGGTATCAGAGCCTAAACATGCTTATTTTAGTGCTTTAGATGCATGAAAAAATTAATTAAAAATCGTCATTATGAAAACATGCAAATCTGAAATTTTCTGTTTGGAGTTTTTTGCATTGTTTTGGTGTAAAAACGATTTTAATTGCTTAGATAGGTATTATAATTAATATGACATGTTAATATACTGTCCTAAGATGTTCTAGGAGCTATTAATGGTCAGATTTAATTGCTAATACCTGATGGTGCATGTTAATATTAAAACTAGGTGCATTTTGGCATGTTAATTGTAAGTTTAACGACTAGTTTTAAATATTAAATGTAAAAACGATTTTGGAATGTTTGTAAGTGATTTTTAAAGATTAAATATCAGGTCTGGACATATTTTAAATTTGGTTTTAATTCTGGTCCATGACAATTTAATTGATTAATTTTAAAATCACTTAAAACTATGTCTAGTTTGCGTTTGTTACATGTTTAATCAACATTGTTTGTTTTGTTTTGATTAAAATGGTAAAAACACATTTAGATTAAAATGGTACAGAATATTAAATCAATATTTATGACCTTATTTAATTTATTAAATGAATCATTAAAATTGTTTTAAGTATTTGTGCATTTTTTGTGGCATCACATAAGCATTAAACAACTAGTTTTGTTGTTTGTTTGTTTTATATGTATGCCGTGTACCATATATATATGTTCTTCATGATTTTGTGTTTTAATTCATGTTGGTACATATTATATGTATTTTTAATGTTTATGGGCTTGATGACATAAAATTAAAAATGGCAAAATTGGAAATTATACTAGAGTTGATTTATGGCACAAATCTAACTAGTTTGTGTTTTGGACTTTTAAGAGAAATTATTCAATAAGAGGATTTAGTCCATTGGGCTTCAGCCCAGGCCCATCATTGGGTCATCTCTTAAAGGTTCAAGTACACAATTTTCATTAATGGGCTTGGCTAAATTAATTAAAATTGGACTTTGTTTGATCCATGAATGCTATGTATATTTATTTGCTAGTTTGGTGTGATGAATGGATATGCATGGTGCATTCATGGGCCCTGGGTTTTCGTTATTAAATATGGCCTGCGAGCCATTATATTTTATTGTAAAAGTTTCATTTATTTCTTAGAATAGAATATACTTGAAGACTTTGTAAATCAAGACAAAGCCCACCGGAGTGGAGAAGCCCAACTCGAAGATTCTTATGTAATAGTATAGAATCTTAGTTGTAGGTTTTTGGGCCCATGTTTGTCACGCTTTACTTTATGCAATTATTTATATATGCATGCTATGTATGGATGACAAAGCTTATGCCATGTAAACCGTAATAAAATGAATCCTTAAAATAGCAAGTCACAAAGTTGCCTTCCTTATTCGAAACATGTCAAGGCATCGATCGTCGGTCACGTAGACTAGGAGTCCTAGATACGCCCGATTATGTTTGTGAGGCATGGGTTGTGGATGTAGGTTGGACTTAACATGAAAAGGGATGCCCGGACCTAGGCAACTAATAAATGAGTTTGTGCTATAACATCTTAAGATGTTAGTCCATTTGATCCAAGAGTCATGTACGAGACATGATTGGAGTTCTCCTATCTAAGTAACTTAACTTATTAGGTGTACAAGCTCAGCTTGACTAATAAGTTGTTGTGAAAAGTGAATCTTGACCCACATTAAATAACAAACGCGAATTATTTAAAGGGATATTAATTCGGTTTGTGGGATCATAAATAAGACCTCATTTAATCTTGCTAAATTTTATTGTAGATTGAAAATGGCATCTTCAAACAACAATTTCTCATTGCGATCAGTCCTTGAAAAGGACAAATTGAATGGCTCCAATTTCATAGACTGGTCTCGAAACTTAAGAATAGTTCTTAAGCAAGAGAAAAAGTCGTATGTTTTGGATGCACTCTTGCCTGAAGAACCTGCTAGGAACGCATCTGCGGTTCAAAAGAAAACTTTTGAGACCAAGAAGAGCGACTCCAATGATGTGACCTGTCTGATACATGACTATCAAGGAAAAATGGCTAAGAGATGATATAATTCATCCAATAGTTATTCAGTAAGACAATGCAATGACACACATTGATCATAATGATAGTGCATTTTGTGAAGCATATAGATAAGATGGATTTGATATCCAATTAACACTATAAAAAAATACTTAATTAGCAATGAAAAATTAGTAATAGAATTTATTTTCGTTTGTAATTAGCATTGGGATTTGATTTTTAATTTTTTTATTGAAAAAATGGTGTGATGCAAGCCAGAGCCACCTTTATTTTAGGGTTTGCTCTCGGAGGGCCGTTTTTAGGGTCCAAGATTGGAGGAGGCTCACTTTTATCATAAATTGATCATTTCACAATAAGAAAGGTTAAGCCTACGGTCAACCCATGAAAGGCATCTACAAGTGAGCTCAAAGATGCAAGTGTCAAAGAGTCGCCACCCAATAGAACATTGAAAATTAATTTCATACCTCGTTTTGATGTCCAATCAGAGACTGGTATTCAGAACATCACTCTTATTAGGCATTTTGGTTAGGTATCGATTTATAATTAAGTTTTAAAATTAATGCTCTCTCCTCTCTCACACGATGCATTTACGATAGAAATAAGTAAACATCCTATTCAAACAACAAGTGGTAAATAAATACTTAAAATAAAATCCTACTTAAGAATTACTACATAAGAAAATCGTCCTCAACAAAATAATATAAAAGAAGAATCATACATACATAAAATGGGAAATTAGTTAGGGTTTAGAACATTGGTTCCCTCATATAAATTTAAAAAAGGCTTTTATCGTATCACGTAAATTTTTGGGTTTAAAAGTTGGATGTTGGTCCGTTTTTATTAAGAATACCCAATCTATTAGGTAGAAAACATTTAAGTGTCTTTTTTATTTAAGCATGCTCAAAAAATCCTTTTTTAAGCTAGCTTTTACAACCCGGGATAAAAATAAACAACAAATAATCATAAAATAAAAGTAAAAATAAATAATTAATTAAAATAAATGGATAAAATAATGCAAAAATACCAGGGGTGGAGACCAGTAGACAACACTATTTTCTATGCAAAAAAGTTACTACTCCTTCGATACAAATGCACCAAATCACTCAAAAAAATCGTCACAAAAAGGCAAATAATTAGCATATAACAAATAATAAAATAATCATAAAATATTTACATGTGCAAAAATAATTCCAAATATATGAAAACATGTACAGAAGTGAAATTGTAGCAAATATACATGAGCATCATATTAAATAAATACACAATGTAAAAATAATAATAATAATAATAATAATAATAAAAGAGTAAAAAATACATGAAATATTACCTAAAAACTACCCGAAGATGGCCAAATACAGTGAGCCCCTCTGGTGAGGGATAGGCATCCCTCGTACCTTCTTCCCGTCCGTCACCATTGGTCAGAAATAGAATATGTAGAAACAAAGCACAAAATGTAGCAAAATGTGTATAAGTTGTTTCTAGCCTATGGCATACATTCACTACAAGAAAAATGCAAAATAGCGAGGACAAAATTCCTCGCTAAATGATGATTTTTCGTCGCTAAATCAGTTTAGTGAGGATTTAGCGAGAAAAACAAAATTTGTCACAAAAGTCATTCTAGCTGAATTTATATAGCAAGGATTTTAGTCCCGCTAACTTTTGCGAGGATTAAATTCCTCGCTAAGTTTTGTGAGGATTAAAGTCCTAGCTAATTTTAGCGAGGGTTAAAGTCCTCGCTAATTTTTGCGAGGATTTAATCCTCGCTAACTTTAGCGAGGATTAAAGTTCTCACTAACTTTTGTAAGGGTTTTAGTTCTTGCTAACTTTTGCGAGTACTAAATTGTCGCTAAATTTTAGCTAGAACAAATTCCTTGCTAAATTTTAGCATGTATTTTGTGACAAATATTGTTTTTGCTAAATTTAGCATATGATTTATCATTGCTAAATGTTGATATGAATGTATTTTGTGACAAATATTGTTTTTGCTAAATTTAGCATATGATTTATCATTGCTAAATGTTGATATGAAATTTTTTGTTTTCTTAATTTAATATGAAAATTTTATTATTTAAATAATAAACTCAAAAATAATAAATTTATATTCACTTAATATTAAATATAAAAACATATATATTAATGAATAAATTATTATTTATAAGTGTATAGCATTGCTAATAATGAGATTTTAATAATCAAATACATGAGATAAACTATATTGCTATATTATCATTATTAATTAACAATATAGAAATTAATCTCGAAGTACACGTCACAAAAGATACGTACTAACAACCCATGTATTGGCGGCAATGGATACTTGAACTGAAATCAAGAAAATGTGTACAATGAGTAGTTTATCATCTTTAGTAGTAGTGACCTGGACAACCTTCTTCTTGTATATAAATCTGACCAAAACCATCACAATAAGTTCTAAGTTCCCATTCCATTTAACTTTCTAGTAGAATTTACAATTATAAGGATATTTGATATAATAATTGCATGAGACTCATGGTTTGCATGAGGATTAAGCCTAAAACTTGATGCCTAAAGGAAAAGATGCAAATGAAACTCTAACGAGGAAATTAAAGCCTCATCCCAAAAACAGCAAGCTTGCAAAAGATGAAACTAACAGTGACCTCGCAATGGAATAATATTTGCAGAATTCCAAGCCTCATTGTTCTGCTAAACAATATTAGCAGAATTCCAAGCCACAGAACAAATTAAATTTTAGATATTTAGATAACTTCAGAATTTATCAGATAAATTCCTTCAGTGATTGAAACATATTAAAAGGCCTGGGAAAAGTTAAGCAAATGAAAGATTCCAGTCATTGGAATATGTTTGAAATAAAAAAGACTTTCAACTATTATGGAATGCAATGATTTCAGCCACAAATATACATTATATTACATTCGTAATTTGCCACTGAAGATGAAAAGAAAAATTCAACAGGATTTAGCATGACATGTGCATGCATCCATGTTTACACATAATACTGAGTTGTAGGTTGACTTTTGTAGGTTGCAAGAACCTCATTTGTGATTTCAAGAGTTTTTTGGGCAAATAAACCTTCAGAGCCACCTGTTTACAAATATGGCCAATGAAATCGTAAATACTATTCCTATTGAAGAAAGGAAAATTGGATTTACAAAAAAATTAGATGATAGTGATGATAATGAAAACCATTAGGAACAAAACATGTATTTCCTGAGGGCATCATGCACAATGAAGGACCTTGTAGCAAATAGAAACTATAGACATCGAAATTCAAGTGTTAACAGGGTTGTGGATTTTATAGAAACTACGAAGGCCACATATAACATAATGGCCTCAAGGAAATTCTCTCCTGCAAAAACCCATTCACACACCATTGATAAGCAATGCAGATAGATCTAACAATTCCATGCCCTTACAAGCCCATATACAATTTTTATAGATCCCAACTAGTACTTATCTTAAGAAAATACAAATTAAAGAGCATCAAATCAACAAAATATCATTTTCATTTTTTTTGGCCAGCGCTATAGATTAATAATCTTTAATTACATGCCCTAATGCAGAAGCAAACGGTTATAGCACATAACTGAATGAGATGCTACTATTTAGCTAGAAATCCAAGTAAAACATTGTTAGCGTTGTGGCATTTAAGAGCATTGTAGAGGCCCCATACGACATTATGGCCTCCAGGAGATTGTCTACCGTAAAAGACCATTCCTACCTTGTTAAGAGGTAATGCATTAGCAAAGTAAGAAGCTTTCAATTACAAATTATGCACAAAGCAATATTCGTACTATATTTAAATCTACACTCCAATATTGTTTCAAAAAAAATTGCAGAAAACTCTCGCAACATTTTGGTTTTTGCCACCCTCTCAATCACAGTGGATGCTAATTGAAGCAAAATAAACAATCGTCAAATATACACACCTTATAGCTGGATGTTTTGTCATGATGTGAGCATCAAGAACTTTGGCAATAGCCCGAAGAAAGTGTGCCAAAGGCTGGCCATAAGTGTGGGGAAAGGATCTGCTAATAGTGTGGGCACCAGCTGCGTCTGCAGCTGTTGTTCCATCACCAAATTCTACCCTCACAGTAGTCCCCTACACAATGATATTATGAATCAAATATAGTATTCACGAGTACCCAAAATATCACTCAGAAACTATCCACCAAAATTCTCATCAAAACAAAATCAGCAATAAACACAAGATTCAATCACATCAAATGACCCAATTCTCTGCAAGTAAGCAGATTTAATCATCAAAAAAAAGAAAAAGAAATCAAAAAATATATTCAAATTGAGCTGCCAAAATAGAAAAATCTCAACATCTTGTAAACAGAGGAAAATAAGAATGAATCAAAAGCAAAAAACCAGCTAAGAAACCCGTTACGCGAATAAAAACTTGAAGTTGGTGAATAAAAGAGAAAGAAATCAGATAGATGAAAGTGAGGGAAAACCTGAAGACAAGGTGGGAGCTCAGGATGATATAGAGATCGGAGTTTCTGAAGGTTTGAGAGTTCTTTGGGAACGCTGAAATTGAAATCCATACTCAAAACTATGATTCATGCAGAAAGAGATCTACTACGGATCTTAAGAGAAATAGAATACGTACATACAAGTTAAGCTATGCGCTCAACGTTCAAATCAAATGTTCCTCACCAAAAACTATTCAATGTAGACAAAAGTAAAGCAAATATGAAAAGCGAAATAACTTACAGTATCTCGAGCGTTCTCTTTAATAGGAACTGCTAGATTAGGCAACGCGAGATCTAGGGTTTTTCTTTAGCAGAGATCAATAGACAAAAGTTAAAAGAGAGTTGGGAATTTTTCTTTAGGAGAGAGATTTTTTAAATTTTCAATGAAATCCCGCTAAAATAGAAATGGGGTTTTCAACATTGGCAAGAATAAAGAACTCTCGCTAAACCTTAGCAAGGGAAAATGATCACGCTAATTACCTTGTGTTTGGATCAGTTAGCTAGCAAAATGCTCACGCCAAATTAGCATGGACAACAGCTCTCGCAATTTATTCATGGTGGACATTAGCTACGAAAATTTACCTAGCTAAATTAGCTAGGCTTGAGTTCTCGCTGATTGTATTAGTTCCAATCTAATTTTGTAATTAGTTAGGGTTTGACTCTCACAAAATTTGCGACAACTTTTTTTCAAGCTAGTTTTATAATTAACTAGGATTTGACTCTCACAAAATTGGCGAGAATTTTTTTTAAGCTAATTTTATAAGAATCATATTCATATAATTTAATTTCTTTATTATATAATTAATAAAATTAATATTAATTATTAAATATAATAGTTTAATTCAATTTAATTAATTTAAATAATAATAATTTAGTTCATCTAAGTTTTGCAAGAAAAAAATATTAGATGAATTTATTAAATTAAATAATTTAACTAAATATAAATAAAATCTAAATATTTATAATTAAAATCATATAAAAAAATAAGTAGGATATAGTTTTAGCTAATTATCTAATTTTTTTCTTGACAACTATTTTAGAAAAATTAGTTACTCTCCCAATTTATTCACTACATAAATTAGTGAAGATTTTCTTTCCTAATTAGCGAGGATTATTTTTCTTCGTAAAATTAGCAAGGATTAAGTCCTCACTAAATGGTTCATTCATCAAATGCCACCTATTTAAAATTAGCAAGGAATTTTTTTTCTCACAAAATTAGCGAGAATTAAGTCCTCGCTAAAAGATTCATCCATCAAATGCCACCTATTTAAACATTAGTGAGGGATTTGTCCTTGCTAAATTAGCGAATACTTTTTTTCTCGCAAAATTAGCAAGGATTAAGTCCTCGTTAAATGGTTCATCCATCAAATGCCACCTATTTAACCATTAGCGAGGATTTTTTTCTCGCAAAATTAGCGAGGATTAAGTTCTCGCTAAATAGTTCATCTATCAAATTTCACCTATTTAACCATTAGCGAGGAATTTTTTTCTCGCAAAATTAGCAAGGATTAAGTCCTCACTAAATGGTTCATCCATCAAATGTCACCTATTTCAACATTAGCAAGGGATTTATCCTCGCTAAATTAACAAGTAATTTTTTTCTCGCAAAATTAACAAGGATTAAATCCTCGCTAAGTGGTTCATCCATCAAATGCCACCTTATTTAACTGTTAGCAAGGGATTTATCCTCACTAAATTAGTGAGGATTGTTTTTCTCGCAAATAATCCTCGCTAAATGGTTCATCTATCAAATGCAACTTATTTAAACATTAGCGAATAATTTGTCCTTGCTAAATTACAAGGACTTTTTTCTCACAAAATTAGCGAGGATTAAGTCATCGCTAAATGGTTCATCTATCAAATGCCATCTTATTTAAACGTTAGCGTGGGACTTATCCTCACTAAATTAGGGAGGAATGTTTTTCTCGCAAAATTAGTGTGGATTAAATCCTCGCTAAATGGTTCATCTATGAAATTTCACCTTATTTAAACATTAGCAAGGGATTTGTCCTCACTATATTAGCGAGGATTAAGTCCTCACTAAATGGTTAGTGAGGATTTTATGCTCACAAAGTCGTTGTTATTTTTTGCGCCAAAATTTTGGCTTTCAAGATTAGCTACAACAAAATTTATTTATCGCTAAATTATTGCAATATCTGTTTTTCAACTTAACCCTAACAATATTTGCGACAAAAATCATTTTTTGTCGCAAAGTTGTTACTAAATGGTGCATTTAGAAACAAAAATTTTTATCCTCGCTAATTTTTATTACTATTCTGCATTTTTTTGTAGTGATTTATACAATTTAAATCATGTTAAAAGGTGCTTTTACAATGAAATACATATAAACCATGCAAAAGACTATGTATATATATGATTAGAAGAACAAAATAAAAGCTTAAATAGTATAACAATAGAGGAATACCATGCTTAACACACTATTAAAATGCCCCTAACAATTTAAATGATCCAAAAATGAAACACATTTACAGTAAGCATGCATATCATTCAAATGAAACAATTAAAACACATAGGCATGCATAGAAAATCATTGATCATGTGTAAAAAAACTAGGAAAGAAAATGGAAAAAGGATCTAGAATATTATACTCGGGGGATATTCTGACTCTATGATGATTATAGTCCATATCTCTTGCTCCAGTTAACGTTCCTTGATCTCAAAGATGATTATGAAAAAAATCATTTTTGTGGTGTGTTTTGCTAGAATTGTAGAGCTTGATTTTTAGAGAAAGAAGGAAACTTTTCTTTTTCTCTAAATGGTAGCTCTTTCAAAAATAATTCCCCCTTTTTAAAATCCTAAAATTAAGATTTTATACCTAGGTAGGAATTTTAGTTGAAATTCAACTCAAATCCCTTCAAAATTGGGGTTAAGATGCTACAAATCTAGCATTATCCTATAAAAATCATAATTGCCTTTTTTAAAAACACAGAAACGTGAAAAATTTGGTCTACAAGTGAGGGACGTGCATCCCTCAATGAGAGACAGATGTCCCTCATCACTAACATTAAGATTTGACCAAAATAATTCTAGTTCAGGCCAGACAAGAGAGACAGGACCATAGGTGGGCATCCCTTACTGAAGGCCCAAAACTGAGTAGTTTTGCACATTTTGTTGAAAACTCCAAAAAATATTTACAAAATCATAAAAATTGTTTGATAAACAACAAGGACTTATGATCGGAGCTTCGAGACCCTGGTCCCGCTGTCAGTAATATGCTATTTTCTCATCATCAAGTAACCTTAATCTAGGCTGCCTCGGGTCATAGTGTCTATAGATGGAAATGATGGGTGCTGGTCCTCCACCATATGTTTAGTTGTTCTGAACTTTATACACACACACACACATATTTACAAATATACACACACATGTATAGACTTTTACTCTGATCCTATCAGTTGGATATTAAATGTTGTCATAAAATTATTTCATTCAACTATTTTTCTGTAACTTCTAATTAAGTTGTGAAAAATTTAGCTCTAGTGATCATAAATATACTAAATGAATTGTTAATTTTCTTTTGTGATATTGGTACCCAGTATTCAAATGTGCTATCAGTTACAATCATCAGTTTTTTATTTCCAGGGAATTATATTACTGATGCTATTGTGGTAGCATTAATAGAAGTTGTATCTGGTTGGTCCGTAGGCCCTTTATTTCCTATTTGCGACCACTGGTTGGCAAGGTCCAGTATTTTGTAGCTCTTATTGCATATCAGTGTAGTTGCATTAGCCCTATCATCACAGTTCTTTCCCTACAACAACACTGCACCTAAGAGGGTTATTTAATGTTATAAAAGCAACCATTAACTTAAAAAGTATAGCCTATTTAAAGTCCTAAATAATATTAACAAAATAGAATTTTTTCTTTTAGTGTCCTAATATTTCAACATTTAAAAGTCTTATACTTTTTGAATTTGCTTCTGCAACTTGAATCTTGTTGTCCATGTAGCTTTTCTTTTGCTTTTTCTATTAGAATGATTGCTTCAATATGTTGAAGTGCTTTGGGTTAAATTATTAGTAATGAAATGTTGACATTGAAAATTAATAGTAATTTTCTGTAAAAAGTCAACAATATTTTAGTAACGGAATAGCAATGAAAAAATCATTCGTGAATTTTTTTATAATGGTGGCTGAATTTACAGACAAAATTACTAATTCTATTGCTAAATCTACCAACAAAACTTGTAATTTCCTTTGTTAAATTTAGCAACTGAACTTGTAATTTTCGTTGATAAATATAGCAATGAAAATATTTTTCTGTTGCTAACTTTAGCATCGAAAATCAATTTCTTTGCTAAAAATTAGCAATGGGTCAAATCTGCAACCACTCATTCTGTTGCTAATTTTTGTTGTTAAGTTTAATTAGCAACAAAAAATCAATAATTTTTGTTGCTATTTGAGTATTTTCCTGTAGTGTAATGTTTCAACCTGCAAACTCTCCAAATTTGAATATCTTGGACCTTGGATTTTTTTAGTGCTATTCAATCCTTACAATATAAGGAGTCTCCTAAGATAGTTGATGAGCTTATTTATGCTGTTATTTAGTCATTTAAGAATTTTCCTATAGTTAATTCTAACCGTATATTTTTAACACTACTACTTTGTATGATTGAGATCATGAAAGCAAGAGGTTGCCATAAATACAAAATTCTACATATTTACAAAGCAAAGATAGAAAGTGAAGGCAAGCTTTCTATTCAACTAAACTGTGAACATGCATTGGTATAAGATGTTTTGCAATTTTTAAGTTAGACTAGATACCAATAATATATTTTGAACTATCCCTGTACAAATTATGCATTGTACTGAAATATGAAAAAATCTTATGTGTCAAAAATTAATTTTATAGGAATCTATTTAGTAAGAAACTTTTGGTCTTGCCATTATACCTAAATATGGTTTCTTTTACTATATGTTTCATTATGCTCATATTGATGTTTGAAAAGAAAGCATCAAAAATTTTGAACCATGTAGAATGCTTCCTGGATAGATACAGAAAAATAAACAAAATATTAAACTCTCATTAATTGAAATTATAGATAATGAATTACGAATATGCATAATAAACTAAACGATAATTGTAGATGATGAACTAAAAAAACAAAATATGATAAATTAATCCGATTATATGGTAAACACTGAACACAAAGCTAATAGTGATTTCATAAGTACATAAATCAAATTAAAAATGATAACTGGATTATATCTCGGGTCTAGATTCATGGCCTGAATTCCTATCTATTTAGATTATCTAGGATTCGAATAGTGGCATCTAACGACAGCATCTTGGTGAGTCCTATTGAGGTATAGATTAAGTGATTATCCAATCAAGATTGAGCTCTTATAAGGGAAGCTTGGCCTAGCTTCCCATTCAAGAAGGATTTTTCTAAAAGAGGACTCTTATGTCCATGAGGGATCCTAGCCAGAGTAGGAGATGAGTTTTTATCAATAGCCAGGTGGTTAGCTATCTCGCTCTCTTAGCCATTTTTTACAAAAAAATACTCTTATATTTCATCGACTTGTCCGTCAGAGAGTCCCATCGTCGAACCTCTATCAGGATTTCTTTTGTTTCAGGTACCTTTGGAGAACTCGATTACTCAAGTCGAATCCGATAACAGTCCAGTAATTTTTGAACTATTATCATTTAGTACGATGAGTGTGGATTCTATCTTTAAAGAACCATGAATTTTAAAGATGAAAACACCTAAATCGAAAATGACCAGAACACACCACCATCCTTACACATATCTATTTTTTCATCCCTTGAGCACACTCCTTAAGGAACCTCCACAAATCTCCCCATTGCTGGCCTATCTCCTGCAACCCCCACAATCCCTATACCTAGTTTTACTCTCAAGCTTACCTAAGCCCTCCTACCTACACTATCTCACCTAGCGGCATAAATGCCCCTTCAGCTGACACCATAAATCACCACAATAAAAACCTTTACAAACTCTGAGAACCCAAAATCCACATCGCAACCAAATGATACAACACCCACATTTACTTTAGTGAGGGATGGGCTGGATAAAATTGTTGAAGAAAGAATGCAGTGACAATAGAGTTGTAGTGCGATGCAGTATCAGGGCAATTTTTGCTCCTCCCTCCCTAAGTCCATACTCTCTACTCTTTTCCCAAATATAAAATTGCTAATATGCTGAGGTATAATGAAAGCACAGATCTCTAGGCGCACGTAGATCAATTTCACCATACCATATTGATCCACATCATAAAAGATGCCATCGTCTGTAAAGTTTTCCTACATAACCTAGTAGAGTTTGGCCATATTTGGTTCAAAACCCTGTCAGAGCATTCAATAAATGACTTTCAGTAGTTCACCGATATATTTATGGTAAATTTCATTGTGGTCATTCGACCAATAAAAGTCTTTGCTGACCTACATCAGGTCATCCATAAGAGAGGGGAGCCTTTACGAAACTACTTAGATAGATTTAACATGGTAGCTATGGACATCTAGAATTTGAATTTGAAAGTCACTATCAATATGCTTGGCTGAAACATAAGGTGTCAGGATTTCAGCAATTCTTTAAGTGAGAAATCCCCTTTTAATTTTACCAAACTGATGAATAGAGCTCATAAATATATCCAAATAGACAAAGCTAAGAGGCTAAGGTATAGCGAACATACAAATAAGGATAATGAAAACTCTTGAGGGATAGGTCGAAAGAGAGAAAGCTTGAGAATGAGTGATTCTTAATCTATGAGGGGATCAAACAGGATATATGTAGCTTCAAAGCCACACACAGGTATCCAGAGCAAAGAGTAACTCACCAAGTTGAACACCTCCCCCGTGTAAATTCTATCCTAGATAAAGAAGAATGACCGAGTACATTGGCTGAAGCCTATGGGGGAAGACTCGAATAGGGAAAAAGTCTATATTGTGCCTTCTATAGGGATAAAGGGCATAAAACCAACAATTACAGGCAGCTTAAAAGAAAAATAGAGTACAAGATCAAGAAAGGTGAGCTAAAGCAGTTTGTCAAAATGAGCAAAAGCGAGGACAGGCGATCTCCATTCGGGCAGTTAGACAAAGGGGAAGAAACTAATAGTAAGAAATCTCCAGCAGAGGTAATTCATGTGATTGTAGGAGGAAATCATTATGCTATTTTTGGAGACACCAAAAAATAGAAGGTGAAAGAGGTTTTCTCACTCAAAACCACATCACTAGCCCCAACAAACATCATTGAGTTCTCGCTCGAAGCCACCCCGATGGAAAACATGTCCAGCAACCCTATAATGATGTGCTAGTAGTGGAGGCAATAATTGAAGATTTCCTGGTATAACGGAGTCTAGTAAACACGGGCAATGCAATCAATCTCATTACTTTGCAAGCTTACAAGGCTCTAGGGATGTTAAGCCCAGTGAAGGAAGTAATGGCCTACTGATCTGTATTTTTGGATAGTCCATTAAGGTGGAAAGATCAATCAACTTAAACCTACAACTGGGAGATGACTCAATAGTCAAGTTATGTATAACATGTTTATGGCTGTAAACATGTAATTATCTTATAATGTGATTTTTGGCTGACCTCTGTTAGCCAAAGTAAATGTTTACATTTCTATAAAGAAGTTGATCCTAAAAATCCTGGCTTTAGAAGGAATAGCTATACTTTGGGTAAACTAGGCAATAGCTCAAGAAATGTATGTCACCATATTGAAGGAAGCAAATCAAGCACTTCCAATGGATGCATTAGATATTCCAACCGATGCGGCTCAAAAAGTGGAGCCGGATGTCTCATTATAGGAGGCAAAGCCATTACCAGGAAAAATGGTGAAAATAGCCTCGAAGAAACCCAGTTTGAAAATGAAAGCACTTCTGGTAGTCCTATAATCCTATATGGATATGTTCACTTGGCAACCGTCAGATATAATTGGCATCTCACTAGAAGTCATATCCCATTCACTGAGCATATAGCCAAGTTAGAAACCAGTCAAGCAAAAGAATCACAATTATACGCTCGAATGGCAGTTAGCAATAAATAAAAAAAATGGATACCTTGCTGAAAATTGGGTTCATTAGAGAGTTGCTCTATCCGAACTAGTTATCCAATTTAGTGCTCGTTAAGAAATCCAATGAAAAATGGAGAATTTGATTGGATTTCACAAATATGAACAAAGTGCGGTTGAAGGATAGCTACCTACTGCCAAACATAGACTTATTAGTGGGCTCAATGGCTAGATTTGAGAAGTATGCTTTTCTAGATGCCTCAGTGTGCTACCACTAGATCCTCATAAATCCAAAAGATGAAGAGAAGATAACGTTCATCACTCATAAGGTGACTTGTTGCTATAATGTGACGTCCTTTGGCCTCAAGAATATAGGAGCAACTTATCAGAAGCTGATGAACAAGTTATTCATGTGGCAGATAAATCGAAACATAGAGGTATATATTGATGATATGATCGTCAAAAGCAAAACATAGGAAGATCAGCTGAAAAAGCTTGAAGAAATATTTTCAACTTTAAGGAAGGTTGGCCTTAAGTTAAATTTGAAAAAGTGTACATTTAGAGTCCGTTGATTAAGTTCTTAGGCTTCGTTATTTCAAAAAGGTGAATATCAAACACACTACATGTGTGATGGTGGATGATGGTTCTTATATTAATATATGTCCTTTTACGATAATGGTGACCTACGATATTGATGAGACTATGCTTACCAAGTCCCAACTTACAATAACAGCTTATGATAACTCTAAAAGCAAGCAGCAGCTCCTTCAGAGCAATAGTGAAGATGGAGCCTATCGAAACTGAGGTAAAATTTACAGTGTTACAAATATCGATTAATTTTACTTTATTGCTGGGATGACCTTAGTTCCACAAATTAGGGGGTCCCTTCCACATTGCACCATATAGTTCGAATTTTGCACGAGGGTGGTATGGTTATTATTAAGGCAGCAAAAGAGAACTCAGTTTCTACCTTAAGCATAGCTAATCAGCCATTCAATGGGTTCCATATGGCTGGAATTGGTGTCGAGGAAGAAGAAGCAGGTTTCACAATCTCTCAAGCAGTTAATATGATGAAGAAGATGAATTACTTGCCTGGCATCGGATTGGAAAAAAACTCTCAAGGGATCCTTACACTTATTGCTCTAATTGGTTAGAAAAGATCGAAAGGGTTTAGGTTATTGTAAGAGGGATGCTAAGGAGGAAAAGGAGATATAGTCAGAAAAAGTCCCTCATATCTTGGAAAGCTTTGTACCAACATCTAAGGAATGTAAGTATTATAGGGAGGCATAACCTATAGTGATTCAAGGAAAGGTTATTCCTAGATTCGAGATTTTTGATGATGTCTTTGATTTTCAACTGGAACCATTTTGGGGTTTTGGGATGAAAAAGTTATGGTTAAGCTCCCCTAATGTTGTTCCTATAGCTAAGAAAGATGGAAAGTGATAGTGTGAATTATATATGGTTTTTAACATGTTTTAAGCATTGTTATTTAGTTAATTTGTTGTTATTTAGGTTGAATTAGAGTTAAATTGTTAATTTGTATGTTTTTAAGGTTAATCCAAAGTTTTGTTTGTTTTTCAAGCTTAAATTGCTAAAAAAGGACTTAAATTGCAAAGAAGGCAAAGATTTGGGCCAAAACTGCAAAAATAAGAAATTGATTCGAGAAAATGAGCGTGCAGTCCAGAAGGTTTTCATGTGACCACGTGAAGTGGATGAAAAAAATAACCCGTGGCCACGTGAAGGTTGCATCTGAGAAGCCATGGCCACGTGAAAAGCAAGGAAGAAAATATACATGGCCACGTGAGAAGAAATAAGGAAGAGCAATTGTTGAACACGTGACCACGTGTGAAGAACAAGAGAAACACAAGTGACCATGTGTGAAGAACAACAAAGGTGTACACGTGACCACGTGTAGATTTACATTGGGAGAGACGTGGCCACGTGCTAAGTCTCCCATTCGACGAAGGATTTTCTCCGAGCTTCCTGTTTTAGCAGAGTTCACTTCCTATTTAATTTCTGGAGTTTAAGAAGGGTTATATTACATATTTGGCCTATAAAAAGGAGTCTAAAACACCAGAGAAAAAAATCGATCTTAGAATTAAGCACATTATCTTCTTAGTTTATTTTACATTGCTTTTGTTTTCAATTTTTTTTCTTAAAAGCTTTGTTTTAATTTTAAGTATGTCTTGTGAGTAGTTTTCTTTAACTTTTGCTAAAGGATACTTAAATCCTTAACTTGTATTGTTATGACTTAAGTTTGATCTTCAATTTAATGCTAGTTGATTATTTCTTAGTTCTTAAACATAGTCTTGTCTTTACTCAATTTTAAATTGATTGTTAACTTAATTAAACATTGGTTAAGTAATTAGTTTAAATTGATTATTGATTTGCATGTTCTTGGGTTAACTTATTTAGGTTAATACATGATTATAATCTGAATAAGCTATAATTTTGTGTTGATTTAAGTAAATTAAGATTGAGAAAAGTGTAACTAAGAATAGGTGAAAATTAAATTACTTGAGAAAGGATTTAATAGACATCTAGAAGAATTAATTCAGGTCTTTATGCTCAGTGTTGAATTTATCTGAATAAGAAAATTTTGATGCTTGGAATGATAATCTTGAATAAAGTTATCTGGGTTTATTAATCTGAATTCTCCATAATCACTTGTGTGTTTTCTTTTGATTAAGTCATATCATTATTGGTTAAGGTGGATAGTCCTTTAGTGAAAGTTGCTTTTAATATTGATTTTTTACCTCATTCAATTTACTTGTTTTTATTTTATTTTTATTTATTTCAACTCTTTCAATTGTTTTATTTTAGTTTTAAAATACTGCTTTTAGTTTTAAATCTTCAATCATCATAACTTTGGGATTTCTCTTTTTTCTATTACACACAAATTTGGTTTTAAAATTAAAATTACTCATACAAACACAAGTTTTCCTTGGGTTCGATATTTTGGGTCATAATTATATTTTCCTATATTACTTATCCGATCTAGTACACTTGCTAGACACCGGTCAGAAAGGTATGAATGTGCATAGATTATCGGAATCTAAATAAGGCCTACCCGAAAGATGACTTTTTGCTCCCCCATATAGATATGTTGGTCGATAATGTGGAAAAATTCATGATGTACAGCTTTGTTGATGGGTACGTAGGATATAATCATATTTTAAATAAGATAATAGATAGGATAAAGATAGCCTTCATTACAGAATGGGGAACTTATACATATAAGGTTATGCCATTTGGACTGAAGAATGTGGAAGCTAGCTACTAATAGATAGCCACCAAAATCCTTTATGATTTGATCCACAAAGAATTTGAAGTATATGTTGATGACATGATGATTAAATCAGCTATCAAGGAAGGGTATTTTGAGGCTTTAAAGAAGTTTTTCCAACAAATTGACAAGTACAATCTCCATTTCATCTCGAAGAAGTGTGTGTTTGGGGTAACCTCCAGTAAATTGATAGGGTATGTAATTGGCCAAAAGAGGATAGAGGTGGATCCAGATAAGGTGAAAGCCATTTAGGATATGCTAGTGCCGAAAAAGGAAAAAGAGATCAGGGGCTTTTTAGGACAAATTCAATACATTAGTCGGTTCATTACTAAGCTCACCTCCATATGTGAGCTATCTTCAAGCTCCTAAGAAAATATCAGCCGGTTAAATGGAATGACAATTATTAGAAGGCCTTCAACACCATTAAGCAACACTTGCTGCATTATTCCATCCTCCAGCTGCCTAGACCATCAAAGCTTCTGATCCTGTATATAGCAGTGGAATAGGGTTCAGTAAGAGCCATGTTGTCTTAGGAAGATGATACTAAAGCTCAATTCATCGTGTACTATTTGACCAAAGAGTTTCTACCATATAAGGCTAAGTATATAAGATGTAGAGAAGATCTATCTAGTAGTGATATAGGACTGAAAGAAGTTAAGACACTACTTTCATTCCTACAAGATCTAAGCAGTGGCCAAGCATAACCCGTTTAGATACCTCCAATTTGCACCATCCCTACTAGGGAAAATAGAAAGGTAGTTGTTGTTCTTACAAAAATTTAAAGTGGAATATGTAACTAGAAAGATGATCAAAAGAAGGGCTATCACAGAAATCCTTGCCGATCATCTATTAAAGGGGGATTAGGTTCAATATGAATTCCCAGATGAAAGTAAAAGTTATTCTCATTACACCTGATGGAATTTCGATTGGGCTACCAATAATAAAGGGCCGGAGTAAAAGTTATTCTCATTACACCTGATGATGAAAAACTCCCCTTGGCCAAGAAACTGAGGTTCAAAGTGACCAATAATGAAGCAAAGTATAAAGCCTGTATACAAGAAGTGGAAGCTTTGATAACATTAGGAGCAAAGACTGCTGAGGTAATTAGGGACTCATCCTTAATGATTCATTAAGCAAAGGGCAAATGGTCCATTAGGAAAGAAAGGATGGTACCTTATGTAGAATACCTAAGGGGATTGAGTGAAAAATTGGAGGCATGTACCTTCCAACACGTACCACAAGATGAGAACCAATTGGTAGATGCCTTGGTAACCTTGGTATCCATATGGGACAATCCTAAAGGAATAGTTATAAGATAAGTAATCTTATGAGTCTAGATGGATCCGATGGCAAGCCCTGGTATTATGATGTTCAGAACTATTTGGAGACTTCTAAGTTCCCCAAGGCAGCAGCGGAAAAAATATCAAAGGATTATTCAAAAATTATCCAACCAGTTCATCAGTGCGGATAGGATCCTGTATAAGAGATAGGTTAAAAGCGTTCAACTGAGGTACCTGGATGAAAGGGAAGCAAATAAGTTCATGAAGAAAACTCACACAAGGGTATGTGGGACCCATATGAATGGATTGATATTGGCTAAAAAAATCATGCGAGAAGGATTTTTTTGGTTAACCATGGACGCTGACTATTCTAAATATGTGAAGATATGCCATAAATGACAATAATATGCTAACTTGAAGTCATCTGTCAGTCTTGAAGCTGTGCAACATGTCCTCACTTTGGCCCTTTTCAGCTTGGGGAATAGACATCATTGGGGAGATTCATCCGACAGCCTCCAACTATTATAAATACATTATGGTCGCCATCAATTACTTTACAAAATGGGTAGAAGCCAAGTCCTTTAAAAGACTGAGGGCACGGGATATAGCATGATTTATTAAGAGAAATATGGTATATAGGTATAGAGTGCCTTACTATATAGTATCATATATTGGGATCTAGTTCCAAGTAAAAATTAGATATATGCTACAGAAATACAGAATTCACCACCACGGGTCATCTCCTTACCATCTGCATGTAAATAGGGCAATTGAAGTTACAAACAAGAATTTAAAGAAGATTTTATCCAATAATGTGCAAACATATAAAGATTAGACTGAAAAGTTATCATTTGCACTTCGAAGGTACAGAACTATTGTTAAAACTTCCACGGGAGACACTTCTTTTTCTCTTATGTATAGCTCAAAAGTAGTGCTACCAATAGAGATCGAATTACAGTTATTAAAAGCTGTACTGAAAGCTAAGCTGCTAGAGATAGAGTGGGCAAAGCACAGAATGGCATAGCTGAACTTATTGGATGAGAACCGGATTAGGGCTTACTATCACAACCAATTGTATCAGAAAAGGCTAGCTCAATCCTTTGGGAAAAAGGTCAAAGGTCACCATTTAAAAGAGGGAGATTTGGTATTTAAAAAATATGAGACCTGGCTTATCTGACTATAAAGGAAAGTTCAGACCTAAATGGGAGGGTGTTTTCATTTTGAAAAAAACTATTTTCTAAAGAAGTGACCATCCTCATAAACAGTAATAGGAATGAATTCAAGAATTCAGTTAACATTGACAGACTGAAGAGGGTCCAAGGCTAAAAAAAAGGAAAGAATAATAATAAGCCTACAGGTCAAAATTTGAAACAAGGTGACCTTGCTAAAATGGGACATCCTGCTAAGGTGAAAGCCTAAAAAGGCATCTTAGGTAAAAATTAAGGGTTGAAAGAAAATGACCAATCAAGAAAATCTATAAGGGCTGATTGGCAATAGGAGTTGGATGTATTTAAAATAACATCATCCCAGATTAAATGAAAATTGAGATTATGTTTTGTATTAATTGTCATATCGTGATTATTATCATTGAAATGTTGTGATAATGTGAACATGCATAAATAATATAGGTTATGCATTATGATTAACATGAATAAACATGTATTTTTCATTTATCACAAACAGTTGTAATAACACAAGGTAAAACAAAGCAAATAGGACATTGGCCAAACAATAGCAACAACACAAAGCATCACACCCTGCAAGCAAGCCAACAAAGGAAGAAAATAAAAAGCATCTAGTCAAGCAGCTATCGCTACAATACAATTACATATCCAGAATAAGAAGTGAAAATGGCAGCAGCAATCAGTCTATGCCCAAGAAAAGCCCATCAAATAATCAGGGCCTCCCTTACCTAGGAGCCTCAAAAGGAATTTTGTGGTATCAGATGCCTCCATAACCCACAAAATGATACTCCACACAAGATTCAAAGTCACAAGTGTTTTCTAGCAAAATGTTAGTCCTCACATGTAAACACCTCTAGAGGTAATGGTATCCTATGATAAATGAATCAGATAGGTCCCCTCCATCTAATTTAGGTGTGTGTGTGTACTATCTCCTGCCTGAGGCTAAACTATCAGGTGCAGCAGGCGATAATACAGAAAGTCATTCGATAAAGACCATAAAGAGGCACGCACCTAGAACTTCCATTCTTGAGTAACATACTCTACTCAAATCCAAGGGCACATAAAGCTTACCCTTCACTCTGCTATACCGCTCAGCCACATGATACCTTCTTCTACAAAGGCAATTCAATACCATCACATGCGTTCCCCTAAAAACCTTAAGGAATATGTATCCATGATGTGAAGGGGAGGCTCGGTGAGCATTCTAAGTTTCTACTGCAACCAAATTTAAGAAAAAAGGAGATAAAGATAAATAGAAGGAAATAATAATAATAATAACAACAACAACAACAACAACAACAACAAAACTAAATAATGAACGTAAAAGCCACTAGAATAGTTTGGCATCCATCCCAGGTAAAAGTTAGGCATAGGATCATGTGAAAATCTATAAAAAGATGCATATCCTATATATAAAAAAAAAAGCTAGTGTAAAAACTCACAAGGGGTTCACTACCTTAAAATAAATGACTATAGATACCTAAAGCAGAAGTGGACTGCCAGTAAATAGGGCAGTATGGTTAGCATGCATATCATCCAATCCAAATAAGGTCTCTGCTAGGATAAGTGGAAATGTGGTGAGTCCTTCACGGATGCCATTAACAACATCGAATAGTAGATAGTCTCCTAAGGTGCCAAGCTCGCTGGTAACATAAATATAATGGGCCAAGCACATAAAAAGGGTGGCACCCACAGCATAGGTCTCATTTCCATTGAATTAATACAAATTGTCAAATAGTAGATTGAGCACCACAGGCTCAAAAGGTTCAGCAAAGATCTTGACATCAAAAGGGCGGATTCCCAAAGCACAAACAGCTTCTCATGGATAATTGGGCACATACGGCAGTGTACCTAAAGTAAAAAGGATATTCAAAATGGCAATAAACTCCTCGTGAAGAGGGAAAATTTTTACATTATTGAAGCAAAACAAATAACAGCGAAGGTCCAAATAATGAGTCAAAGCCACTAATAGATATGTGTCCGGTTTTAACCTCTGGAGGAACCTCAAGTTTGAATAAAGAGATAAAATAGGGTTATCCTAAGTAGAACAGTCATCTAAGAATAAGGCAGGACATTTTGAAAAGGGAGTCATTTTGGCCAAGGTATGGTACCGAGCAATGTAATAGGAAATATGAATGTGGGAGATGGATAGAGATCAAGAAATTTCAAATAAGTAGCAAAGGCTAGTTGAAAATTCGGAGAGGTTACTTATAAGTCGATATGTACGGCAGTACATTCATAGTGCAAGCCCGTACATTAAGCTCGATAACTACCTGGTTAAATTAAATAGTAAAAATAGCATTGCATATCCTACACCTCACCCTACATCATTTTAACCAAAACATGCACACTTTCAGCATAAAATTTTACAGGTTTCTATCTACAATACATAATCTAAGGTCGGCTCATAATTCAAAGTTATGGCATTCATCAAATATTTCAAGAAAGTATAATTTGTACACACACCAGGACAAATGCGCAGGAAAAATAATGGCAAAATGTAATTTTGAAAAAAAAAACAGAGAGAAGATAAAAATGTGTATAATAAAAGCTACTAACAAATTGAAGTGTCTAATAATAAGTAAGGTAGCCATAAAAAGCATGATTAACAAGATAATTAAAGGGAGTATTTTATTATATTCTTGTGAATAAATTGTAAATAAAATAAAATCTTCTTGGTTGAGTTAATAAATTGAAAAAGTGTAAATTTTTAGTTATTTTGAAAAAATTGGGGTTATTTTGCATGATTTTAGGTGAAAATCCATGAAAAATTGCTATCCACGTAGTATTTTTCATGCATAGGAACGTTTCATATTCAAAAACTTTTGAAAATTAGACTTTTTTTGAGTGTATGCCCTTGCATCTCCAACGTACGGCCTTGCAATGGAAGGTACGGCCCTACACTCTAGTGTACACCCATACACTGCTCAAAATTTAAATGCAGTCGATTTTTTTCCTTTTCTTCTTCTTTCTTTCTTCCTTCTTCTTCTTCTTCTTCTTCTTTAATGATCCCAAAAGGTGCCTCTCGATTTTTCACTCCTTTCTTACCGTAGAGACAATATTTTGCAATTTCAATCTAGTAAATTACTGTGTCTTCTCATTGCATGCATTTTGAGTCGAATTTTGAGGATTTTCACCAATCTATAATTGTTCATCAAAAAGGGTATGCACATAAACTCTCTACCAATTTTAATGGTTCAAAAGGGCATGAAATCATGTGTGATCATTGATAAGAATTATTATGAGTATTTGTAATGTGCTACTAATGATGATTTTTTTTAATTTTATTTTGAAAAAAATTGAGTAACCATGTAAGTTTAGGTTAGTGAACTTTAGTTTACTTACTAAGTTTAACTAGTTTGGTTATTAGGTAAATAGTTACCTTATACAATGATAAATTCATTTAGTAGAAGGTTGCAGGCAGTATGTGCAATTTATACAAAAAAAAAATAAAATAGATAAAATGGGATATATGTATATAATAATACAAGGGTAATAAGAAACAATGGTAGTTCATATATATTAGTTATTTTGTTATTTCTTAGGATGCAAATTGTACCACAAATATGAAAAAAATAAGCATGAGTAAATAAGGATATGCATGTCAATGGATAAAAAATTTAAGCATGATTTAATAATAATAATAATTATAATAAAAATAATAATAATAATAATAATAATAATAATAATAATAATAATAATAATAATAATAAAAAAAGGGGAATGAGAAGGATGTGGCATAACAAGGTTTACTTGCTATAGGGTAGGCTATTCCTTTTTTGGCTCTTTCAAGTAAATAAGAATAATGGTGATAAATTAACCATGACGGTATGCATGCGCGAATGATGATATAATAGTCCTTGAATAGTTTGATTTAGTGGATGTATATAAATTGCTTTGGCATGATTACTAGATGCCTGGTGTTGGGTTAAGAGAAATTGAATGTTGATTAGCTATTGTAGCTTTGTGAACAATTTTTGTGCAGGATTGGGTTTAGTTTTCCTAAGCCATTATACTGCCAAAATTTAGTCACAAAATGCTATAATATCTAAAAAAACACTTTATATTATACACCATGACTAAACTGTGAATTTTTACATTATGCAGGATATGGACCCTTAGTATTCCATATAGATGACACTTGAACAGGGCAACAATGAAATAAACCATTCATTCATATATATGTAACTAAAAATATGTTTAATATTCACATTTTTGGGTAATCGATTCAAAGATCCCCCAAACAACTAAAAGACTACTCACTATCCATTACAAAATGAAAAGAGAAAAGGATAGAATAAACCCTATAACTCATAGTGGAGAAACACCCAACAGAATACAAGTCTTCCAATCTTTTTCTCCAATGTTAACTGGAAAATGAGCTCTAACTATGTAGATTTATACTTTTAAACTGTAAATATATGTATTTTGATGTAAATCTATCTATTTTTAAGTAAATATATGTATCTATGTATGTAAGATGAACAAAGGAATGAAAGAAAGAAGAAAGAAAACTCTAAAACTGAAGAAAAACTAACACCCTCGATTTTGTAGAAAATTTTACTATTTATAGGTCAATATGGGTCACTGTTACTATGAATTTCTTGCTAACTGTGACCTACTTTAAAAATTTCTCTTTTAACTGATATAGGTCATGGTTGCTATGAATTTCCTAGTAACCGTGATGTAGGTCCGAACTGCATCTGGAAGGGGGTCACGATTACCATCAAAATCTTGGTAATCATGAGTGGCTTTCTCTTTCATTCTGGACTGAAAATATGCCTACCTCATGGTTACTACCAAAAACTTAGTAACCGTGAGGTACTCCTCTTTTAGGTTCTGTACTGAAAAGCTTCATAGGTCATGGATACCACCCTTTCATGCACAATTGCCTTGCTGATCGTGACAATCCTCAAAACGGTGCATTTTGACATAACACTTGGTCATGGTTACTAGGAATTTCCTAGTAACTGTGAGGTACCTATAAAAAATCACAGTTTAGCACAAAATTCCATCAAAAGATCTCCAATTCGCACAAAAGCTAGAATTAGCTGATAATGGGGATAAATTATTATATGCAAGCAAAAACAAAGCAAAAGAAACTAGAAATTAGATTAAAATTAATCTAAAACTAAACACTAAATTAGAGTTATCAAAATACCCCACACTCCAATTTCACAGGGGCTATAGGAATTTGCAAATATCTCGAATAACCATCTAAGAAATAATAAAACCTATTTCCCGCTAACTTCTCTAACATCTGGTCAATAAATGGCAATGGAAAATTATCTTTCCTAGTGGCATGGTTCAATCTCCTATAATCTATGCACACTCTCTAGCCCGCAACTGTTCGAGTTGGAATGAGTTCATCAAGTTCATTCTTAACCACTATCATTCCCCCCTTCTTAGGGACATATTGCACTGGGCTAACCCACTTACTATCAAAGATTTGATAGATTATACCTAAATCAAGCAATTTGAGTACCTCTTTCCTGACAACCACTTGCATAGTTGGATTGAGCCTTCTTTGGGATTGAGCTACCGGTTTGCAATCATCCTTCATAGGAATTCAGTGAGTGCAATAACTTGGATTGATACCTTTTAAGTCCGATGTCTCCCATCCTATTGCTTCTTTGTGCTTTTTCAACACCTTGAGCAGCGTCTCCTCTTCAAAATCTGATAACAAAAAAGAGATAATTATTGGCTTTGATTCTTGCTCCAAAAATACGTACTTTGAATGAGGAGGAAGGGGTTTAAGTTCATATTTCTAATCCCCCTCTTGTAAAGTAGTTCTCTCTTGCTTTAATTTCTTCTCTTCATAATTTTTCTTCACAGCTGCTATCAATTCTCCTTCTACTCCATCCAACTCTCCATTTTTCAAAAAATACATTAAACTTGAATTCAATGGATCATTTAGCAATAATTTTTCTTGAGTCTTATCTATACATTCATCCACCTTGTCCATGAAATAAACCGACTCATCCAAATCACTTGATGGATATTTTGAGCTTTGTTCATATCCACCACTAACTCTTTATTATTAAAGCAAAGGGTGACTTTTTGACCATGAACATCTATCAAAGCTTTTTTCCATATTCAACAATGGTCTTCCTACAATGAATGACACCTTCCTATCTTTCTCCATTTCCATGACTACGAAATCCATGGGGAAAATGAATTTTCCCACTTTCACCAATAGATTCTTAATTACTCCTTTTGGCTTTCTCATTGATATATCCACAAGTTGAAGTCTCATTTCTGTCTCCTTGAGATCGCCTAGATTGAGTTTCCTGCATATGGAATATGGTATCAAGTTAATGTTGGCCCTTAAGTCACACAAGACATTCCCAACAAAAGTCTCACCAATTTCACATGATAGAGTAAAGCTACCTGGATCTTTTAATTTTTTTGGAATCTTGTTCATGATGATTGCACTACAATTTTCTATAAGTTGCACAGTCCCATAACCTTCTAATTTCTTTTTGTTAGAACAAAATTATTTCATGAACTTAGCATAGTTGGACATGTGAGCTAAAGCTTCAGCAAAAGGTAAATTAATGTGGAATTTCTTAAACATTTCTAGAAACCTAACTAATTGCTCATTTTTCTTCTTTTTCCTAGCTATAACAGGAAATGGCAACCTATTTATGTCAAGATCCTTTATGGTTGGATTCACTATACTCTTTCTTTTGTTAATCTTTGGAGCATCTATATCTACCTCTACTTTAGAGTTAGAATCACTTACCTTCCATGTCGACTCCTTCCTAGGAGTTGATCAAGTTAGTGATTTACCTTTCTCTTCCTATCGTGCTACCTCCTTGCCACTTCTCTAAGTAATTGCCTTGGCCTCCTCCTTGGAATTGCAGTCCACATTTGAAGGAAAGATCCCTGGTTGTCTATTAGACATTAAAGTTGTAAGTTGGCCCAATTGTATCTCTAGATTTCTCATAGAAGTATCTTGATTTCAGTTTCACTGCTTTTGAGATTTCCACCTTGCCTCTTAACTAGTCATAAATTTTTGTTGACTACTTATGAAAGTATTGAGGGTGTCTTCAAGATTTGGCTTTTTCTCTTGCACAGGTGATCTTTGTTGAAATCCCGATGGGTGATATGGTTGAGGTTAGGGCTGGTTAGAGCTTTGTCCTTAACGGTGATTTAATGGATAGGGGGCTTGGTAGTGAGTGGTGTCTTGAGGTTGGTGAGGCTGATTATAAGTATGGTAGATATTTGGGTTGAAAGGGGCTCTTGCTTGTGGTTAAGAAGATAAAACATGTTGATTTCCATCCCTCCAAGAAAAATTTAGGTGATTCCTCCATCCCAGATTGTATGAATTGCTATAAGGATCATTCCTTCTATAATCTCCTAGTGCATTTACATCTCCTATAACTCTGCCTTCTTGGACACCTTGCCCACTTTCACACAGTCCACTACCTTGAGCAACTACAACTATATTTTGCACTTTCAAGCCGCTTAACTCTTTCTTCACCAATTCTAATTGTGCTTTCAATAATTTTACTTCATCTATATTGTGTAACCCTTGCCTCCTTGGAACTAATCTAGGGGCCAGTCTATTAAGAGTCATTTGCCGTCATCTCATCTAACAACTAAAAAGCTTTCTCAGGCAGCTTGTTTAAGAAAGACCCTGTTGATGTTGCATCAAATAGTGACCTTATTTAAGGTGTAACTCCAGCATAAAATATGGTCATTAATTGGTAGACAGCTATCTTATGGTGTGGGCAGCTTCTCAATAATCTCCAAAAGCTCTCTCGGACCTCGTGAAAAGGCTTTTCATTCATTTGATGGAAACTCATGATGCTATTTCGGATAATTGCAGTCTTAGTTGGAGGGAAAAATTTCATCAAAAACTTCTCTTGTAACTGATCCCATGATCATATTGACTGGCTTAGTAGCATTTGTAGCCACTTCCTAGCTTTACCAATCAAAGTGAATGAAAACAAATTCAATCTCACTGCATCCATACTAACACCCAAAATTTGAACTGTGTCACTAACCTCCAAAAATATGTCAATATGTTAAGCTGGATCTTCCATTTCCAAACCGAATAACTGATTCCTTTGTACCATAGTGATGGTGGCTGGCTTGAGCTCGAATTGTACCCCTCTCGACAATACAATTATCCGATGATCTCCATTCCACCTTAACACAATATAGTCCCTTATATTCCTCAACCTAGGCACTTCTTCTCTTCTTGCCCCTGGCATCTCTTTATGTGCCCTCAGCATTTGTTCATTCTTGGGAGGAAACTCTTCAAGAGGAGGATCGTGCTCCATATCGTTATCTCTATTGGCTTTCCTTTTTTGATGTAAGATCCTCTCAATTTCAGGATCAAAGGATGCTAATTGCTCTTATATTGCTCCATTCATGCACCACTTTCACCTTAAAAAATAAAGAAAAATAAAATAAGGAAAAGAAAACACATACAACCAATAATCACAGCTTACTAACAACGTTAAATCCCCGACAATGGTGCCAAAAACTTATTGCTTGGTCTAGCAAGTGCACTAGATGGACAAGTAATAAATCAGGGTATATTTAGGACCCTAAGATATCATACCCAAAGAATTATGTGTGTGTAAGCTATTGAAATTAATTGTATGCTAAAGAATTCTCAATTGTTTGTGTGTAAGAGTTATCTAATTTCTATAATGAAAACTTTAAACACTAAAATAGGCAATGAAAAGAGATTAAATCCAACTAGCAGTAGTTTAAGTTTGAACTATATTATGAAAAATTAACAAGTGTAAAAATCTATAAAAAGAAAACGTTGCTCGGGTTCACTCATTCATCCCACATCCAATGTGAATTAATTCAATCCTACTATAATATATGAATGAATTCGGGATAACCCTCTCAACCCAAGCATCTCATTCCGGAGCCAATTACTCTAATTATAAAGTATCCCATTCTGAAACAAACCTTACAACTAGCCTAAGCACAAGTCTTAAATCCTAAGTTCGGGTTGCTTTCTCATTCAATAGCTATCTTGAAATATCATACGAACACCCTTTAGAGCACTATTGATACTCTCAGCAATATTTATAGTCATGTGCCCATATCGATAACCTTCATCCATAGACAGTGTCCAGCGGTCCAGTGATATCCTCATTGCCTAGTTATAGGAATCTTCGTCGATATCTTTGATATTATCCATCAAATGCTTAAACTTGTGCCTTTGAAATTGTGCCACTGCACAAATATGGAATATTATAACATACAATAACCTGATTTGCATAAGTTATGTTAAAATTTATAACTCTTACCAGTCTTGTACAGTATATTTTTATTGTTTCATTCCTGAAGTGTGTATTATAGTTGCTGACAAAGTGTCGCAAGCAGAACATATGAAAGGATAGAGGTTTTTTCCACCCACTTTTTTAATCTCGAAATACTACCATTATACCAGCATGTCGATTAGATATGATTGTAATGCCGACACATTGAGTGACATGCTTCCTAAGTATGGACATAAACCAAGTTTAGCTGGATTTATTTTCATATTCGACAATAGAAAAGGCAACTGAAAACAACATGCTGTTACCATCAATTAAGCTTGCAATAAGCAGGGTATGTTAAAATTTTCCAGTCAAGAAAGTACCATCAATCAACATAATCGACTTACAATAAACCAATCCATCTATGGATGGTTTAAAACTCCAAAAAAACTGTTGAAATTGCTTCATCGCGGAGTCATTTGTTTGTTGCACTACAAACTCAAAAATAGTTCTGGGATTATATGTTTGTAGAGCAATTAAGAAACATGACAACTTTTGATATGACTCAACATAATTACCAAATATACATTGTATTGCTCTCATCTTCGTGTACCGTACATTGTGGTAAGATACTTCAAAATTAAATTATTGCTTAACAGATGCAATAATAACATCAACAGTAGAGTCAGTTGTTTACTTACCATACCCATGATACAATTGCGAATTATTTGAGAGTCCAGTTGTCGATGATCCATTGACATATTAGGAGCAAGGTATGAATGTGGTCCCTAAAATCTTGTGATAGTCAAAAAAGGACTATTTCCTTTTCTTGATGCTCTTAACCTGCATCTTCAGCTCTCATTGCTTGAGCGCACAATACAATCCAATAATGTGGTTTCGATTCCATAACTCTAAAATTCACATTCCTTATTATTGAATACTTTTTCACATAAGATTTTACTTTATTCTTACTGTGAAAAACCATTCCGATAGATAAATCGGATACACCATCCCGGATCTTAAAGTGGATATGAAATATCAACTTGGGATGCATTGAATTTAATTTTTGAGTAATGCTCCAATGGAAACATAAAGTTATCCTCACCTGTCTCTTTAATTGGATTCATGGATGCTAATGGATCGACAAATTCAATATCATCAAAATCATCGTAATCACTGTTCACTTGCATGTTGGAAATTTATGCCTCTACATCATCATTGGGCATAATCATTGTACATTGGAACATCTTCAATATCAATATCATCTCCCAAATTAATTGACGATTCACTTTCATAATTCGTATTACTGGGATTATATCATGTCTTCTCATTTGTATCCATATTTTGAGTATTTCCAAAAATGTTGTCACATAATAAATCAACATCTCTCCTATTAAAAGACTGCCATTGCTGACTATAAGCTACATCTGTAACCTATTCAATAGAAGGCTGCTGATTGATATTAGGAATATGGAAAATAAAATGGCGTTGACTGTCATCAAGAACATGAGAAATAGAATGACGTTGACTATCAACAGGTACACGAAAAATTGAATGCCGTCGACTGACATCTAGGATATGGCAAATTGAAGGGCGCTGACTGTTGGGTTCTGTGATATGACTTGGCTCTACATCACTTCTCTCAACAAAATTTCTCTCGATTGAATGACTTCCCGATCTATTTTTAAAAAGTGATTTACTAAAAGAATCACCCACCTTTCGACTAATTGACCACCTGGGTTGACTCATTCTTGTAGTAAGCACCTGGCTAACCGATCGTTGTAATTGACCTTTTCTTGAACTGATACTAGCCTGTGTTACAAATAAATTACCATCCCGTCGACTTACAGACTATCTTGGCTGGCTGAAAATATCATCACCTCAGTGGCTGTAAGATCGTCGTTGTTCACTTTTATCTAAATTTTGTATTGCATCTCCAATAAAATTATATTGAGAGAACATTTTAATATCTTGACGACTAATGGACAGCGTAGGCTGACTAGACCCAATTTCATTAGGCAATTGATGGTGACCTGCCTCGATTAAGGATGCTCACGGGGTGGAAAATCCCTGAATTTTCCCCCAGCGGAGACGGAAAAAAATTCCCGTTATAGAATCGGAGGCGGGGACAAAAAATGGAGTATCCGCCCAGCAAAAAATAATTTTTTTAATTTTAAAATATAATATTTTATAAATAATTAAAATTAAAATATAACTTAATTTTATAATTATTAAGTTTTAAATTATACTTAATTTTAAATTTATGAATGGTTAAAATTTACATTAATTTAAATTATGATTGATTTCAAATTTTTTATTTATTAAATATTATATTTTAATTTTAATTATTTATAAAATATTATATTTGAAAATTAAAAAAAAATTCGGGGGACTGGGATCCCCGCGAGGCGGGGAACGGGGGGGATTTCCTTCCCGTTATAGAATCGAGGGCAGGGACGAGGAATCCCTGACCCCGACGGGGCAGTGAGTGGGGATGTAATCCCTGGCCCCGCCCGGCTCCGTGAGCACCCCTAGCCTCGATGTTTTCCCTTTGGAATACCTCACTTATAAATTGATATTCGTATTCATATGTGGGTCAACTAGCTCTTGCACCCCCCTCACCAAGCATAATAATTAATTCCACCAAGTTGTAATCATCATATATCCTTAAATTATCATAAATTGCATCTGTGTCTTTGTCATCCGCCAAATCGACCGAAGTCCAACATAATGATCCTCGATTGTACATTGGGCTCTTATAAATAATTCTGAAAATCACGTCTTTCATACCTAAATTCAATTTCACGTGAATTTTATGGATTAATTCAGGAAGAATCACTTATTTTTAACTCTCATCCTTCTTGTAATGGCGTTCGGACCAAATACGTCATATTGAAAACCTGACGCTCCAACATTTATTTTTCCTTCCGTGTACACATAAAAGTCAGTATATATTCACATCATTCAATTACTTACAAGTGATAAAATATTCAAATATATTATTAAATTTACATAATAATAATAATAATAATAATTATTATTATTATTATTATTATTATTATTATTAATTTTTGGCTACTTAAATTTATTAATAAATTTTAATTTTTTGTTAACTATTATATTTATTTCTAATTTTTTACGGCTATATCCCATCATTTTTAAACAAATTTAATAACATTGATAATAATTATAATTTTTATATTGTATAAATATTATAATGCAATTACACTATTTAGAAATAATAATGATAATAATAATAATAACACATATTCATTTTATTGTTCTAATATTTTTCTAAATCTACAGTACACAAAAAAATAATACATTCAAATTAATAAAATACATTTTCCTAATAGATACACAATTGTGATTCACTTAGCTTGTTGGTTGAGTATTTCGATTAATTTCTGCATTTTAATAAATAAAATCAATATCATTATACATCACACATTAATTTAAACATATAAAATTATAAATAAAAAATTAATAAATATTTGCTAACCTTGCATAATGGTACTATAAAAATTATTACTGATCAAAGATAAACATATCACATTTATATAGAAGGAAGCAAATAATTTTTGAATCATGCTAGGGGTGGGGGCCGAATTTTCTGTATTAAAACCACTGGAAGGGACAACGGTTTCAGACCTGAAATCGTTGTCCCTTTCAGAGATTTCACTGCAATCTGTTTCCCTGAGTCGGCGACACCATCTGACGAAACCGCTCCACCTGAAAGCGGTTTCAAAAAATATCTCAGTTCCGTAATTTTTTTCTGACACATCCTATTTGCTTAAATATTTTTTAAATTTGCATTATTTAAAAAGTTGTCCTAATTTTTGACCTATCTTATTTCTGTAAATATTTTTTTAAAATACATTTAAAAAACTGTCCCTATTTTAATTTTACCATTTTATTAGTTGCCCGACCCGAATGTGGGAAGGCCCGTTCCATTAGGGGAAAAGATAAACAACCAATTCCTCCCAAAATTTTAGCACCTCATTTTTGGAGCTGTCTTATCTACTGTTCTGTCTTTCTGCTAAATCTTTGCATTTTTATAGATAGTATATTTTATTCTTTTTCCAATTCATGCTCTCACTCTTCTTTCACTGCCTACACCTGAATCCATCAGGTACGCCCATTACCACCTTATCATTTCGTTTATTTGTTTTCTTCTTCTATTTCTCATGCAATTTTTCAATTTTGGGAAGCTGCAATTTACTTTGTCCTGCAATTTACTTTGTCATTCAACTTTAACGTCTTAGGTGTTTGATTGAATTGGGTAATTCTTGGATTCTTAAATGGCTGGACTTTAGTAGTGTTACTGGGTTTTTGAGCTAGTTTTCTTATGTTTGCTTTTACTTCTATTCATTCTCAATTTGGACTTGTGTTGAGAAAGCTTAAGTTTTTGCTTGGATTTGTTTCTTGATGTCGTACGGAATTTATTGTTCTTGCTTGGTTCCTTGCTTGATCTTTCGAAATCGTAATAACACATAAATCTTGATCTTTTCCAAGATTTATAAACTTGGCCTCTTTTTTTTAAGATAATTCACTAAAATGTCAATTTTGATTAAGTGCAAGACTTTTGGTTCGCTGAGGTTTGAGCTTTTTCTTTGTCCCTTCACATTGAAAACCTTGTTGTTTTTTCAAACATTATTAATGTACCATAGCAGGGGCACTTACTTTTCTACTATTTGAGTTAATGAGTTTAAATGGTTTCGCTTTGCTCTATTGTACTGTTATATGATCTCTGCTTGTCAGTTTGTGATTCTCTTTTGCATGTTTGAACTGTGTTGCTGGACCTATTAGTTGTGTCAGCAATCTGCATCTATTAATATATATCAGTATTCATGGCCTTTTAATGCACTCCATTACTTCCTGGTACTTGGTTGATTTTCCCTGGAAATATATGAAACTGGATATTAAGCTCTAAGTTTTTATTAGAAGTCCTAAACTTGGATTCAAGTCTTTCAGGCTGATAAGCACTTGTTGTTGACCATATGGGAGAATTCAGAGAGAACACTTTGTCGAGAACCTCCAACAAGAATCAAGCAAGAACAACCATTTTCGAAAAAGGATGGACAGCATCACAGATAAAGGTGCATGTTACTATTGAATTATGTACGGCTCTTCGATCATCTATTTGTGTGATTTCCTTTTGCTTTTTTTTACTTGCATCTAGAAACCAAGTTTTTGTGAAGTTTCTATGACCATGTTTAGATTTTGACGAATCCTCAACATTGATCAGAGTCTGGAACCTTGGTCCTTCAATGGCATACAATTTGCAAAGTCACTAACATTGACTGTAGTTATAATATTGAATAACTGGCATTAAGCTGCACGAGAATTTCTTGTAATACAGATACTCTTCTTTCTCATCATATATATGGCTATCTACTTTTGGCCTTTTGTTTTGTATGTTTATTGCATTTTTTTTTTGTTCTTTTTCTACTTATGAGACGATTTTCTTTTAATTGCTGTGAATGCCATGGTCTTGGTTTTATGCGATCATCACATCTTAAGTCAGGAGTTGTAAGATGTGATGGAAATATATTTTCTCATTGCAATGACACGGTGACTGATAAATAACTATAAATGTGCTCATTACCCATGCCATAGATAACGAGATGAGATTTGGAGAGATACCAACAATTCTGCCGGTGCATAGAAAAATAAAGGCATAGCAAATTAATTTTATTAAGGATCTATGAAGCAAGAAACTAATCTTTGTTGTCAAATAATTTTTTTTGAAGTGTGCAATTGCTTGGCTGTTTTTGAATAAACTGAAAATTTTCATCATATATTAATTGATCAAGTTACTGAGAAAATGAGTCAATTACAGTTATTTAGAAAGCTTTATAGATGTTAAATAGTTAGGATTTACATGTGTGATCTTGCAGTAAGAACTTTGAATCACCATCAGCCATATATATTTTTTTTGCCTCACTAATCAATAGTTTTTGAATTGTTAATTACAAATTTAGATATGGCTTCTACTGGTTGGACTTATATTTCAGCTTATTACTTTCTTAGGAGAACAGTCCAGAGTATGGGAGTCAATTTCCTACAACTTCAAAGTTGATGGAGTCTCAAAATGCAGGCAGTTGCAAGTATTGTATGACCAAAGCTGGTTGCAAAACTGTGCGGTCAAGGACAAAACTAATGAATATTCTGATAGAAAAAGGAAAACCCCAAGAAGTAGAATCAATTTTTCATAGTTTAATTGGGGGAGGGCATAAACCATCTCTGATAACATATACAACTCTCTTGGCTTCCTTGACCATGCAGAAGAATTTTAACTGCACGCGAACAATCATCTCACAGGTGGAAGAAAATGGCATAAAGCCTGACTCGATATTCTTCAATGCTGTTATAAATGCTTTCTCCGAATCTGGAAACATGGAGGAAGCTATGGAAACTTTTTGGAAGATGAAGGAGAATGGAATGAATCCTACCACTAGCACTTATAACACTCTAATAAAAGGGTATGGCATTGCTGGTAAACCTGAAGACTCTGTGAAACTGCTAGACCTTATGTCCCAGGTGGGAGATGTAAAACCTAATCTCAGGACTTATAATGTTCTTGTGAGAGGATGGTGTAACAAAAAGAACATTGCAGAGGCATGGAATGTTGTGCATAAGATGATAGCTAATGGGATGCAACCTGATGTAGTTACTTACAACACCGTGGCAACAGCTTATGTTCAGAAAGGAGAGACAAACCTGGCAGAAGAGATTATCTCAGAAATGCAGATGAACTGCGTGCAGCCTAATGAACGAACTTGTGGCATCATTATAAGTGGATACTGTAAAGAAGGAAGCATTAAAGAGGCATTAAGGTTTGTGCATAGGATGAAGGAACTTGGGGTGCATCCTAATCTTGTTGTTCTTAACTCGTTAATTAAAGGCTTTGTAGACATGATGGACAGAGATGGTATTGATGAGGTGAGTTCTGGCATTAATGTTCTGTTGATATATTGTCCTTCTTGCAGTGATTTTTTTCTGAATATATGCAAAGAAATTAATCAGTGACAGAACCACTATGAATGTTTTATAAATATAATTTGAGGTCTTAAAGTTAAACCAGCATGAAGGTCAGAGCATATGATTGCAACTGTTTTTGGGTCTGAGAATTGTTTGACCTTTGATCAGAGAATATTTTATTCTTTATGTGAAACAACTGTTGCATTGTTAATATACCATATTAATTATATAGGTTCTCAAGCTGATGGGAGTATTCAATGTCAAACCAGATGTTATAACATTTAGTACCATCATGAATGCTTGGAGCCAAGCAGGATTTATGGACAAGTGCCGGGAAATCTTTGATGACATGGTGAAAGCTGGAATAGAACCTGATGCACATGCATATAGCATCCTCGCTAAAGGTTATGTGCGTGCACAAGAACCTGAGAAAGCTGAAGAACTCTTGACAAGCATTATTAAATCAGGACTCCACCCAAATGTTGTCATTTGTACGACTGTTATTAGTGGATGGTGCAGTGCTGGCAGAATGGATTATGCAATTAAAGTTTTCGACAAGATGTGTGAATTTGGAATTTCTCCAAATTTGAAGACTTTTGAGACATTAATTTGGGGATTTAGTGAAGCAAGGCAGCCATGGAGAGCAGAAGATATTCTTCAGATTATGAGAGAGTTTAAAGTTGAGCCTGATAGATCCACTGTGCTGCTGGTTGCTGATGCTTGGCGTGCCATTGGATTGAAAAAAGAAGCAAACCGAATCATTGGCTCCTCAAACAGAAAGGCAATGACTCCTCAAAAAGAAATAGTTGCAGAAGAAATACCAGTTGAAAGCCTGGAGAGAGTCTATCATAAGCAAAGTGCTAGTTTCCCATATTCCAATCTCTTACAGATACCAAGAACAGTCACGAGTGATCAGAAAGGATCTACTGCAGCCCCTAAAAAAGGTAGAATGTTGCTGAGAGATTCAGACTTTTCAATGGAGTACTCATGGCTTGCTACAAAATCCACGAGTCTCTCTCATACTTGTAAATACGGGGCAAGGTTACCCATTATTTGCCATAAGCAGTCTCAAGGGCAGCATGGTATCTACAATCAGCTTGCACAATCATGTACAGCAGTGTTCTTGAACTGAAATGAACAGACATTATGCTTTTTTTGCCCTTTTCATGTATCTATATTCACATTGTTCACCCAAAAGAAAATTTGTCATCAAATCTTCTGTAGATAATAGAAAGTTATTCATATTAGCAACTATTTTTCTTTCTAGTCTGATGATAATGGTACTCAATGTGGACGCTTTTTAGTATCTGCTGGTGATCATTGGTTATTCCGGATAAGGAATAAAAAGGGGCTGCGGACATTTTCTGGAATCGAAGATAGAAATAATAAGTACTCTTCCTTCCTGTTTGCCTTTGTATTAAGCTCATAATTGTATTAGACTCCGATACATCACTAACAAACGCATTTATAGCAAGTTACCCTCACATTACATGGATCTCAAACAACTATAGATCATCTTAAGAAGGAATTATTTATACTTGTAAGATACAGCCCACAGGAAGCTGCTTATAGAATTTTGCCAGATTTCCCATTCAAAGTTGATTCATTGTCTGGAGGAGAAGGAATTCTGCTAACAAGCCATACCAGAACCACACCAACAAGAGCACCAGATAGATGTGCAATATGATTCACACTCTGCATAGCATAGCCTCCAAGAAAAGTGCCTGACAAAGCTGCTGAAGCTTGAGCTGCCTCCATTACCTGTGGAACCAAAGTGAAAACTGAGAAAAGTTTTACATTGTACTGGGTGAGAAGTTGCAGATGACACAGGCTCGTTAAAAAGCCTTTCAAATAAGATATTTTAGACAAACCTATAAATAAGTTAAGCATATGAATGCATATGATTTCAGTTGGGATGGAAGTCGATGGTAATATGACATTTTTACCATTTTCAGGAACTAAATCTGGGTTCAAAGATTCAACTTCAAGATTCATCAAAGATGCAGCCATAAATACTTGTGAAAAGTAAAATTCATGCTACTGCCCTTCATTTCCATCCTTTGTTCGAAGAACAACTTTCAGAATATACCTTCTCATCCATGGAAATTTATATAGAAATTCTGATTAATAAGACAGTCAAAAGTGCTCACTTTTTCTATAACAAATTGACCCAATATAAGCACTTCAAGGATCTTTCTCCAGTCCCATGTCATCTATAATAAAGAAAAAGGAGGTTAAACAATTTTGCATATTAATTTCACAGAAAGATCTTTAGATTTCAAACATTGAGTTTAGATACCTTTACAAGGACACTAATTGCAAATAATCCAAAAACAGCACCCGAAGCTCCTACAGAAACCGCATTTCTTGGTAAAACTAACCATGAAACAAGGTTGGCTCCAACACCTGTAACAATGTAGGAAAGCCACAATGCAAAATTTCCTTCCTCTTCTTCAACCAGTTTCCCTGTTGGTGAAGACTGGCTCAGTTAATCCTCACTTATCTGATCAAAGAGCAGCCTTGTTGATAAAGATACTATTGAAAAGAATAATAACTCTCACCAAATATGTACAAGAAGAAAAGATTGCTTGAAAGATGTTCCCTGAAGAAAATACAAGCAAAGATCAGGAAAGTGATGAGTGATTGCATTCACAACATAAGAATTATTTGAAGTTTCACAAGCATGATTGCTCACCAGCTAGCATGGCAGAATGTTGCTGTGACAAACTCATACCAAGTAGGCCAATTGTGATACAAGTACAAAGATTTGATGCCACGGAGCTTTGCAAATTATAAAACACAACGTCAAATATCAGCTTTCTTGACAATGCCAATCACCCTCCGTAGTATAAATAAAAAATAAATTAAAAAAATTATCTGCATAATATTCAAGAACAAGAAAGCAGGATATTAAATCACCTGAAAAAAGTGATCAGCAACATATATTCCGAGATTGAGAAGTATAATCCAGAAGACACCATTTGCACGTTTGTGGGGCTTCCTTCTATCTTCTTCTCTATCAAGTTCCAGCTGCCGGATCATATCTGGTTTACACATAACACAAACCATCACTTTTCTTTGTCAAATCCAATAAGGGGAAAAAGTTTTCATCTTCAATAAATGGTCTGGTTCCATTATATTTTAATTTGTTTACTTGAGTAAATTGGTCTTACATTACAAGCTTCACCATATCAAACACGCAATTTCAGTAACAATTCTTATTCTTTCTTTTCTATTATAACATCAAATTAGAATTAAGAAAAGTTATTGCCGTTGCGAAGCTTAAACCCAGCACTGCGACGAATTCTCACGCCAAGGGTTTGTGAAAATTCCTAATCGAAAAAAAATATATATAGAAATTCGCTGTTTCACGAATTAAATGAAAGGAAGAGGGAAAACTTAAGATAACAAAGTATGATTGTAAGAGAAGAGAGAAAAATCACCTGAACTACCCATCTTACACAGACAAGGAGATGGAATAGTAGCAAGAGAAGAAAGGAAAGAGGCAGAATTCAGAGAGGAGTTGAGCTTTGGATAAGCGAAGAGAGGAGGAGGAACAGAGAGAGACCTTGAGCAGGGGTTAGTAGAAGAAGCCATGGGCATGCAAAGGACTGAAAAACAAGGTTTCTGCAGTTGAAGCTGCCACATTTTTTCTTCTATCTTTTTTTGGAGGGAACACAACTAAATCCAAGAAAAAGGAAACAGCCTCTATAAACGCAAGTGCTTGTTTCTTTTTGGGCGGCTGAAATTGGGCTTGGAGTCTCAAATTGATTGTACGGTCGGATCACACGGGTCGATTTAATCGACAATTTAAAAATGCTCGCACTGTATCTCATTCCGAACCAACAAAGCTTTTTTTTTTTATTTGAATTTTTAATAATAACAAATGGGAAATAACTTATTAGGAAACTATAGGAAGGAAATAAGAGTATGAGACATTTTTTTAATAAGATAAATTATAAATTTTTAATGGAAAAATAAATGTTCTGGCTTCTTCTTTTTTTACAAGTGCACTGCATTTGGGACCTCTTGAATCTAGAATAAAATCAACACCACTAAACTATTAAAACCATAAAAAAATTTTAAAAAATCAACATAATTTTTCTTCATTCTAATAATCCACCAGAATAATCATTAGCTGAGAGAGAAATTAGTATAATATTATTTTTAAAATGCTTTAAAAATAGGTGATGGTTTGGTTCGCAATAGGCATGTGTTATATTACGCACCGTTAGGGATAAATATGGATCGGTCCATAAGCAAAAAAATTAATCAGTTCATTAATATCGGTTTTTCAAAATTACTGACTATTAACCAGTCCGTTATATTCGATTAACCAATTCATCGATTTTGATTTTTCGATTTGATTAACCAATATTTTTGGGTTAACCATTAAAATTTATAACATAAAATTACATAAAAAAATTAGATAAAATTTAATTTAATTTTCAATGTATAAAATAATGTAATATAAAAATTACGAAATAAATATAATTTACTAGTCAAAATTCATATTTTATAAATTAATAGCTAAAATTATAAAATAGATTTGATATTTATTGAAAATTACTATGTTTGATTCTAAGTCAAATAAAATTTGAGATAATAATGTAATTAAATGCTATTAAATAGAATATAAATACCAATATATGATAAAAATATATATATATATATAAAAGTTAATTGTATACTATAGATAAATATTACTATATAATTAAAGAGAATGATATAATATAAATTTAATTTAAAGTATTATATAGATTTTATAGAAAAATATAAAAAAATTAAGGTATAAAAATAAAAATATAATTTAAATATATTTTAAAATATTATTTTATGTAAATTTTAGTGATAAATAGAGAAAAATTGAAGATATATATATATATATATATAAACAGGTTAACCGTAGACTAACAGTTAATCGATACTTAAAAATTTAAACCGTAATTATTAATAAAAAATATAAAAATTAAAAATAATAATCGAATTTATCGGATCGATTAACCGTAAAAATCGATTTCATTTCAAATTAATTTTTCGATTAATCATATTTTCGATTTTTTTTTTCTCATCCCTACCCACCGTGGTACCCATTTGTGCTGTCAATATAATCCGTTCAATTGGGAATGGGGCTCGGGTGTTTTTATTGGTTGATCTCTAGGTTTGTTTGGCAATTTTCAGAGGAACATACAATGTTAGTCATCAAGGCTGGTGGATGATGCATAGACTCGTTGAGATCCAACTTTTTTACATTATTATTATTATTATTATTATTATTATTATTATTATTATTATTATTATTATTATGTGTATAGTTTTGAGAATGTGAGAATTGTATAGTTTTTTTATTACTTTGTTATGTGAACAAATGTAATTTAATGATGTAAATATAAGTACTTGATTTCTGCTTTATTTTTTTAAATAAAATATTTTTTTGAAAAATAGTAATTTCTTTTTGTTGTTGTGTAATATATATACATAACAACAAAAAGATATATATATATATATATATGCAAAAGTCCTTAAAAATGTTTATGTCCTTAATTTATAATACCCATGAAGCATTGCTATTTTGGCAAGGAAGAAGAGAAAAAAAAAAAAACATAGATTTGAGCCTAAAACCTTTCATTATAATGCTGAAATTATTTATTAGAGAAAAAGACAAATTAACAATACAAATTAATTCTTCAAAAAAACAATACAAATTAATTCAATTTGATTTAAGAAATGAGAGCTAAAAAAATGAATATAGGATATTATATCACTTCATCCGTTGCACTTAAGTAATCAATGTAATCTTATTAAGAAAATAAATGAAAAAAATTTTGATTTAGTAAATTACAATTTTTTCTGATTTTAAGTAAATTCCATTTACTTTTTACATAATTAAAATTAATTTATTTCTTCTTTAAATACAACATTTCTAAAAAGGCATATGTGCTATATTTAGATGCAAGTAAATTAGGAAAGAAATTGATTTACTTTTATTAAATAAATGGAAGTAAAGTAAATTTATTCAATATACCTTCAGATTATACTTTGAAAAATACAAATCGAAAGCTCAGAAACCCCAAAAGGTCTAAAACGAAGGTGCACGAAGGCACTGGTAAGATAGTCAAACACGAAAATCGAGGTCGTTCGATCGGACAAGATCTTTCCCTGATAGACGGAGGTTGTCTGAAATACGCTACTATCCCATCATCGTTACCTACAAGAATAGGCCATATTTATTGCAGAATAGGCTACTTTCCCAGCTCTATAAATAGCAGGTTCTGTTTTGAAAAGCACACACTTTCTCTTTCTCTCTCCAAATAATAAAAACACACACTCTCTCTACGAGCTTATTCCCTTTGCTAACTTAAATATCAAAGTGTTTTTACCTGGATCCACCGAGCAAGCACCTCTTTTTTGCAGATTCTTTTTGCCCCCATCCAATCGGAACCCGACTCCTTGGTCGTCACGTCTCTCACTCATTCTTATACAGAGATGCAATATCTCTTACAAAAATTTATAATTTATCATTAGGTATTTTCGTTGGAGTCGATGGCTGAGCTAAAACATCCAGCTCCCACATTATGCAAAAAAGCATGGATTACGGCCATAGGGAGGAAAACAAAACATATTATTTCCATGAAAGTCTTCGAGACTGCATGAAAAGTCATACAGTAAAAATAAAATGCTATAGAGGGAAAGGTGAAATGAGTGAGTTCCATACAAGTTTTCGAGACTACATAAGAACTTGAGCAAGCAAGGGCAAAATCTTAAGACTAAAAGGAAGCGAAAAGCTACGCTCCAGGATTGAAAGAAAATGGAACATCCCTCTTTCGGTCCACTATATAAATGGCACAGGAGATTCCTAGAAATAGTTTACTGGCTAACATATTGGAAGGGATGAACGACTACCCCCTCCTCATCTCCAGGTGAAGCAAACAGGACCTAGTGCTAGAGCCACAAGACTATCCTGAAAGCACCTTTCCCCTAGAATAATAGGAAAGAATCTACCCTCCTACATGTGTAACAACACTCCTTCTGCAAAACCAGTCGATTTGTGAGATACTAAGAGAAGAAAGTCAAATCGGAGAAAAGATTCCAAAAAGGAAAAGTGTTCCACGCAGCATCCTATGGATGAAGATAACTGGAGAAACATCAGGCAGGAGAGGAGAAAAAGATGCAAAGAAACTCCTTAAATCTCCTCATGATGATTAAAGCCAGAAAGTGGACAAACCAAGGTACATCTATCGGGCAAAGACATCTAGGCAACAAACTCTAAACTAGCCCCAAAGAATGAAGAAGGCCCTAAAAGGATGCCCTTTTATCAATTTCCTGCCGAAAGCAATGAGAGGGCAAAAATTGAAAGGTCAGCAAAGATCACGATTATTATCCCGATCAAAATATCGATAAAAACTATTATTCCGATTGAAAGATCGATGAAAATTATTAATTTCGATCGAAAGATCGATGAAATTTATTGTTATGATGATTGAAAGATCAAGGAAAATCATTGTTATCCCGGTCGAAAGATCAATAAAATTTACTATTCCAACCAAAAGGTCGATGAAGTTTAATACATATTAATGTACACATTGCGAAAAAAAAAGCAATAAAACAAGAAGTTTATTAAAGGCATTACATATAAAATACACAACCCCTATGTCTACTTTCCATTGCTATTTTTTCCATCATCCTCCAAAAATGTTGTAAACATCTCCCACTCATAGCACGTCAAAACTTGGAAAATGAAAGAAGTCCAACCATAGCTTGAGAAAATAAGGATGAAGAAAGTGATAAAAGTTGGAGAACGCATCAACCCATACAGTAGATGATGCCATGGTAGAAAAATCGATATATCATTCATTCATTTTCCTAAAATGGCAGTCTTAAAATAGAGCAAGAGATAATCAGGAGGTTTTATAAGAGAAGTAGAGCGAGAGACAAAGAAAGAAGCAGGAAAAGAAGGCAACAAAAAAAATAATGGATAGGCAAGAAAGCCAAGACTCTATTTATAGAAATATGAAGGCACATGTGGCAATCCCCATAAATAAGGCATCAAAAGGAATAAATAGTCATCATAAAAGACCATGAAAATCGAAAAGGCTATGCAAGATAATTAATTATCACCACTCCCCAAAAGGGCGCAAGTAAAGGGCAGCCTCAAATGAGGTCAGATTATCTTTTGGCCCGAAGCAAGTTTTAGTCCAAAACCATTTCAAAGAGGCCTGACAAAGGCCAACACTGGGAAACAATCAAATGTTGTCTGATTAGATTGATGGGATTTTCGATCTCATCAATCCACATACATGTTACAGAGCCCATGCCTATAACTTACCCTACGTCACATCGCCACTCACCTGCTCTGACATCTCAATAGTCATACTCCAACCACTCAAGTGTACCTCCACATCTCTTGAAAAAATAGCCCAATGGTTCCAGGGCTTGTGAACCGGTTCAACCAAGTGAAGCCTTTGGTCTACACTTATTAAATGACCAATCGCACGACCATTAACTCATTCAGAGGTTTCAACAAATTAAACTTTATCAAATTTAAAAGCACAGTCAAGGGTGACCCCAGAAAGAGCGGTCCGCTATGACTATCAAAAGGGTTGCAATCGGATGCCTAAAATGATCAAGAACAATTGAATATCTTCGCAAAGATAAGTGCTACTCGGATTATGATATTTCTTTTACAAGTTTTTAGCAATATTTCTCTGCTTAGTCCTTTAAACATATTTGATGGATAAAAGCAAGGTATGTGATATTCAATAAATCAAATTCATTCAAAAGTTTAGAGTATAAAGTACATGGATAAAGAACTTATGTCTAAGAAAATACATGGGAAAAGAGCTTTCCTCTAGAAAAAAAAAAGAGGCAAACAAAAGAGAGAAAAAAGGATAAGAGTCACCTGTCACCCTGACCTCCACCGCCACCACAAGACCACCTCTCATTAAAACTCCTTTCTGACAGGCCAGCATCATAAAAATGGAGAAAAAATGTATCCCCTACCATGATTAGCAGAAAGTTCATGGTTAAGAGGGAAAAGCAACAATGGTAGAAGGCCGCATGACCCGCTATTACAAGTCATGAATTGATAGGCAAGGGCCTAACTTTTCATTCATCTTTGCAAAATGGGACGGATAAAAATAAAACTGCAAAAGGTCAGGAGGCTTCATAATCAGGAGAAAAAATAAGGAAATAGAAGAACTTGTGAAAAGAAGAAAGAAGGCACATGAAAGAAGCTGAAGAAGCCCATTTTATAAGCTTCTTCAAATGCCTTAAAAGGCATTAATAAAAGTACCACACATCAAAGCCCATTAAAAATCGAAGCACCATGAAGGAAAATCAAACGTTGGCACAGAAGATGAAGCGGTTACCATTAGAAATGAGGGAAATGAGGTGACAGCCGATAAAAATGCCAGATCAGTTGACTTGCATGACAAGATCATCTAAGAATCAGCTTAAGAAAAACAAAAGAGGCATAACCCAATCGAGAACAATAAAATAAGTCGTGACAAAAATTGTCCCTCAAAAGTAACAGGACAGATCAATCAGGCTCGAACCACCCAAAGAAAAAGGGCAATTCATAGAGATACATCCTATCCTCGAGCAATGGACTTAGGAAACATGATCAAGCAGGCAAAATAAACAACAACCTCATCATGTAAACTCGCTTCCAATCATTAAAATTGCTTCTCCGCAAAAATTACAAATGTAGTGGACAAAGATGGCCAGAAGAGCCATGTATTTCGATATCCATAAAGTCGATCACCCCCTTCCCCCCAAAGAGGGATAACACAACAACAATAGCAACGTCAACCAATAAATTAGAAAGGGGGCCAACAGGGCTAGCGATAATAAGCAACGGCTCACACCCTCAGGTAATTCTACATTACATTTCCAAACTCATAGAAATTGAGAATAGGAAGACAAAGTATCAAAACCCCCAAATCAAGAAAAAAAGAAGCGTGATTTCGAGATATCTCCTAAGTAGCAAAAACATCTGGAAAGGCATTGGCTAGATAAGATGAATGCCCTAAAAGAAAATTTCAATCTCTCAAGATTGATGATCTTATTAATTTCGATCGATGATTCATCCCGATAGACGTAATCATCTCAGTCTCTCAAGATTGATAATCTTATTAATTTCGATCAAATATTCATCCTGATCGATATAATTATCCCAATCTCTCAAAACTGATGATCTTATTAATTTCGATCAACATTCATCTAGATCGATGTAATCATCCTAGTCTCTCAAGACTAATGATCTTATTAATTTTGATTGATGATTCATCCCGATCGATGTATTTATCCTGATCTTTCAAGATCAATGATCTTATTAAAACCCATTCATCCCTATTAAGGTAGTCTAAAAGACATTGAATATTTATCAACACGGCTATGCCCTCAAAACTCTATCACTAGCCATGACACAATCAAAATGGCTACCCAGAGCTGTCAAGGCCTTACAACTTTGATTTTTTTAATCGAAATGATTGGTGGGAAACAAATGATAATACTCTAAAAAATACAAACCGAAAGTTCAGAGACCCCCAAAAGGCCCATGAAAACCCCAACAAGATAGTCAAACACGGGGAATTGGGGTTGTTTGATTGGACAAGATCTCTCATTGACAGACGAAGGTTGTCTGACACACGTTACTATCCCATCACCATTACCCACAAGAATATGCCATACCTGTTGCAGAGTAGGTTAATTATTCGAGAATGTTGCTCAAGCTTCCCCAGCTCTATAAACAACAGGTTCTGTTCTGAGAAGCACACACCTTCTCTCTCTAAATAATAAAAACACACTCTCTCTATGAGCTTATTCCCTTTACTAACTTAAGTATCAGAGTGTACTCACCTGGATCCACAGGCAAACACCTCTTTTTTGTAGGTTCTTTTCGCCTCCATCCAATCATAACCTGACTCCTTGGTCGTCACATCTCTCATCACTACAAAAAAACTGCTAATTAGCGATGGAAAATTTTAGCGACATTCCGTCGCTAAATTAAATTAGGGACGCCGCAACGATCAGTCCCTAAAAGGCCAGTCTCGAATATATTAGCGACGGAATTCAAAATCAGTCATTAATTTAATTTTTTTTTTGCTAATTTATATTCTTAATTAGTCGTCGAATTATAATAATAATATTTAGCGACTACATTTTTCGTATCTAATTAAAAATTTACTGTAAAAGTTAGCGATGAATTTTTTGTCACCAATATGGTTGCTAATTATTTTTTAAATTCTAACATTTGCCCAGTAGCGACAGTTGCTGTCGTAAATCCGTTGCTAAATTATTGCATAATTTAATTTTTTTCTTTTATTATATTTTTAAATTTTCATGCTGTACAAAATATAAATAATAATCTTATATTAAAACATTAATAGATCATAGATACAAATATAAATAATAATCTTATATTTTCATATATATATATAATTTGTAATGAATTCATTGCTAATATAAAGTCAACATAAAAAAATAATATATAAAACAAAATGCAGTTAAATCAAGCCCTCTTTTTTTATACTAATTTCTAACAAAAATGGAGCATAATAACATCCTTGCAATAGCAAGAACTGCTTTAACTGCAATCTCAGCCAAGCTGCGATTGCATCGATTCACACTGCAAAACAAAGAAAGAAGAAAACTCAACTCAAGACACAAATTAAAAAACATACGGCAGCCAAACCATTTTTAAAAGTAAACATATTTCCTCAAATATGTAAAAGTAGACAGATATATCATGCCACATTTCAAAATAACTATTAAAATACAATTAAAAAAAGGCTCTATAAAGATTTACAGGTGACACAGCATGCAGTAAATAATAATGTAGATAAAAAGTGTCACATACTACATTGCAAACTGATGGTTGCAAGAAACAGCATACCGTTGAAAATACAAACCATCTCATTTGACAAACTACTGCAAGAATATGTCATATCCCAAGGCTCTGTACTTCATTAACCCCACAAATGTCATATATAATAAGTTACACTTGTTTTGAATTAACATGATTTTTTTTATTTTTTTAATGTTAAGAATTCCACCAAATAACATAAACTAGATCTTGATTCGCACAAGAAAGAAATAAAAAGGTCTAAAAATAATTTCATTCATCGAGCAATACATCAAAAGATATAATTATACAAATGAACGAATACATACATCGACAAAATCAGTAATACTTTGTATTAACTAAAAAATAAGAGATTGTCAAGGTAAAGCGGGAGATTGAAAACCTGAACATCTTCAAAGGTCCAACGATTAAATAGCTTCACTTCTTTGTAAGGCTGAGTAGGTGGAGGCTCAATGCTCACTGGTTGCGCCACTTCAGCGGCCATTGCTTGCCTGCCCAAACAACTGCATTATTTAAGGAAAATAAATAAATCTTGAGAAAAGATTTGCAAGAAGTTCAGGGCACATATAACTAGGGGTTCCAACAACCTGTTTTAAGAGAAAAGATTATCATTAATTAAGATGATCATGTGATGAATCATCAAAAATAAAGCCCATAGTAGTAGGCATAATACTCACAGAAGAAGCAAGATCATCAGAAGTCAAAATTTTAGCAAGACCAAAATCGCCTACAACCAACATCTATAGGACATCAGTTTTCAATTATTAAATTAACCATTAATGGAAACCAAAGAACAGGTTTTTATGTGTAAATAAATTTAAAGAATGAGGAACAACTTTAAAAAACTTAACTTTTAGTTACCTAATCGTATGTCATGATCTTTCGTCAAAAAGATATTTGAACGCTAGAGCAATTTTGAAGTACCATTAGATAAAGGTAATTTATAAGATGTCAGACATAAGATATTGGATATTGAATATATCAACTAATAAACAAGAATGTATAACTAACTTTGACATCACGATAGAGTATATGGTTGGCATGCAAGTAATCCAGTGCCATTAGTAGTTGAACTAGCCATTTGCAAAGTTTCTGCATAATATTTTATAATCAAAACATAAATTGAAACAAAGTAGCATGATCAGTTTCTAAACAGCAAAATGGTTCTGCAAATGTTTTAAAGTTAAATAAAGGTCCACAAAAGTAAGTACCTCCTCAGGAAAATGAACTCCATTGGCCAGTTTTATAGCTTCGGCCCTGTATAAATAGATATGATAAATTTCAAAGATCAAGGAAGCAGCATAGTCATGAACACCCCAAGACTCAAAATGTTTTCATAAGAAATGAGCAGGATTAGAAACTTACATGTCTCCACCTTCACAGTATCCTATGATTATACATACATAGCACCCCTAAAAAAAAGAAAATTGTGAATTTCACAATAATAAGATCACAACTTCCTCAAAGAGAGGATAAAACGATAAGCTAAACACATAGAATGTTGCATGGGATTAAGCAACATATTTAGCAGTCAATTTGAGCAGCCAAAAAATGGATAAATAGTACAAAACCATCGGGCAAAGGAACCCCAAAGAACGTGAGACAAGTAAACAGGGAGAGAAGTAGGAAGCCATTCTTTAATGATGATTATGAAAAATATAGTTAAATCAATAAGTTCACAAGTACTTATGCTCACCTTTTCTACCCAGGAGTCTTTGTACTCCACAATTAATGGATTTCTTACTCTTGAAATAAGTTCCATCTGGAGGAAAAAGAACCAAATAGCATCCATAATAAGAGGCTAGAAATTTAGGTAAGATATAAGCATTGACCTTTATACATCAAAACTCTACACCGCTGGAGAGGAAAAGGAAAGTAATTACACATCAATCCGCTTTTGGTATTTGTGATGACAAATAACAGAAAATATAGCAATCAAGCTTTAGTAACTCAAAGCAAATATTTCATTTCCATAATGTCTTATCCTCAACCTGAATATGCCTCCCAAGATGTCATGTCTTCAATGTCAATTGCTCTTTAATAATAAATAGAGATAGAATTTTGTATACTTACCTCCTGGTGGGCAGACCTGCGAGCTCTATCAGTCTGACTAGCCAAACAGATCTTTTTCATAACATACCTAGCCAAAAGATAAAGAACCTTAAAAGAAGAAGGAACATATTATAGATCAACTATTCATCTCTCACAGGATACACTTATAAAGAAATGCAAGAAACTAAAAGAAATGTATCCAATTAATGAAAGCCAGGTCCCTCATGTGTGTACAAACATATATCTTTGTATTAGAAATATGCTCACTTCTTTTTTTCATGTATATGCCTCATAAGAAGAGCTGAACCAAAGGAACCTTTGCCTATCTGCTCCAGAATTTCATATTGCTCCATGGTAGGTTGTATGACGCCCTCACTCTTCTTCAAGCATTCAGCTTCAACACTTTTAGCCTAACAAGCACCTACCATTCACGAAATAAATTAGGCCCAGGAAACACTACTCGGACAAATATAAGTGAGTTAAACTGTTAGACCAACAAGTCAACAAACGTTTAGGTTGCACAACTAAGATAGTAACTTCCAACAAGTAGAACTCACAACTTAGGCCAACAATCCTCAAAATTGCATGCTAGAACTTCTATGCAAGTAGAATCGATACAGAGACCAAAAATAACACACAAAGAATGCATTTAAAATGCTAAAAAGGCTCAAGTTAACCAAACATATGCTATTGAAGATTAGGGCATGATACTGCAAAGCGACCCTGGAGGAACTGGTAAACTTGTGCTTTGTCTAGCTTAATAAATACAATTGAAGAAACTATCAAAGTTAAACTTTTACAAACCCTGATGCTTTGTTCAATAAAATATAGAAAATTTTGAGCTGTCATCAAAAACCAAAGATGTGTTTACAGAGGAAAATAGTGTAACAACGGAAAGCAAACACAAAGGTTCCATAAATTTCCTCTCTGCTATGTTCTGTTTTATATCCAAGCAGCTATAATATTATCTGAAACTAAGTCTACTCATACTAAAAAGTCTGGGCATTTTCTCTTCTTGAGCAAACTGAAACACTAAACCGCAAATTATATAAATTCTACTTAAAATTAAAAATTTGGAAAGACCCTCACATTTCAATAGAAACCTAAACCCTAGCTTAACCGAGAAAAATTGCCAATCAAAATCAACACATAGCAACACAAACATACACAAACCTTCAGCACTGTCATCATTATCTTAAAATGCCATCATGAGCCCATAAAAAAAAAGAAGTAAGGTTCTTGGAAGACCAAGACTTCCATAGGTACGAAGCCAAAGAGAGATTATGAGGGTTTAGAGAAATGAGGAGTGAAATTACCTTTGGAGATCTGGTAAGGAGGTAGGACAGAGAGGGTAGGATGAGAATCGGAGCCGGAGTTATGTGCCATGGCTGATCGGTGTGAGTTAATGGAGACACGAAGAGCCAAGAAAACCCTTTTTTTGATTGCTTGCAGCGAGGTAAACGAGAAGCCAAATGGGAGAGAGGTAATATAGGTTAACGAGGAAAGATAAATAAAAAAAAGAGGGGTGGACATATCTTATTACCCCAAAATATTTTATTATTATTATTATTATTATTATTATTATTATTATTATTATTATTATTATTATTATTATTATTATATACTTAATTTATGTTATTTATAATTTATAAATTAAAATGTATTTTAATTTAATACCACTAATTCAAAAGCTTTCAAATAATTGCTTAATCGTCCTAATTTCTCAATAAAATTATACCCCAGCTCACCTAAACCAAATATTATTCATGAGTTAGAAAATGCTTTCGGTCAACTTAGAGTCGGGACGTTACATATATGGATCTAATTTCATGTGTAAAATAAAAATTATTAAAAATAATTATTAACCATAAATAATTATGTAAATTTTTTATTAATATTATAATATTTTTAATAATAGTATTTTAATATTATATAGTTATTATTAAAAATAATTATTAACCATAAATAATGTTTTTAATATTATACAGTTTTTAATAATAGTATATTGTACACCCGTATTAAAAATACTCTCGCACGATTTCAAATTTTTGGAACGTTACAATTAAGTTTGAATAAAAATAATTTAATTATAGAACTAGACATTTCAATTATTAAAAATTGAAGTTAATTTAATTAATTAATTCTTATTCAATTAAATAATAAATTAACCTTAAAATTATAAACACATTAAATTGAAACGATAGAGAGAGGTGAGGGGAGAGAAAATGTTATTTTTATATGTAGGATAAATTTCTGAAATTACTAAAATGCCCTACCAAATTTCATCATTTTATCCTTGTATTCAAGGATAATTTTGTAAATACATATAACTAAAATTTTTCATAATTTAAAATTTGCTCAAAATTTTAACAAAATAAAAATAAATAATAAATTTTTCATAATTATTTTAAATGAAATAATAAAATTTATATTATTATATAAATATTTATATTTATTATTTTTTATAATATGACTATATAATAATTATAACAATTACTCTATTATTATTATTAAAAATGTAAATTTTTTAAATAAATAAGTTTATATTTTGGGATAATTGATAAAGAAATCAATATAATTCCTAATAATTTAATATTTGATTTAAATTTTATAAAATAAAAATACATTAGACAATTTTTTATTTTTATTTTAAATGAAATAATAAATTTTATATTATTATTTTATAAATATTTATTTTTATTAATCTTGAACATGCAAATATATAATAATTGTAACAATTAATTTATTAATATTATTATTAAAGATGTAAATTTTCTAAATGAATATTACTATACATGTGAGTGAAATTAAAAAAAATTATTTTTTAATTTATTTGCGACGGATAGCGACTAAATATTTCCGTCGCTAATTGTTTTACCTTAACAAATTACTATTAGCGACAGACCAAATCTGTCACAAAAAGGCGCTATATTTTCCCTCAAAATTAGCAACTAAAATGTTCGTCGCTAAACTTTCTGGAGCTATTTTCATGAATAAAAAATTATAAAATTTAGCGACGAAAATATTTGTCGCTAATTCCGTCGCAAAACATGGCGCGTAACTTCCCGCCAATAATTAGCGACTTTTTTCATCTGTCGCTATTTCATCGAAAAAATAGAAAATATCCTTCCCACGACGGATAAACAGTCGCGAATCCGTCGCAAAATTGGCGACGAAAATACCGTCGCTAATTGACAGTTTTTTTATAGTGCATTCTTATACAGAAAATTTGTGATTTATCAGCTTCCAATATTGTTTTTATAATGAAAGAAAATAAATATATTTATTTTTTCTAATATACCTTTACTACACGTTTTTTCTGTACTCCATCATCGTTCTTTCATCTCCTTCCACAATTCTCAAAGCTATTCTTCCTTACTCCATGCCTCTCACCATTGCATCTCTGCATCTCCCTTTTTTTTTAATCTCCCGTTACTAATTATTTTCTTCTCATCATTGTTTTTCTTCTTTTTTATTTTTTCATCTTTCTTGTCTTGTTTTCCATTCTTTGTGCAACTTTTGTCACAAAAAACAGCGACGGTTTGGCTTCTACTACTGCTGTTGAGGGGTATTACTATCTTTTCATTCATTCACTCACCTGTTCATTTTAATTTACCCTCCCTTCCAACAACAACAACAACAACAATAATAAATAGAACACAAAATTAATTTTTTTAATTATCAAAATATTTAGGCAACTATTTGATGTTTTTCTTGTATGATTAAACAAATAGAGTCATAATTATAATACGAAGCACACCGCGAAAGGGTCATGATTAATGCTCTCCTTCGCAACTCACTAGCTAGTAATTAAGGACGTGAAAGATCTGCACTTTGAAAGTTTTATGTTTCAATTTGCCACGAGGTTTGCCCAAGAAAATAGACTAAATTGCCACGAGCTTCCATCATTATTCTAACTCTATATTTCGTTAATTAATATTTAATTAGCATTCATCAATTTCTTTTATTCATTAAGCTATATATTATAATCAAATTAATAACCAAGCTCGATGTTACGATGACTAAGCTTCAAATACACTTTCTAACAGTATATAAACTTAAATTTAATGAGAAAGTATTGGGTTCGAGTCTCTTGTTTTTTTTTTTTTCAACCCGCTTATTAAAAGAAATAAAAAAATAAAAAAAATAATCTTAACTCATTTTATATAAAATTGAGGTTGAGGTTGGAACTCGAAATAAAATGTATATTTTTCTTCTTTCGAGATTTAATTGAGGTTGGAACTCCAAATTCACAGCTTTACAGTGAATGATTTGGTATTACAATATTAATTGTAATTTCTATAAAATTAATCATAAATTGGATAATAGGCATATAATTAAAACATTTTATAATTTTGTAGGTTGTGGTCTGGGATCACATGGGAGTTTCTTTTTTCTCTTTGTAGGATGGGATCTGCAAGTGGAACTTTTTTTACGAAAATAAAATTAGGAAACTAATGATTAACTACAAATTTTTATCGAAAAGTAGGTAATTTTTAATCTCTTAGGATTAAAAACTAATTATAAACAAACATCTCTATGTATTCTTCACAGTATCACATTATTTGTCACAGCAAATCCACTTGTAGATGGCAATATATAATAATAAGTCTTTCTTAATTTCTTTTTAATCATTACAGTTTTGGGCATTCTCTAATGAAAATTTGGTTTTATCCTTAATTACAATTTTTTTTTTGCAAAATCCTTAATTGGATTTTTTAAAAATTTTTTTGAAGAGATGTATACTATCTAATTACAACTTTAAATGTTATTTGAAAAAAATCAAATCTAAAATTTTTCTTACTTTTAATAAAGTGTCGGTCATCAGTCTAGCTCTTAAAATTAATTTCATTTGAATTTATATATGCATATAATGAGTGTGACAGTTTTTATAAATAATAATAATAATAATAATAATAATAATAATAATAATAATAATAATAATAATAATAATAATAATAATAATAAACATTTGGATGAGATGAGGATTAGTCATATGATAGAAATAATTAAAATTTGATTACTGTCTTTTTATCCCAACTAATGTGACTTAAATAATAGTAAATATTATAAGAATGGATACTTGTATTATACGTAGTATTAGTTTTCTTGATCACTTAATTAACAATAATGAAATTGACGTGGATCCCATCACCTGCGTTGATTAGTGGACATTAGCGCAACAATGATGATTTAATTAGCTTGAAAAGTATATGCCTGTTCTTATAAAAAGAAGTTATATTAATTAATAGATTGGATCTATCTTACAAGTAACTACCTAACACATGTTTATTCAAAAACTGAGATTCTAATTTGGAGATTCTGGATTCATATATATATATATATATATATAAGCAAAAAATATTGATAACTTCCATCAATTTATAATCAAGTGTCCACATTAATTGAAAAAAAAACAAGAAAATTACTTGTAATTTGTAAATAAGTGTCCATTTGCTTAATATAAAATATATCTAGATATTTTATAACAATTATATTCTTCCGTGAGTAAGTAATAATAGAATAAACATTAAATTGTTTTTATTTTTAGAAGGACTGTAATAAAGCCGTTTTTAAGCCAATGACAGTTGCTTCACGATGACTCGGCAACTCATGCCATAAAATGCTTCAAGAAAGTAAAAATTAAAAAACAAAAATATACTAATTCTAAAAATTTATCTTAAAAGGAATTTTAGTCACCTAAATCAATCATAAAAATCATAAATGAAAATCCCGCTTTGTCATTTGGCATGATAAACCAACTGAAATGACATGTCTATATGTTAAGTGACTCGATGACGTATCTACCTGTCTCGTAAAAAGTCATGTTGATACGGAGTGCCAACTTTGATTTCTGTGATTTTTTTAGTTAATTTTGGACAAAATAATTTTTTGAAGATAATTTTCTATAGTTAAGATATTTTTAAATTATAAATTTTGTTGTTATTATGGATTTTATTTATGGGTGAAATTAAACCTTTCAAGTAATCAAGTGAGTAAAAAGTGACATGAATATATTACGTAAGCTACATATACATAGCTTAAGATACATAATGAGCATAAAACTATAATTGTTTGTGAATTTGAATCCTATATGCATATCGACAAATACATACATATATATTTAGAGAGACACAATCTGTTTGAAATATGAAAGAAAATTACAGAAGAAAGAGATGGCAATTAATGAGAATTGTGAGTGGTTGAGTCAGTGCTTCTTGGCTTCCTTCTCAGCCTAAAAAGTAAAATCAAAACAAATTGCAACATGTAAAACAAATAAAGATAATTATAAGTTAATTTGTTATAATCTTACAGCTTTGATAGTTCTTTCAAAAGCACCCCATCCGTATTTATCCACATATTGCACCACTGATTTTCTGGCATCCAAACTGATCATTTGCAGAACTTTCCTTTGATCCTCTGAATAGCTTCCATTCACTCTGCCGCCGATCTTCACATATTTCCTCACCAAGTTCTCGTATATATAGGCAGCCCCATTGAATAAAGGCAGTACCAACCACATGCAAAACAACAACTTCATGTATGGCCAGAATGGTAGCCTGCATGTTATTACTTACTGATTAGGCTTAATAGTACATATATAAAAAAATAAATCTAATTAATTTATAAATATTTTTAAGTAAATTTATATTTTTGAGAAAATTGGTGATTGCTTACCAAACTAAAATTTTCCAACAAGATAATTCAAAAAGGGTAATAAATGAATATATTATCCAATAAGTGAGCCATTGTTGATCATCAAGCGTAGAAGGGCTTTCTATGGCTCGCAGCGATGCATATCTGTTCAACATTCATTCACATCTCATTATTATTAATTAATTAATTAAAAGTTAGAAAATTCATATATATAATCTTAACCAAGTGCTGCTATTATACTTACAATGGAAAAAGAAGCATGACGCCTGGCCTGCGTCAACCCAAAAATATAAATATATATATATCAGATTTCATTTTTAAATACTCAAGAACTGCATGCATGCAAACGTAAATTACCCGATAAGTGTATCCAAACGCTTCGCAATAACTCCAACGACACCCATGTCGAGATTTTTGGCTATGCAATGCCAGAGAATGTGAAAGATATATATATACGTAAAACACAGAGTATCTAATATTAATAGGGTATGTTCTGCTTCTGAAACTAAGTAAAGAATTTCTCTACCCTAAACCTAATATAAAGTTTTCTTTCCTTCGAGAAAAATTAAGGTATTTCTATACACATGAAAGGAAACCAAAACTTAGAAAAATTTATTTGGTATATTCTTTGCATTTTGCTAACAACAAATATATTAATATTATATATCAACCCATCACATTAATTAAGGAATCACTTGTTATGGATATTAATAAAAGGAGGTTAATATTTGTGAGATTTTGTTTTAGTTTGCAATATATATATATATATTCACCAAGGGGGGTTTATTTAAGGTGTATTCCTTGAGATACTAACTTTTGTGTCTAATTTTATTTAAATTATTTATTCGTTCACGAATAAAGTCAACCTTTTAAAAAATATATGTGTTCACCGGCAAATCTCAACTTTTGAAAAATATAGCATATTTGAATATAACTTTTAAAGTAAGCCCTTTTTATAATAAATTTTTAATAATAGAGTAAATTAATTGTCTCTTTTTTGTTTGAAAGGACCAATTAACAAAAAATTAGGATAATTAATAAATTTCTTAAAAATTAGGACCACTTGTATTTATAAACGTTTATCCATAGTTATTAAAATTGGATCGGATTGACCGGTTGAATCACGAATCGATTGGTCAGCTGATTGATTCAATTATTAAAAATCGAATTGGTAAAAAATCGGGTTGAACTGAAAAACCGGATAAAATTGGATTTTTGTTAAAAAAGTGTAAAAAATTATTTTTTTTTTGTATATTTTCACCCACCCACCCACCCACCCACACACACACACACACACACACACACACATATATATATATATATATATATATATATATATATATATATATATATATATATATATATATATATATATATATATTTATTTGACAAAATTAGTATTTTAAATTTTAAGTATATCACTTAATAATTTAATATACTTATTATATTTTTGATTCATTGTAATCAAATATATATATATATAATTTTTATTATTTATTTATTTAAAAAAAATTAGTATTTTAAATTTTAAATATGTCACTTAATAATTTAATATACTTATTATCTATTTGAATTTATTATAATTAATATAATTCTACTCATATATGCAAGGTTAATAGTTTGTGTTTACTTCATTAGTACGCCATCTAAACATGAAATTATTTTCATGATATGATTGTATTTTTATGTTTCTAATATATGATATTCAAAAATCCATAATTAATCACTTGTAATAATAAAATTAAAATTATATTTTGTAACTTATTATTAGAATATTTGTGATATATATTTAATATTTGATGAATATTTTTTTAATTTTTATACAATAGTATTTAAAAAAATTATAATAATTATAATATTTTAAAAATAAAAAAAATCCGGTTGAATTGATCGAATCACGAACTTTCAGCCTTATCGGTTTTTATTCGATCCGGTTCTAATAACTTTGCGTTTATTATTTCACTTTCTAAATTAAAAACTTATTATTTTAATATTTATAATTGACTATTTTAAATGAAATAAATACTCCAATACCAATAAAATGATGTAAATATAAATGTAATTAGTTGGCAGTTAGCCACCCAAATTTGACTTCAAAAATATGGACAGTTCCCATTTCCGACCACGTGCTTATTGTGTTTGGGAGCATCCTGTTCATACGCATTAAATTTTTCTAAAATTGCGATGGCCTATCACTTTCTTACCTTTATTACTCTCTTATTTTTCCTCGTTTATATTCACTCATTTACTATCATTTATTCTAATATATATTCACTCATTTACTATCATTAATTTATTAAAATATATTTTTTATTAATATCTATAATTATATAATTTCACTCTATTAATTATATATATATATATAAAGATAAAATAAAAATATATAATTAATAATTTTTAAAATTTAAATATTATTATATTAATTGAAAAAATAAAAAATTATGGTGATAAATGAAATAGGGATAGTTAATTCGAAATGTTAAATAGAAATTTTAGAAAATTCAGGAGTTAAAAATAAGTTTGGATGCTGTTTTATATAATTAAGCTTAAATTGAAAATGGTCGCTGAGATTGTTGACCAGTGGTTTGTCTAATGAATCCTAACTAGAATTAAAATAAGCTAAAATGATACATAATTCCAATAGATCATTTATTCGCATACAAACAAGCGAGTTAGTTAGGAGATTCATCCACTCAGGCTGCTCTCTCTCTCTCTCTTTCTGTTTTTTTTTTCCTTATTTATCATTATAAATGAGTGTCTGGGTAAGATACTCGTCCAATCAATTTCCGTGAGACAAGCACTCAAAGAAATAAACTTTCTTTTCTTTTCTTCTTTTGGGGGTTGTCTCTGAATTTCATACATTCAATAAGATCACACATTGTAATATTTCTTATATTTATTTTCCCGGAAAGTTTTCTGGTCATTGCCTGTTTTAGTGGTGGGATCCGCATATCTCGCGGGAATAAATCTTCTTCCTTTGCTGTCTCTTTTTCTCATTTCTTCCCAGTGCAATAACCTTTTAAAGGAACCATCTTCATTCGTTTTCGTTTGGTGGCATTGTGTTTGGAAGTAAGAAAACGAGGAGAAAAACTTGTGATCTGGTTATATAGGTACCAAGTGATACTAAAATTTGAGATTTTTTAACCGGGAAAAGCAGTAAAAGGAAAGTCCATTCTGTAGAGGAGAGAGAAGTGAATTTTGGATCTGATGGCCAACTTCGAAGTAAAATGGCATGGCTTGAGATCGGTTTTGATGGTTTGTTTTAATTTTTTGGTAGCTATGGTGCTTGTTTCTGCTGAGAGAGGTTTAAAACGAGAATTTACTAGAATACCTGAAAGTAAAGAGCAGAATCTATCAGCCTACTTTCTCAAAACTGTAAATTTCCTATGGCAACCTGATCAGACTGGTTATCAGCATGTCTGGCCGGTAAAGTTTCTAACTTCCTCCCTCCCCTTCACTTATAATATTTATTTCTTAAGAATCTTCACTACCCATCAATGTTTTTTTTTTAATTTTTTATTATCTCATCATGTTTCCTCAAAAAATCTCTGCGACCCAGAGAAAAAAGGGGGCAATCTTTCTCAAACATGTTTGAGATCCGTTTCCTTTGTCAACATGTGTGTTAGGTAGTAAAGGCCAGTTCTAAATGTACTTAACTTTATGGATTATGTGATTAATTAAGTGTAGTGATTATTTAAAGCTGGCTGATGAACTATTAAACTAAAGTTTACCTTTTGGCTGCTGTAATCTTGTTCTGTTTAGTTATTTCTTATTAAGGCCTGATGTAGATTTGATATGCATGGATTTGAATAGCAAAAGTATTAATCTTTATTAATTTTGGTTTTCAGGAAATGAAATTTGGATGGCAAATTGTTTTGGAAGTATTATTGGATTCTTTGGAGCGGCTTTTGGAAGTGTTGGTGGTGTTGGTGGGGGTGGCATTTTTGTTCCCATGCTTAGTTTAATTATTGGATTTGATCCAAAATCCGCAACTGCAATTTCCAAATGTAAGAGTCTATCTTCCTGATACGAGTTCTTTTTTTACTCTTAAAAATAAAAGAAAAGTAAAAAAAAAAAATCAACTGGTTTGCTCCAGCGCAGATGCAGCACATGATAAATAAAAGATTGGGACCAAAATGATGTGGACTGTTCATTACTTTATGAAAGAAATATACTGTTTTAGTGTTGCTTTGAAGGGAATATTTTTGTCCTTTCTTTTTGTTAAAATCGATAAATGAAGATTTGGAATTAGTCTAATGCCATCTTTTTTAGACAATAAGATCACGAAATTACTGAGTGTCCAATTTGCTGATTTGGTTTGGCATCAGATAAAATTACAGACTGAATTTGTAAATTTATTATAAACCAAAATCAATAGTAAAGTATCATGCCCGGAAGGTATGTTTAATGCTTGCAAAGTAAAAAATTATTGTTATGTGGCAGTTTATCATATATTTTGTTTATGTTTGAATTCATGAATTCAGTTTAGAAAATAAAAATGTAGCACCTTTATTGAGAGTTCTAAAAGTTTTCAAATTGTTAGAATTAAGGTGGTGAGTCGTTAATTTGTAAAGTGATAGAATGTGGGTATTTTTTGTGTATGTCAGGTATGATTATGGGTGCAGCAGCATCAACTGTTTACTACAACCTTAAGCTAAGGCATCCTACAATTTACATGCCTATCATTGACTATGATTTGGCTCTGCTCATCCAACCCATGCTCATGCTTGGAATTAGTATTGGTGTTGCTTTCAATGTGATCTTTGCAGACTGGATGGTCACTGTATTGCTTATTATTCTTTTCATAGTAATTTTTACTTGCATCTCGCTTTCTTTTGCCAAGCATTCCTCTTGTAAATTCCCTGTGTAGCTAATTGTGATGGTTTGCACTTTGTAGGCACATCAACAAAGGCATTCTTCAAGGGTGTAGAAACATGGAAAAAGGAAACAATAATGAAAATGGTAACTTTGTTATGGACTTGCATACTATTTGTTTAAACTCAATACTAATTTGCATATGTTCTAATTTTGTTCCTCAATTTGCAGGAGGCTGCTAAACGTTTAGAGAATGGCGAGTAAACTTGCTTCTCTCAAAATCTGTTCCTGATCACTCATTTTGCTTACAATTTCTTGCTTTTGTTTCAGGTACTAGAGGGGCAGAAGTTGAATACAAGCCTCTACCTAGTGCTCCTGAAAAGGAAACTGAGGAACCTGAGGTTGGTTTAACTCCATCTGCTAAAATTGACCAAACCAGTGATTTTTGCGTTAATGATGTGTAATCACTGCAGGTTACTATTCTTGAAAATGTGTACTGGAAAGAACTTGGTTTGCTTGTTTTTGTTTGGGTTGCATTCCTTGGATTGCAGATTGCAAAGGTTTTTCGAAATACTTGATTCTGCCATTGCTTTTACCATGTATCATAAGCTGAAGCTAATTGATATTGAATTTTGGTAACAGAATCATATGGCTACTTGTTCAATAGAATACTGGGTAGTAAACCTGCTGCAGGTACAATGTCTTAGCATTTTAATCTCTTTGCTTTGTGCACCTGTATACGTTTCAGTTATGGTGTTTTAACTAAACAGCACTGAGTCGTGATCTGACAGATCCCAGTTTCTCTTGGGGTGTCACTGTTTGAAGCCGTGAGCCTTTACAAGGGAAGGAGAATGATAGCATCTAAAGGAACAGAAGGCTCAAATTTTAGAGTCCTCCAGCTTGTGATGTATTGTGCCTGTGGTGTACTGGCTGGAGTTGTAGGTGGCCTACTTGGACTAGGCGGAGGATTCATCATGGGTCCATTATTTTTGGAGCTTGGAGTCCCTCCTCAGGTAAATCATTATTTTTGCAACTCTACCATCCACCTTCTCATTTGAATTTATGAAGCTTTTAGTTTACTTGTGCTAAATAAAAAGGCAAATATGGCCTTATAATGATGTAGACTTAGCAGCTTAGCTGTTTGTATGCAGGTATCAAGTGCAACTGCAACGTTTGCAATGACATTTTCTTCGTCCATGTCTGTCGTAGAATACTACCTTTTGAAACGATTTCCGGTTCCTTATGGTGAGTAAAGAGCCAGCAACAGCTATAGACTTCAAGTTCTTGATTTCGGATAAACATATAATTTGAGATTTATATTTCTTGGCAGCTCTTTACTTCGTAGCAGTGGCAACTCTTGCTGCTTTCATAGGACAGCACGTTGTGAGAAGGTTAATCATAATGTTTGGGAGGGCATCCCTTATAATCTTCATTCTTGCTTTCACCATATTTGCTAGTGCAATCTCACTAGGTGAGCTTTCATATTTCCTTTTGTTGTGAATTACGTTTTTTGATTTTCCTGGCAAGAAATCTAAGTGGTACGCTCTTTATATTGATAGGTGGAGTTGGCATATCAAATATGATTGGCAAGATTCAGCGTGATGAATACATGGGATTTGAGAATCTTTGCCTATACGAGGGATAGGTGGGTGTTGGAAATCTTAGGTAAGTGGTGTAGCTAGCTGATAGAGATGTTCTACAAAATGGGCTGGACCATGTTGACATACAAGGTGGGCTGGACTGCTATTGTTAAGAACAAAAAGGGAAGGGGATTAGTTATGCCTAGCTGGATTATTCTTGTAATGGTTTTGCTTTTGTTTTTAGTTTTTCTTATATATTGAGCAGAGGGGGTGAGAGGGGACATCGGGGAATTTGATTGTATTTTCTGCTTTGAGAGCAGGGCTCCATTTAGGAGAGGGAAGTTGTCTTCCTGGGGGATTATTAATCCTGTATTTCCAGCTTTCTATCAATGAAAACATTATCTTCTTCCTTTTCATTTTCTATTTGATTCTCAGTTGGTTGATTTATTGGTTTCTTGAATTTTATTCCCTATCAATTGGTGCCGTCTGTGGGAAAACTCCATCACTTTTCTCACCCAAAACAAGCAGAATGAATGCACAACACAAAACAAGTTTGCAGACCATGACCGATCTACAGGTCAGAGTCGATGCTCATGATGAAGCCATAGAGGCAATCCAACGAACCCTCGCCAACCTCCAGAAATTTGTAGAAGGGAAGTTTCAATCTCTGGAAGCCAAAATAACCACATACATAGAAAAACAACCTGCAGATGATGAAGTAGTCAACTAGCAAGCAACTGACGAAATAGATACCGACCATGAAATCCCACGACGAGATTTCGTTCAGTCCAGTATCGAATTCGGACAACCTACCTCACCCCGACTTGATTCAAGCGTGCGACCCAACTATTATGGGGCTAGAACGCTAGCTCCACCCAAGGTGAAAACCCCAAAATTCAGCAGATTTTGCTCACGAACCTGGATCTCTAAGGCTGAGCTATACTTCAGCGTGAATCAGATGCCTGAAGGGATGAAACTCGCGATTGCTCCGATGCGTGTTATGGGAGCTGTTATTTCACGGTGTTCTCAAGTATTGCGGGATAATCCTTACCTTACATGGGAACAGTTTAAACAAAGACTGCATGACAGGTTTGATAACCGAAGAACCCACAATCCATGTGAAGAGTTGCGAGCCTTATTTCAAACAGGTACCATCGGCGAAAACAGAGAGGAGTCCGAGGTGATCATTGCATACATCCCGAAGACGACAGAGGCCCAATTTTTAGGGTACGTTATGGGTGGTTTGAAGCAAGGTGTGGGAAGATGGGCTAGGTACCTAAAACCCCAGAGCTGTGAAGAGGTCATGGGGATTGCCAGGGAAGCCGAGCTAACTTTTAACCCTTCAGGCAGCCGAACGGCGATCGCAAGGGGGAGAGGCGGAGGAGATCGGGGTCGGTCTGAAGCAACATACCCTTCTCCATCGTTTGCCCGCCCCTTTATTTTCAAGGATATGGGTCAGCCCAACACAAGGTTTTAAACTAAAGACCCCACGCCCTATAGATCCAGCAGAAGCTCCACCCCGCACACCCCTTCCTCTTAATGGAATGCAGCAAGAGCAGAGGATCAAGGTGTCGCACCATCTGTCGTTGAAAGAGATCGGGGAGCATCGTCGTCTGGGTCTCTACTTCAAGTGGGAGCAGACATACATCCCGCAGCATGAATGCAACAACGGAGAGCTTCGGATGTTCATCTTAGAGAAGGATCTCTTCGTGGATACAGGGCAATCGACAAAGGAAAGGGCGATGGCGGAAGATAGGGAGGAGGGTGAATGCAACGCAGTGGAAATTTCATTTGGGTCCATAAGCGTCGCCCAAGCGCCTTGAACTCTGAATCGCAGGGTGCCAAACAAAGGATCCCGTTTGTCCTTGTCGACTACGGACCGATTCACAACTTCGTCTCGCAAAAATTGTGTGAAAAAGTTTGTTGTCTGACATTGAAGAGACCCTATCGACTTTTGCCACATATATATACTTTATTTTATGCTGCGCACATGATGGGAACTCCTGTGGCAACCCCTACATTTCTTGCTGATTCAAAAGATCCTAGTTTAAGGAAGCCTGAAAACTCCCTCTTGTTGGGTGCACTTCTGGTTCATACAAGCACGATTCATGACCAGGGAATAGACAAATTGCAGCCTACTCTGCCCAAAGGAATCGGGCTCAGATTTGATTTTGATGATTCACATCTGGATTTACCAACTTGGTATTTGCAAGAGGGATCAATAATTTCTTTGGGTCCGCCACACCACCATGTTGGTGAAGCTAATTTATCAGATGATTTGACTCTCCTTGTAGCCTTGGGTGAATACCGAAAAGCCAAAGGTGTATTATTTGAAGAGGATGGTGATGGATATGAATTCACGAGAGGTGGGTATATTTTGTCACACTATGTTGCTAAGCTTCAATTGTCTATTGTACCTGTTAAAATTTCTAAAATAGAAGGGTTTTGGGAAAGGCCCAAAAGACGCCTGCATATGCAATTATTGTTTGTTTAGTGGAGGTGCAAAGGGTGATTCATGGGGCATGGATGGAGATGTTTTGAGTGATGAGCAGCTTACTCGCCAATTAAGTGAAGGGCTTGATCAGCAAAATACTCCTACTCTACCTACTGGAGTGTTTCCTAATCAGACTCGAAAATCTGTTGAAGGGAGCCCTTGGAGAAATGCAGGATTTGGTTCAAGTTAGTTGGACACTTGGCCAGGCCAAGGTGAAGATGGAGTTGGTCCCTCTACTGGTATGAAACCAGTTGGACTGGGGAGAGTCCAAACGATGGTGAGACATCTTGCATCTGTAGGAGAAGCCTATTCTCAAACTGCCCTTGAGGACGCTGCTTGGAGCCTTTGGCCTATGAATCCCTCTCCAAGGCAGGTAAGGTCCCTAAACCTTCCTATTACTTCTATTTCACCTAAGAACAACAAATTGGGGGATGGTTACCCTGTTACTGTCCATGAGAAGTGTCAGCTTGTTAATTTGCAATTGATTTGGGTCCTGCTGTATATGGATGCATTCTTATTTGATTTGGGTCTTTTGGATATAGTATTGGGCATCGAATGGCTTAAAATCTTAATTACTGTTAAACATAATTGGGTCCCCTTACTGTTCGAATTAAATGGAGTAAAACAGAAACGTCTGCTAAAACTGGAAGGGTTAACAGCAAGCATGCATAAGTTAAAGTTGAAGAGGAAGCTTTGTGATTTCGATCAATCTCAAGTCTGTGGTCAAGCTGAAAATGGGGTTGGGTTTTTCCCTCGATTGGACTTGAAATTTGTTTTTTACCAGATACCTGATGGGTCCCATGAAGTTCGTCTCGAATCCTATCTTCATTGCTTCACTGCTGAGGAGCTCCGCTATCTTGGACCAAAACAGTTCAAAGCCCATGCTAAAGGGATCCAAACTAGCTCTAACAAGCTGCCACCTAAGCTGGAGTTGGAGACAGCGAAAGATCGTGTCCTTGAGAAGGTGCTTGCCCCTCAAGAGATCCAATAAAAAGGCAAAAATGTGTCCCAATGGCTGGTGAAAGACGCATTTGTAGTGAGGGATGAGTACCCTCAGCTAAGTCTTGAGGACAATACTTATTTCAAGAGGGTGGCAATGATAGAGATGTTCTACAAAATGGGCTGGACCATGTTGACATACAAGGTGGGCTGGACTGCTATTGTTAAGAACAAAAAGGGAAGGGGATTAGTTATGCCTAGCTGGATTATTCTTGTAACGGTTTTGCTTTTGTTTTTAGTTTTTCTTATATATTGAGCAGAGGGGGTGAGAGGGGACATCGGGGAATTTGATTGTATTTTCTGCTTTGAGAGCAGGGCTCCATTTAGGAGAGGGAAGTTGTCTTCCCCTCGGGGGATTATTAATCCTGTATTTTCAGCTTTCTATCAATGAAAACATTATCTTCTCCCTTTTCATTTTCTATTTGATTCTCAGTTGGTTGATTTATTGGTTTCTTGAATTTTATTCCCTATCACTAGCTAATTGTTGAGGCTACGAAAATTGGTTCTTGATTAGCAACAACTTCTTGGGGTTGGATTTTGCTCTGAGATACTGCTTTGTCGTATCGGCTTTCCATTTTTTACTTTTGTATTATGATCAAGAAATGGTGCAGGCGCGATAGAGTTGGAAACTTTTCTTTGTCATCTTTCCTTTTCCTCCTTTATAGTTTTTCTAGAAATTTGTGAATTTAAAAATCTTTATTTTTCAGTGGATTGGATTAAATTGTACACGAGCTTAAAAAAGAAAAAAGTATTATGGGGTCTCTATATACAATTTATTTATTTTTATTGAATTCCTCTAACTCCAATCTTCTATAATGTTACAATTGTGTAAGGTCTTGAATTTTCAATAGCAGGTTAAAAGAATATTTTTGCTCAACCATACTCCATCCTTCCCACTTTGAAATCCTGTTTTCCTCTTTTGTATTTGTCCCATCCCAAATGTCCTTTTTGCAATTTAAAATTTTTTTACATATTTATTCCTATTTATTATATAATTTATTAAATATGTATTTTTTTTATTATTTCTCTATTATTGCGCTAGAATTAAATTTTTGTTTTGATCAAAAGATAAAATTAAATTTTCATAACATCATTAATTGTTTTGGTCAATTCTTTTTCTTATCACTTACTCTTGTTTTTTTCAACCTAATTAAATGTAACCAGAAGATGAAGTTTTTCGTATGACCATTAAGTTTTAACACTAACTCTTTTTTACTCAATTACTCTTGCTCTTCTCAACCGACCCTTTTCAACTTAATAATTTTTTTTATCAAATTCTAATTAAATAAAACATTTTAAAAATAAACAAAGGGTCATTTTTATCATTTCATATCATTTTTTTTTATGAAATTGATGCATTCCAATTAGCTGCTTAATTTTCATGAAAAGAGGAAAACAGGCTTTTAAAGTGAAGCGGAAGGAGTATTAAAAGAACTTTTTTGGTATCATGAATTAAAGTTAGCTAACTTTTATGTTATAAATTGAGTATTAAAGTCTTTATTATAATTTATTTTTTTCTTTAAGCGTTGCTTTTGACTTTAAGTGTACAAATTAAGAAAATAATTAATATATCTAAATATTATAAAAAAATATTGAAAATTGATTATATTACTTTGTTATAAAAAATAAAAATAAACATATAAATAAATTTAAAATATATAAAAAAGGATAAAATAAAAAATATGTTAACATTTTTAATTTCTGAAAAATAATTTAAGGTTTTTTAAAAAAATTAAAAATAAATATTTAGAGTTTTTTTTTTAATTTTAAAAATAAATTTTTAGAGTGAAATACAAAAAAAAAAATCTCCAACAGCAATGCATACAAAACGAAGGGAGATAATATTATTTAGGTTTAATGTGCAAAAATACTTTTAATATTTATCAAAAAGAGTAATTTTGTTGATAATATTTAGTTATATGCAATATAATTTATAAAATTATTAAAACGGTACAATTTTATATCTGAAATAATGAAATTATTAATTTAACTGTATTTCATCTTTTGATCAATGATATGAATATATTATATTATTTTGATAGAATTACGTTAAACTAACGGTTCCGTTATTTTAAAAGAAAAATTTTAATAATTTTAAAAATAATATTACATATAACTAAATATTACAAATAAAATTATTTTTTTTACTAAATATTAAGAGTTAACCTGTTATTTATTACAGTGGGGTGAGATGCAAATCAACCCGTTTCATTTCCCTCGCTTATTTGGTTTGAGCTAAGCCCTAATTGAAATACCTTATCCGATGTCGTTTTATGTAAACTGTAGCTTATATGAATGGTCCGTACGAAACATCTTTGAGATCACGCCCAATTAGCCCATTGGTGTCACGAAAATAAAAGAAACCCTAATGAGATAAATAAATAAAAAAAAGGGAACGGAGATTGTGCGTTCTGTGTGATCGGTAAAGGATCGGAGAGAAAGAGGACAAAGAGAAGAAGAAGAAGTATATAATATGGTGTTTTACTTCAAAGCCCGACCAGAGGTGGGAGATTACACCATTTTTATGGGACTCGACAAGCACGAGAATGAGGAGCTCATCAAATACGGTTTCCCCGAAGACATATGGTACTTCGACTGAATAACTTAATTTTGTAAATACAATTGTTTCAATTTTGCAAATGTGTTTCTTTTGGGCAATCGGGGATATATGATGGTTTTTTGATTTAGTGATTTTCTCAATTAACCTTCAAATTTTTTGTCAGATAATATAATTAATTTATCAAGTTTAATATTATCATTCAATTCAGGGAGGTATTGATGATATTGGCTGCTTCTTTTACTGACGTTTAAAATAAATTAGTAGATTATTTTTTTCTTAATTTTTCCTCGTGTTCTTAATTAAACTTTTCGTAAGAAAATTCTGGTCGAAGATAGGTAAAGTTTTGAGATTTAACGATATTGTAGCTTCCCATTCTCTTTTTGAGACGTGATGATACCATAATATAGGCTACGGATGATTGAATGAGGGAGCGTATATAAAGGGAAAATAGAAACTCTATCAAGTAAAGGTTAAACCTTGAATTTTTAGAGTATCCAATTTTAATTGAAAATGTATCTTATGGGAAGGAGATTGCAGCATTTCAGAAAGCCAGATATTAGGTTTTTTAACAGGGAAGTTTTGTTCTTGTTAGCAAACGTGAGATGATTGTTTTAACATGCTTGTTTGGATATCTGATAGAAGCTCATGGTTGCACTTATATTGAACATACCTGGTATGATTGGTTGGAATGGTTCATCTCATCATTTATTTCTCATTTCTGTTTTTGAAGGATCAGTCAGTAGTTATTTGTTCATCCAACCCTCTCTTTGTTATTCTGAATGTAGATCAATAACTTCTTTCTTAATTGTCGCTCTTTTTATCCAGGTTCCATGTAGACAAAATGTCTTCTGCTCATGTTTATCTGAGACTGAACAAAGGCCAAACAATTGATGATATAAATGAGGGTTTGCTAGAGGATTGTGCTCAACTGGTCAAAGGAAACTCAATTCAAGGCAAAATTTCTAAACAATTATCAGTTATATCATTTTATGCCTTTTAATCTGGGCATTTGGTTATATTTATTTGACAAAACTAGCTGTTGATGTCCTTATTATTGTTGTATCAAATATGATATTCTTACTAGCATTGGATAATTCTACAACATTACAACATTTTAGTTGTTCTCTTTGACAATGCAGGTAACAAGGTTAATAACATTGATGTTGTTTATACTCCTTGGTCTAATTTAAAGAAAACTGCTTCCATGGATGTTGGCCAAGTTGGCTTCCACAATCCAAAGATGGTAAAATGGTTTCTAGTTTATCCTAATTTGTTCTATGGAATATTATTACATGTATTTGTGAATAATAGATGTTTCTCTTACATTGATGATTATTGTAGGTTCGAACTGTTAGAGTGGAGAAGCGAATAAATGATATAGTTAATAGATTGAACAGAACAAAAGTTGAGAGGAAGCCTGATTTGAAAGGTAAATATATGATCTCAGCTACCTTTGTTTATGTAACTTACAAAACTAAATGAAGCAGATTTATTGTCTGCTCGAGGAAGGGATTTAATTCGGGAAATTCTTCTTGTTTCCTGAATTTTGTATGTCGATTATATGCTAATCTTTACTTATCTGCAATTGCAGCGGAGAAAGAAGCAGTAAGTGCAGCTGAAAGAGCAGAGAGAAAGCTTCAGCTGCGAGACAAAGTGAGTTTTCGATAGTAGTAAATTGTTTCGAGGTCAACATGTGGATCAACAAAATTTTAGAACTCTTGAGAAGTCTAACACGGTTTGTTCAAAACATACTAAGCATATGCTGCCATGGATTTGCATGATTGCTCCTGCAATCCTAGGTTGTAGAATTGGTGTTACTTCATCATTCGAGGTCCCTAGGGGTTACATAGAAGCTGTAGGTTCCACTTTTTCTATGCGGTTGCTGTTTTCCTTGTATTTTCTCTCTGGGAAGAGGACGCATAGATGTTTTAATGTGTGGTCTGTGAGATTGTCTAGGTTTCTTCTGAAAGGGGAATGAAGGTGAAGTTATATAATATGCTGTAGGTGTTAGTTCTTTCATCTCTTGGTTGTTCATAACTAGTCAGTTAATATCTTGGCATTGAATTTGGTTGATCTGCCAGTTTCATGTTCCACAAATTTAAAATGTTCAATTTCACTCCTATGCTGCCATCTGAAATCTACTGCTTGGGTTAATAAGTTATATTATACTCTGTCATAATTATTTTTGAGTCTGTACTAAATATCAAATGACCTTTGCTAAACTGGAGTTGCATGTTAGCATTTCATTGCATAATCTATGGGAGTTTATCAAATTTCATTTCCGCTGCATGGTGGTTCTCAAAATCCAATATCTGCAAAGGAAATGGTTTGGTGCTTCGGTTTGTTGATTACTTGCAAGTGTCAATGAAAATCTTCAAGTTCTTTTTGCAGAAGAGACGAGAGGAAATGGAAAGGCTTGAAAAGGAGAGACAAGCAGAGATTAGAAGCTACAAAGGTTTAATGGTGTCTGAAAAGATGACATCTAACAAGCAGATTGCATCTGAAAGCAAGTCATTGCAGGAACTGGAGGAGGACTTTATGTAAGCACAATCATATAGTTTAATGTTATGCCAAATTTTCCCCCATCAAGAAGTGGGTTAGAAGCTTGGTTTGTAACTGTGGACTAGAAGTTGTTTCTCCTCACAGAAATAAATCAATTACTTCAGTTTCATGTAGTTCGATGATATTATTGAAAAAAAAAATTAAGAGAAGAAATGTTTGATGCTGGAGAGTCATGTGGGGGGAATAATTTCTCTTATTGTGGCCGGGACTTGTAATTGAATGATAACGATGAACATGATTGAGACTTCATTGTTAATTAAGCGTGCTTATATTCTTGGGTAAAATTGTAGTTGGTAATCAAATTGAACTTGTATACTGATACCTAGGGGCATTTGCATACACTTATAATATCCATGAGACATTGTTGTATACATGCAAGTACATGTTTATCTAAATGCTTTTGTATTCTGTATTAGAAAACGTTTCTCTAGTTTAATGTGTTTTTCAAATTCTGATAACATGTTATGCTATGATGTTTCGTTGTGCTGAGATGAATTTTGTTGGAGTTGATGTAGGAGGGTCAGCCATCTTTCTCGGTCTTCAGGTTTTAATTTCCAAAACTAGGAATTCCAGAGTATGGAGTGTAGAGAGTGGATGGGTTCATTCAGAATCTTTTTGGTGTAGGTACTTAGATAATCTGTTATGCTACGCATAGATTAGGATAGGAATTTGGATTAAGTTTTGTCATCTCTAGTTGTAAATTGTTTACAATGCTATTTGATGCGTGGATGTACGGGGTATGCGTAAACATAAATTTAAATACTTGTCCTTAGGAGAAAAAAGAAAGTTGGTCTAAGCGAGTAGAGGTTTTAGATTTTAACTTTCACTCTCTTTTTTTCTTTTTAAAAATTAAAAAAAAAATCGAGAATCACAGGACAAATATACGTATGGTAACGCATGAAATGTACTGACATACCGAAAATATAAATCAATAATAATCATATTTTAACATCATGGAATCGTTAATTTTGATTGAACAAAAATTCAAGGTTATAAACTTCATTATCAAAATAAAAAAAAAGTTCCACATAATTTTATTCTTTTAAGGAAATAATTGATGGGTGATTTTTGCCGAATTAGAGTGACTAAGAGGGATTAATTACACCGTAAAAATTGAGCATGGTTGCTGATCATGCTAAAAGATTTATAAAATAAAAATAAGCAAATTATTATTCTTTTCTTTCAAATAAAATAACGTTGGTAAAAAATTAGAAAAACTGATGCCATGCCATCTAACCTAAAGTGTTTTATAATATGACACATCAATTTACCTAGTCAGTGCGGTACTGGTAAAAATATAATTTTTTTTTTTTTTTATGAATATACGGATTATTCGGTTCGGATTTTACCCGAACCGACCGATCCGCACTCATGAAAGAATTATTTTAAGGTACGAAATTTAACAGTTGTGACTTGTGAGCCACAACTGCAGTGAGCTGCAGAGAAGCAAAACCCTGTTCGCTCCTTAACAAAAGTATACTTTAAAATCGGCCTCAACCCAAAACCCTAACAAAAACTCTTCCGTTTTCGCTTCTTTTCTTCAACTACTCTCCCTCTCCCTCTTCATTAGCCCCTGCAACAATGGCGACTCCTTTGGACGAAGGGACAGCGAAGGAAGTCCTCAGACAGGTCTGTCAAACACAATTTCACGTTAAGTAGCTTCAAAACTTGTCGTCTTCACTTATATTTTGCACGTCTGCTATGTTTTCTCAGGTAGAGTTTTATTTCAGCGATAGCAATCTTCCGAGAGACAATTTTATGAGAAATACAATCAGTGCCAGTGAAGATGGCAGTATCCTTGCTCTATTTGATTCATTTGTTGATATTTGCATTTTAATTTTGAACTTGACTTTTGTTTAAACTGTGATTTTTTTTTCTTTGGTTTACTGTTTTGTTTCTGGAAATTGTTGATCTTGACTGTGGAAAACAGTGGTTAGTCTGTCTTTAATATGCTCCTTCAAGAAGATGAAAGGTTATTTGAAATTGAAGGACGTGAAGCCAGAAGAAGTGCCTGAAGATACTGTGAAGGCAGTTGCTGAAACTCTTAGGAAATCTACTTCTGTTAAAGTTTCTGAAGATGGTACGTTTATTGTTGTTGTGTTCTCTTTTTCACCTAGATTGCAAGCTTTGTTTGGTGCCCAGTGAGGTGCATAATAAGAAACTTGTGTCAGCTGATTGGCATTAGAGTTTTGAAATCTTAGCTGAGTGGAGTTTCAGTTCAATCACGTGAGTGAACCGTCTACAGGTTTTCTTCGTCTTTGTTATATGCATTTTTACGATGTGGTGTATGTTTTAATAAGGCTGCAGAATATTTATAAAGAATTGGTCTTGGTACTTTTTAATGATTTAAGGACATTTAAGGACGTCTGTTTGGTTTTCGTTGTTGGTTTGGCTTGCTTGGATCATGCTTTAAAATTGAAGAGCTGCACTCAGTTGAATTGGGATTTTGAAATCTGATTTACTTCCTTACACCGATCTGGTTTTTTCTTTATTTTTGTATTGCCAATAGATAAAAAAAATAGAATCTCTTCCATATTGTTTTGCTTGGCGTTCAAAGATATTATTGTTCTGATAAAAAAGGTACTGTATTGCCCGTTCAGGAAAGAAAGTTGGTAGGATTGCTGCACTCTTAAAGCCTGAAGAGGCAATTGAGCAATTAGACATAAGAACAGTTGCTGTATCACCTCTAGGGTATGACGTGACAAGGGAAGACATAGACTCTTTTTTCAGTCAGTATGGCAAGGTAATGAATGATTATGTTAATTGATGCTGATGGACTTTGGTTACCAATTACCACATTTTCAGTTATGTATGCTCAGTGTGTGAGTCAGTTATGTAAAATATCTGCTGCATTGGGTTATATGAATCTTGATCCATGAATATTTTCTGCGTACTTCAGCTATCTAGTGTAAGGATGCCTCGTCATGTAGCAGATAGACGAGTTTTTTGCGGTACTGCTTTGGTGGAGTTTTCAGCGGAGGAAGATACCAAAAATGTTTTGAAACAAAGTTTGGTTTTTCAAGGTGTACAACTAGAATTGAAGCCAAAGTAAGCTATTGCTTGTTGGTTTTTTGCTCATTATGTGCATACAAATCTGTAACTGTAACATTCTTATTGCTTTAGGATTGTATTCTTTCTCATAAGTGCTCTATATAAATCAGGAAGGAATATGATGCTGAAAGAGAAAAAGAAGAGGAGTTAAAACTTCTGGCCCCTTATCGGGTACAAATCAAAAGCACAATTCTGATGAACCGACGTGAGTATCTAAATAATCCTATGTTTTCCTGTTATATGATCTCTCGAAAGATTTGTTAGTTAATACATCTCCCACTATGATGATTACAGCTATCCCAAGGGTTTAATTGTTGCTTTTACATTAAAGAGCTCTCCATCCGGAGATTCTGTGGGGCAGGATGTTACTCATGAGAAAGTAGATGTATTAGTAAATTCATCTGAGAATGCTAGTCAGGAAAGTGAGCAGAAAGTGTCTGAAAATCATGAGGTGAATATTGAGGAAGGGAAAGAAGAAAAGATCGCTGAGGAAAACTTCTCTGAAAGTAAAGAAACAGAAGAAAAAGAGAAGGCATCTGCAGAGTCTGCTGCAAAGGACCAGGAAAGGGAAGAAAAATGCAAAGCTGATGCATATAGGGATGACATGAATGTGGTATTGCGGGAGGATCTGAAGGCTGTCTTTGGAAAATTTGGCACTGTCAAGGTACTGAGTCCTATTTTGGTTCTATATGCAGTATCACATGTATATTATCTCTATTTTACTGGTCTTTCTCTTTCTATTTTCATTCATTTAGATAGAACAGAGATTTGTTCTTGCAATATGTTCCTAGAACATGTGACTTTTATGTTTTTTATGTTTCCTTGACTTCTTTATATCATATGTTTCTCGCTTTCGTCAGTTTGTTGATTTCAAAATTGGAGAAGAATCAGGATATATTAGATTCGAACAACCTGAATCAGCCCAAAAAGTTCGTGCAGCTGCTGTCCTAGCTAAAGAAGGTGGTCTGATTGTAAAGAATTTCATTGCTACTCTAGAACCAGTAACTGGTAGGTTCTAATCTCAGCTTCACTCAAATTTTATGAGTTAATGGAATTTTCTTGCTACTTCTTTAAGAATGTTTTAGTCTTACTCCTAATCCCCTTGGGTAATATTTGTTTGTCCTGCAAAAGTTGTTAGTTACTCCGTTTTTAATATAAGGATTAGGTTTATGTTTTTTGGTTATTGAAGGATGGCAATTAGTTTCAATAGAGATATGGAAGGGTTTTCATAATTTAAATAATCAGGGTGACAATTGATGGAAGCGAGCTGTGTGATTACTGTGACATGACAGTGAAGTGCGGGCATTTGGTTCTTATTGATGCTCAAAGATAAACACTTTTAATTTCCCTAGCTAAACAAAGGAATCGTAAGCATAGATGTTTATGTTCTGATGTTTATGAGCTTGCATTACGTAATGTGCCAACCTTTGTGAGGTGAGATCATCTGTTGGAAAGTAAAAAATATATGACTTGACACAAGTTAATTTTATTTCTTCCATTCTTGATAACATTTTGGATTATCGGACTATTCTTTGGGTCAAGTTTTGATTATCGGACTATTCTCTAGGTCAAGTTTTGGTGAAACTTCCTTCTAGACCACCTGAGTACTTGAAAACAAAGAAATCTAGCGGGGTTTTCGATGGGGGAAAGTTTCGACGGTCAAGTTAGAATAATGTTTTTTAAGGAATAATTAAGGTAAAAATTAGTTAAGAGAGAGAAATATCTAAATATTATATCTATTGATAGAGATACGATTCTTGCTTTTGGTAGGATTCAGTTTCCTTGTTAGAGCGGATTCTCGTAAATATGAGTCCCACTTAGAAAGATATATTCATTGACTTGGGGACTGAGCTGGATCCCCTAAATAGGACTTTTATCCTCTTTAGGTAACTAAATGTGCTTATCCTAATATAACTCCAAAAATTACTTTGTGCTGGGGTATGAGCTCGGATCTGGAGTGCTATCCAAATAACCACTTGATTGGGCTGATTGAGGGAGTCCAGTTATGGAGTTCGGTTATCATAAGTTCCTCCCAAAGTAATGGACATTTATGTCAAGAAGCATTGAAGTTACTAAGGCGGCGACAGATCTGGCATATGATTAAAACAATACGCCTTTTCGGTTTTCCCGCGGCTAATAGTTGTTCCTAGGGTCGCCTCGATTTCCACACAAAGCAATTAGTTTTGGCAGTCTGTCAATTCATATTCCATACTGGCCATCCAAATGTCAACCATCCCATGGTTCAACCCCACTATAAAAGCCTTCTTCAATTCTACATTATCACCTTTTGCTCATTTGTTCTTCTTCTTGTCTCGTGCTTCGCTCATTTCTTGTGTTCATCATTCTCTTGCATTCACCTGCTTCTTTTTCTCAACCAAATCCTTTGATCAACTGTAGGTTTGTACTTGAAATACTCTTTTCTGCATTTTTACTTTCATTTGTTTGTTTGTTTACCTTGGAAATGAGTGAATCGAAGAGCTCAAGTGATAGAGTTAGGATTAGCAAGGATTTGTTAGATAATAGTTCTCTAAGTACCTCTACCAGCAGCCCACCTTTGAGGGAGGACAATTCAAGCCAAGCCGAAAAGGAAGGAGCCATATCCTCTCTCCCGGGTTGGGAAGCATCGGCCCTGTTATCAAGACTTCTAACCTCTTCAATTTGAGGGAAAGGCTGGGGATATCCGACCAGTACGATCTCCGAGCCCCGAACCCTTCTCTCCGAGCTAATGCCAAGTTCAGTGGCAAGAAGAGGATAGTCCTCTATGAGGCTGACATAGAGGCTAGAGTGAACATTCCGCTGAACTAGTTTGAAATAGTTCTCATGAATTACTACAATATTACAGTAGGTCAGCTTCATCCCAATGCTTGGCGGACTATCTCAGCCTTGCAGATCTGGGCGTTAAAGCATGATATAGAGCTCGCTATCAAATTATTCAGGGCAACATGTGGTTGGCTTACGAATAGCTATGAAGGATCCCTATTCGGAGTCATCCGAAGACACCAAGTGGTGGTCAGATTTCTGAACTGGTTCTCATGTGCTTTCTAGTGAAAGGTGTGAATTTAATTTCTACTCTTTCAAAGGTCTATTCTTGGGAGCACCATGATCGGCAAGCTTAACATGTTGGTAGGCTTGTTGAAGGAAGAGAAGAAGAGTATTGTCAAGTTGAAGGTGAAGTTTGGAGAGGTCGAGCAAAAGGCCAATAGTGCAGATAAGAGAGTTGATAAAGCTGAGGCCAAGGCGAAAAAGGCTGTGGGGTCTCTTCGCAAAGTGGTTGAGGCTCAAAAAGCAGCTAAGGAAGCTGCTCAAAAGTTTGTCGAGGTTGAGGCTCTTCTGGCCAAGGATAGGGAAGCGCTCCAACCTGCAAAGGTTGAGCTAGAGAAGAGCCAGGCGGAGAAGGCTGATCTCAAGAAGAAATACACCAAGCTCAAAGATCAGTCCATGGAGCTCGCCGTTGATAGGTGCATTGTCTTCAGCAAGAAACTAATCAATGTTGTGAAGGAGAAGTTTCCCGATGAATGCTTGTCCTGGATAGATGGCATCTATCCGAATGAGTAGTTAGGCTTTTATTTCCAGTATAATCATTTAGGCATGTACTTGTAATGAAATACTTTGAAATGAAATTGCCTTTTGAGTCCGAACTTCATTTTATCATGAATTTATTCTACATAATTAATCCGACAAATTGCGATATTGTTGAACTGTGTTCATAATAGAGCCATCGAAGCAACTCCGTATGAAATAATACCGAACTAGATTAAAATAAACAAAGCTCTAAGTGTTATTAATGAACTAAACTCAGAGATTGCATGGGCGAAGATGCCGAACTAAATTTTAAGATACTATTCGTGAGGCAAAATTGGCGAACTATTATAGAATATATATGCTCACTGTGAAGCTGCCGAGCTGAGTTATGTATATAATATTAAATGAAAAATGCTTGTGGCATAACCGCCGAACTGAGCTTACAGAAAAAGAGATGCTCTTTGCAAAACTATCGGGTTGAGCCACATAATAATAAAGGTGCTCGTGGCGAAATCGTGGGGTTGAGCCACATAATTATAAAGGTGCTTGTGGCGAAACTGCCAAACTGAGCTACAGGATAATAAAAATGCTCGTGGAAAAACTACCGAACTGAGCTTCAGGATAATAAAGATGCTTGTGGAGGAACTGCCAAATTGAGCTACATGTTACTGATTTTTCTTCAAGTTGGATCTATTCCTAAAAGTGCGGTAAGAGCTTTCCGGACTTATCTTTGACACAATAGGCACCTAAGTTTACCATTTTATGTTCTTCATATGGCCCTACCTCAAGGGCTTTCTTGAGGACGATCTCTCCTACTCAGAACGTGTTTGGTTTCGACTTACGATAGTTGTTTGTATGCCGCAGCTTGGAGTTGAGCGAGCTCTCTCTTTTCTAGCATGTCTAGATGATGCAATAGCCGATTCTTATTGGTTTCTTCATCATACTGAGAAGCTCAGTTTTCTTGTTATACCTTTTTATAGAGATAAGATTCCTATCTTTGATAGGATTCGGTTACCTTGCTAGAGTGGATTCCCATCCTAAATAAAAGTCCCACTTGGAAAGATATTTTTGTTGACTAAGGGACTGAGCTGGATTCTCTAAATAAGACTTTTATCCTCTTTAGGTAACTGAATGTCCATGTCCTAATATAACTCTGAAAATGACCATCTGTGCTGGGGTATGGCCTCGGATCTGGGGTGTTATCCAAATAACCAACCGGGCTGCTCGAGGGAGCCCGGTATGGAGCTCAGTTATCAATTCTCATATTTATACTTGCTAGGTTTTTTCAGTTCTTACATTTGAAAAAGAAAACATTTGGAAAAAAAAATTGAAATAATGCCAAAGAAGCCTTATTGGAAAACGAAGACCCCATAAAATATCTCTTTTAATTTCCTCTCTGATGGCCTTGAGCTAAAATCTTCGTTACAATTGATGGTCTTTTATAGCCTTTATTCTTCATTACTGAATGTGGACTGACACAATTTTGTTTTTCTTGTCTATTTGTGGTCATAGGCGATGCAGAGAGGGATTATTGGAGCCTACTTCGTGGCAATCAAGAAAAGCATAGGGAGTCACCGAGGAAGGTCAGAATTAGTATATTTTCAACTTCCAATTGGATGATTATTATTATTATTATTATTATTATTATTATTATTATTATTATTATTATTATTATTATTATTTTGGGATAAAATCCAGAAAATTTCAACAGCCTGTTATTATCAGGCTAAATGTTTATTATTGCTTCCACAGGGGAGGAAAACGCTTCAGGGGTGGCGGTAAACACTACAGGTCTAGAGATAATTCTGGAACTGGTCGGCCAAATAAAGCTCAGAAAGTTGGAGCATAACGAGAGTCAAATATGAATTGGTGACAACTTTGACAACCTAGGATTTTGCAATGGGAGAATAGGTGCATTTGTGCTTGATCTCCCTATCCTAATGTTATTTTTGCGAGCTGGTTTTGTTCTCTGTTGGGGGATTACAATGTGGTATTTTATTTTGTAACAGAAATGATCTATAACTTGATCTTTAATTATTTTCATAGGTTTGATATACTTGATCTTTGGCATCACACCACTGTAAAAGACCCCCTGATTTTAACTTTTAATATATATATATATATATATATATATATATATATATGGTTAAAAAATCTAATGGCATCAATCACTTGGATATGGTTTGGCAACCAATTATTAAACGTTCTTTAATTGTGAAGTACTGAAGTTCATTATTTGAATAGTTGAATAATTTTCATAAATATTTAATATGGACTTTCTTTTTAATTTTAACATGAGTTTTTGTAGGTCATTGTTTTTACATTTACTTTTGATTTGATATAAATGGAAATTGCAATAAAATTATAAAAAAAATTAAAAAAATACTATTATGCTATTTATGTTTGTCTCGAAACTCTATGTCGATCTTCAAATGAATTATGGATGTAAATACTTATATAGGGGCTAAAAATGTAAGAAAGTGCAGTTATTTTAGCACATTTTTAATAAATAGATTTTTTTTTGTCTCTTTTTCAACAATTACAAGGCATTTTGGCATTCTTTTTACCAAGCATTTTTCCTCAAAAATAATACTAGAGACGAAGTTCTTATTTTTGCTCCAAAAACAATTTAAGAGACAAAATAGAACTTTGAGAATAGTATGAAACTATAAAACATTAGAGCCTGACAAAACAATATCTTTAAACAATTAGAAGGAAGTGATTAATCTTTTTATGAATCTATTCAGTGCAAATTTGAATCTGCTGGATTAATGGATTTTAAATACAATATGCTTATTAAAAAAAACCATTAATGAAAAGGAAAAAATGAAATTGGGGTAAAAAAAATTGTTAAAGAAATGAGGGAACTAAAAGGGCTTAAGACATGAAACGTAAAAATTTAGGAGTTCAATTAAAAAAATAAAAATTATGAAAACCAAATGTAGAAATAAATGTAAAAGTTGAGGGCCAAATCATATTTTTGCCATTATTTTGTTTTTCGCTAACCGATCCTTTTTTAATTTTTCTTCCAAATGTGAATTATTAGGCAAATAAGCAGAAGGGGAAAACAAGCCGTTGAACATTTGAAAAACAAGAGGGGAAGAAAAGGGCAAGGAAAAGGAGGGCTGAATCCGACGTGTCTATATCTACACTATTCAAAGGAAGCCAAGATGCTCGACATTTAACCTATAGGGTTTGAATCTGCAGAGTCCGCCCCTTTATTTTTGAATCTCTCTCTTTACCGTTTCAATTTCTCTATCTATCTTTCTCTCTCTCTATCATTCACTGTACATCCTCAGTGTATTTGCAGATCTCTTCTCTCGATTGCTTCATTAGGATCTGCAAATGCCCACCCTATCGATTCGATCATCGACTCGGTCTCGCCTCTCTTTTGCTTCATTTCTTTATCTAAAGCTCGCTTTGGTAAGGCCTTTAGTTTTTTTTTCCCTTTGTATTCTGAAATGTGAAATCTTTTTGATTGATTTTAAATTATGTTTCTCAAATTCGTCCTATCTATGTCTGTTCGTCTGAGGTTTTTGGATTATAGGGAATTTGCGTGATTTAATTAGTGATTTGGGGTCATTTGCTCATTAATTTTGAAAAGTTGTAACCTTGATAGTGGTCTAGCTTTTTGAATTCAAGAAATTCTCTTTGTGGTATGTTTCGTTGACTTATATTACTGAATTTCATCTTTTTGATATTTAAATTTCAAACCCTACAGTAAACTAAATGGAGCCCTGATCTCCAAACCTTAGCTTTATTGAAACCTAGTAGAATTCATGGGCATAAATGTCTCTGGTGCACATTTGTGCTGTATATTGATATTTCCTGTTGGTCGTGTCTCTTTCTGATGTATTGGAAATAAACACTGAGCTAAGCAAATCTTTGGATAATTTCTCTGGGAATAGTTGCTTTCTGTTCTTTACCCATCGTATGAGCTTCTTTCCTTTTGTGTTATTGGAATTTCCTTTTTCTTTATGTATTAATTTTGCCGTTTTTCTTTGCGAGAAGGGAGACCAACTTGCTTACTAGGGAGAGTTTTATCATGATTTGGACAACATACTTCGGAGAGAATTGTTCTAAAGTTGGAATTGGGGTATGCTGGTTCATTTTTCTAACAAAGAACAATGGAAAGTGACAAGTCAGTTTCTGTTCCCTATGATGGGCGCAGTGAGGGAATCCAGAGAATCCGGCCTCTGCATGGGTAAGCTTGCAAAACTATTTCCAATATTTATATTTGTGTTAGGGAATTCCCTGCAGAACCTCTTACTTTTTGAAGTGCGGACATAATCTTGGTGGCTTTGCTATGTGCTTGCTGTGCTAATCTCGAGATGCATTGACAGCATTTTTTGCAGCTTCCATTTTAAGAGAAAAAGCTTTTTCTCGTGCAACAATTGCTACCTTTTTTTTTCACTCAGCTTTCCTTTTTCTTATCCTCCCTACAGCTATAAGTACAAATATGCCATGTTCTTCTTCATCTAGAGATTGGAAGTTTTGATTATTTTGGTCCCAGTAGTTTAACATTTAAACTCTCAAGATGGTCTTTCATTTTATTGCTTACTCTGGTTGATATGATTCATGTACCCTTTGATGAGAGAATACTTTTGTTATGACTACTAAATTTGAATTAAGCCATGCATTTCTTTCATAAATTTTGTTTCCAGACGGACTGTTGGCCCGGCAAGGCGATCGACAAAAGGGCAATGGACAGCTGAAGAGGTAATGGTTTAGTATTTTATCAATATATAATTCCTAGTATTGCTCTTATATGCTTATCCTTGATGTTGGCTGGTATTTAAGTTGAAAAGATATTATGTAACAAAGATGCCTCAGCCCATGTTGCTTTGGCAGATTTTTGGAAAATTGCCAGTTTACCCTGCTCTAATTGATGTGTCTAATTTGAACTTGGCCTAATCAATGTCTGAAATTCTAAAATGATGCTTCGCATTATATTTATATATAGTCACAAATATCATTGCTTTCTATAATATTTGTATCATTGTTTGGGTTATGTGCATGTAGGATGAGATTTTGTGCAAGGCTGTTCAACGTTTCAAAGGAAAGAACTGGAAAAAAATTGGTATGGTTGTGATTTATATATTTATTTAAATCAGTACTTTAAGAAGACATGGATTATTTTTCTTTTTTGTTTACCCTTCATTTTTCCCACCGTGTTATATCTCAACTAATAGAACTAGTCTGACTACTACTTTTGATTCATGTGCCTGAGCTCTCTCATTCTGCTCAGTTGTCACCATTGTTGCTTGGCCATTATATTTTTTACAAAACATTTTATGTGGTTATCTAGTTGTAATATTGGGATATCTGCAGCTGAATGTTTTAAAGATCGGACAGATGTTCAATGCTTACATAGGTGGCAGAAGGTCCTAAATCCTGAGCTTGTCAAAGGCCCTTGGTCAAAAGAGGTAGCCACATAGTTGTGTCTTGTCTATTTCAATTGAGACCCTTCTCTTTTGCTAGCTCTCCATCAGATTGCACAATCTGGATATTCCTCAAATTATTTGAACTTACCTGCTTTTTGTCAAAATGTAAACAGGAGGATGAGATGATAATTGAACTGGTTAACAAATATGGGCCCAAAAAGTGGTCCACAATTGCACAGCATTTACCTGGACGAATTGGAAAGCAATGCAGGGAAAGGTAAGCTAGCTATTGCTGACTAGACGGATATACTTATGTTCTCTTAGTTTATACTTATTGTCAAAAGCTGCATTACCTTTGTTGGAAAATATTACTAGTAACAAAATTTTTTAAATTTTTATTGTCATTAATTTTCAGCTATCTTATTGTTGCTTTTGCATTGACACATGCATGATACTTTAGGTGGCATAATCATTTAAATCCTTCCATAAACAAAGAGGCATGGACACAGGAAGAGGAGCTGGCCTTGATTCGTGCTCATCAGATATATGGGAACAGATGGGCCGAGCTCACAAAGTTCTTGCCTGGAAGGTTTGTTCTCATTATTTGCAGGAGTCAAAAACCTTTTACTTTATTTGGCTAGAGGTGGTCTATACTTGTCATTTATTTTCTTAAATGTGACATCTCCAGATTTATTTTCTGTGATATATGTTATTTCCGTCAGTTTGGTGAGTGTTAAGTCAACAAACATGGTTTCTGATTCATCTATCTTATTATTTTCAACAGGACAGACAATGCAATAAAAAATCACTGGAACAGTTCTGTGAAAAAAAAATTGGGTTCTTATTTGGCATCGGGTCTACTAGAACAGTATCAAGGTCTCCCTCTTGTTGCACATCAAAATCAACCTGTGCCTTCATCTTCTTCAAAGGTGCAAACCAGTGGAGATGATACTGGACTGAAGGGTGGAATTGAAACAGAAGAAATATCAGAATGCAGTCAAGAGTCAATTGCTAAATGCTGCTCTCAGTCTGCAAGTGGCTTAGGTAATGCAGTGTTGCATAGAAGAGAAGAATTCCAGATTACTAACGAGTCTGGTCTTGTGAAGGAGCGAAGCTCCAGTCCAGCATCTTGTTCAGATCAATACTTCACATCAGTGGGAGATGTCACTTTTTCCATTCCAGAAATACCTTGTGAAGTGGGTTGCTCTTCCAACTTTCTCCCACAAAACTTCTCTGATAACACCATGACTTCTGCAAGCAGTGATTGCCAGTATAATTTGCAGGAGTTGCCTAACATACCCTCTATGGAACAAGGTCAGCAATCATCAGGGTTGCCAACAAATTGTATAGCTGCTAATGAAAACCGTCATCTGATGAATTTTCCATTTCAAATATCCATGGGCCTAAGCCTTCCTACTTCCATGGGGAATATCGTGGAAAGTTCTGCTAAGCCAAACAATTTGTTGATGTCTGAAGATGAATATTGCCAGTATTTATTCTCAGAGGAACTGAATGCCGGGATGTTCTCTTCTGGAAATTTTACAAAGGGCCCCGACTCAGTTGCATGTGTAGATTCCATAAAGCATCAATCATCGAACATTAAAATATCTGAAACTGAGAAAATTCCACATTCATATAGCCCCTCAAAATCTGGGGTTTTGATCACTTCATGCAGTCAATCATTCCCATCTAATCCTTCACTACTTTCTGCTGATGATAGCACACTTGTCTGCAGTAGGGAAGCTAATCAGTTAATTGCTCAGCCCCTTACATCCCATGAACAAGAGTTGATTATGAGTGCACATGATGGCTTTATATGCACCAATAGCACTGATAGCTCATGTTGCGATGGTGTTACAAATAAACCAGGCATGCAAGAGCCACATTATCTGAAGGAACCTTCAAAACTAGTGCCTGTGAACTCTTTTACTTCAGGCACTGGTGCTATAGAATCATGCAATGGCACTGTAAGCTCCCCCCGTGATTGTGGTACGAATAACACAGGCATGCAAGAGCCCCATTATCTGAAGGAACCTTCAAAATTAGTGCCTGTGAATTCTTTTACTTCAGGTGCTGGTGCTATAGAGTCATGCCCTGTTGATGATATAACAACTATGCAAACAAAACAAGATGGAGCTGGAGGTCTATGCTATGAGCCTCCTCGTTTCCCTTGCTTGGATATTCCATTTCTTAGTTGTGATCTTATACAATCTGGTAGTGATATGCAACAAGAGTACAGTCCTCTTGGTATCCGCCAACTAATGATGTCTTCCATGAACTGCATCACTCCATTTAGGTTATGGGATTCACCATCTCGGGATGGTAGTCCTGATGCCATGCTGAAAAGTGCTGCTAAGACTTTCACTGGTGCGCCATCCATTTTGAAGAAACGAAGTCGTGATTTGCTGTCACCTTTATCTGATAGGAGAGGTGACAAAAAGCTTGAGATTGACCTGGCATCTAGTTTGACCAAGGAGTTCTCTAGGTTGGATGTTATGTTTGATGAAAGTGAGATGCACAGACCATCTGTCCTGTCTCCATTATCTAATCAGATAGGGAACCATGTGCTCTCTGAAGAAGATAAAGAAAACCTGGATCCCTCTCTGGATGGCGGAAAAGAGAAGGGGAGAAATTCCTTTGCATTGCCAGATAATAATATTTCTGAGAAAGATTACCATAGCAGTAGTTCCCAGGTCAACATGAAGCAAGGGAACGATGGTGATGTTAATGCTAAGGCTAATACTGATGCTAGTTCCCAAACTGTGAGTCCTTTCTTATTCTTTTTCTTTTTCTTTTCCTCTTTATAGCAACAATGACTTCATTTGTTTTTACCTAATATCGGCTTTTGCTATCTTTCCCCTCTTCCTCCATTTGATAGGTAGAACAGCCGTCTGGAGTGCTTGCTGAAGACATCATGAATGATATCCTATTCTTTTCTCCTGATCAAGTTGGTCTTAAAGCAGATAAAGCATTTGCTCCAAGTTCCCGCACTCCAAAGAATTTATACCGTATAATTTTGGGAACTTTATCAGAGCAAGCTGCTGCTTCTGAATCTTCATCCAATTCATGCATAAATAATGATTCTCCTACCAATTGCCAGAAGAATCGTGAAAGTCATTTAGTTGCAGCTACATTAGTACAGTCTGTTCCTTCATCAGCACCTTTAGAGAATACAGTTGATAAAAATAAAAATGATGCTGGTACTGAGAACCTTAGCATGTAAGTTTTAGCTGTTATTCTTTATGAGCATTTCTTAGTATAGTCACTTCATTGGTTCTGCTTCTTTTTTCAATAGTTTTGTTCATTCGTTATGTTGCTTAAATAATTGTTTTTGGTTTTAGATTTGGTGAAACTCCTTTTAAGAGGAGTATTGAATCTCCTTCAGCATGGAAGTCTCCTTGGTTCATTAATTCTTTTTTGCCTGGCCCAAGAGTTGACACAGACATATTCATTGAGGTATGGAAAACTCAGTTAGATAATATATCTTTTCTCATTGCTAAGATTTGCAAGATTCTTAAACTAATTGGATCTTGTTTCCAGGACATTGGGGTTTTCATGAGCCCTGGTGATAGAAGCTACGATGCTATTGCATTGATGAAGCAATTAAGCGAGCAAACTGCCTCAGCATACGCTGATGCTTTGGATGTTTTGGGAAATGAAACACCTGAAACATTACTTGAAAAACAGCGCAACAACAATCATAATATAGACCAAGAGAACAACGATGCACCAGTTGATCAGCTCAACAATCATTCCCATTTGGCTTCCAATGTTTTGGTATGAGTGTGTTGGGCAGAATATTTGACATGGATATTATAATTATTAGCAGCATCCTTGTCTGTATTAAGTTTCACGATATCAAACTTTCTGCATCCCTGTTGTGTATAGTTGGTCAAACCCTATACTAAGTTTCACAAGGCTAAAATTTCTGCATCCTAGTTATGCCTATATTACCATTATCAACATCCTTTTTCTATGCCCTATATTCTTTTGTTTTGTATTGCTTCATGTAAGAGTTATCCAAGAAATTAATCTGAAACTTATTGCAGACAGAATGCCGCACCCTTGATTTCAGTGAATGTGGGACACCTGGGAAGGAAACAGAAAGGGCCAAATCTTCAACTGCAGTTAGCTTCTCAAGTCCTTCCTCGTATCTGTTGAAGGGTTGCAGATAGTAATTTTTCATGGTTGATGCATTCTGTTGTCAAAAAATGTAATTTGTATTATATATATGTATCCAATTTTCCCTTTTTTCTTTTTGGTAATTCTTCCTATCGTTAGTTGTCTCGCACCCCAAATAGTTAATTGATAGATGAATGTATTGAGTGTATCAATAATTCTTTTCCCCTTTTATACGTCTTTTGTCATCTTTGCGTATCGCTTAAATTTGCCTTAGAACTAAGCAAATATCAAGTGCTTGGTGCTTAAATAAAAGAAAGTCCAAGGCAAGAATTTGTTAACTCAGTAAGGTTGATAGTTGCAAAAGCTGATGAATTTTTTATTGGCTATTATTGTGCGAGGATAGGCGTTCTGGTAATTCATATTTTTCACTTATTTAATACAAAGTCTCGTTCATTTCCGTTTGTAGCAGGGCTGAGTATATCACAAAATGCCTTCTAAAGCTAAGAGTAACCCCTGGCATTTGTTTACATAACTCTTGCCAATTTTCATCAAATCTTCAGGAGCATCAAAATGTTCTTCCAGCATTGTAACTTTCATTGACGCAAACTCAGATGAACACACATCAAAAGGAAGGAGAATGGACGAGAAAGAAATAGAAATGATTCTTGTTAACATATATTTTGCATAGAGGAGCCCAGTCAAAAAAAATATAAATACAAAACGTCGGCAATTGCAACTATTTTTTACCAAAAGCAAAACTTATTCGAATGAAGCTTTCATTTATTCCCTCTACGAGGGCTACAATTATTATGCCATGTGACCAAAAACAAAATGGAACCCACCAATTTGTGGTGCTCGACACAGGTTTAATAAAAACGAAGTTTCAGATTCTTGGTTCTATGAAGCATGGGTGACGGCTGCATGTATTGCGTCTGCAAGATGAGGGACCGTCTTAGAACTTAGACCAGCCATGCTTATTCTCCTGCGTAGAGAATCCAAATACCAAATTAGAATTTTCATTTTTCAAGTCAATATCTGTCACATAATATGAAAATTTCACGGTATACATGACCAGAAATGGTGATATAACCAACAGAAAGCTGCAAATCAACATTTTATATGCAGACCTCCGCATACTAATGAATATTTTTGTTCTGTTGATGTTAATTATTATTTTGGCAAAGCAATACAAAAGAACTGCAGACCAACAGAGAGGAATAGAGCTTATTACCCGTCAGATGTCATGTAGATGTGGTACTCTTTAGTCATGAAGGCAACTTGCTGAGAGTTCAGGCCGGTGAAAGTAAACATCCCAATTTGTTTAATAATGTGGCTCCAGTCACCAGGTGTTCCTGCCAAATATGAATATGAAATAATTCAATCAAGGATAATGTTAAAATACGGAAAGAACTTCAACAACAAACTAACATTGGGCAATTGGTCATAGCTGTGTCCATATGCACAATGGATATGCACTCCAAGTGCCTACCAATTTGAGTTTCAAGATTGAGAAATATAAATGAGTTCCACTGCCCCATATTTGAATTCAGCTCTCTCCTTTTTCCAAACAAAAAATTTCTAAAAGCACTAGCCCAATCAAAGACAAATATAAAATATATCCTTTGAAAACATGTGTAGAGTACACATTTATGCATTGGTTCATGCAAGTTACTACGTTTCCTAAGCTCCTATATATTCAGACACAGCTAAACCGTTTCTTTGGAAGAAGAGAAAGGAACTAAGGCCAAAATCACAACCCATTAGGAAAGGAACCAAGGCCAAAATCACAACCCATTAGGAAATACATATGTTACTCAAAACTCAACCAGCACTGTCCCCAAATATGTATTTGAAAATAATTGAGGGATTGATAACACCATCAGAATGTCAATAATAAGAAGAAATGTAAGGGACTGACAAATAGGAAGAGAAACACAAAAGTAAATAACCTCTGGCACGCAAGGCATCAAAAAGTTGCCTTCTCATGCTAATAATTCGATCAGCCATTGCCTTCAGCTCAATAGTCCACTCATTATACAAATTCCTGCAGACAAGCCATAAAGAAACTTTGAATAACAAGCATAAAATTCTCCCCCAATGCCTCAGAGTAAAAAACTGAAGTTGTAGACGAAAATTTAAGGACCGGACTTAAACATTCTTTCGAAGAATAATACAAACAGAACCTTGCCAGATTGCACAGGGCAGTCAAAAACAGTTTCTGCATCATTACCTATCTTTCAGTATGAAAGCCACTATAGATGCACCGTGAATGGGTGGATTTGAATACATAGGCCTGATTACAAGTTTAAGCTGGCTCTCAACCTTGCTTGCAACATCAGCAGTCTTGCAAACCTGTGAGGATATGAATACCATAAAAATGATGAAGGCTAGGGACCGACGAAAGTATGATCAATCATTGAATTTTATGAAGACACCAATCTTCAATATAAAATTTGGAAAAATAGGAGATCTCTTTAGATTTAATACCAGAGTACACCTAAAAATGCAGGTGCTTCCCAGAATAAAAAGTAATAGAACTTCCTTAAATGGAAAATTTCAGAATCATACAATGCTCAAGGCTCCAACACGTTCCCCGTAAAGCCCCATGTTCTTTGCATAACTTTGAGCTGCAAGAAGTTCACCACCATCAGCAACAAACATGCGAACAGGTTGTGCATCAGCATCCAGACTTCCACTAGCAAATCCCTGGGATAACATGATAAGATTCAATAATTCATACGAAATGATTTTATATGAACATTGACTTCTGAATCGCTAGATAAATGCTAATAAGCTAAGAATTAATGTTGTCTCTGTTGAATTCAAAGTCGACTACCTGATAGGCACTATCAAAGAAAGGCATCAACCCCTTCGATCTCATCAACTGCCTGATCTGCCCCCACTGCTGAAGAGTTGGATCGACGCCTGTAGGGTTATGAGCACATGCATGGAGTAGTACAATAGCTCCAGGTGGGGCAGAACCGATATCTTCCAACAAGCCTGTTCACAACATCAAAAATATATCATGGACAAAAGTAATCACAAAATCTAACCAGTAGAACAGAATGAGAGGATCTGGAAATATTTTATTTTTCTAACAGGATGTCCAAAAAAAATTATATTCAGCGAGAGATGCAACATAAAATCAGATGATAACAAAGAACTGCTAATTGAAATCTCAGGCAGAGATATATAGTTTTTGATGGAAAGTTCCAAACCTTGGAAGTTCAGTCCACGTGTTGCTGGATCATAATAGCGGTAAGTTTTCACGGACAGTCCAGCCAAAGCGAACACTTTAGGGTGGTTTCCCCATGTTGGCTGGGGAATGTAAATGGTACGCTGCATAGAAAAGCAATCTGTAAGGACCAGATGGACCTACATTTTATCCCTTATGATAATCAAAAAACCAATGGTTAAATCATTAATGATTAAAAATTTACTTGAAGATAATGCTTGGCCAAAAATTCAGCTCCAACCCTCAAAGAGCCAGTGCCAGACAAGCACTGAACAGTTGTAACCCTGTTCTCCTTAATTGCAGGGCTATTTTGAAGCAAGAAAGCGAGCAGTCAGGTGTAAAAAAAAAATAAAAATAAAAAAGATTCAGAACAAAAGTATAACCAAATAAGCAGTACCTGTCAGCACCAAATATAAGCTTAGCGCTCAATTTGTTGAAATTAGCCAGTCCAGTAATAGGAAGATATTCCTTTACTCGGGACCTACATAAAAGTAAGCGAAATCTTGAAGGTAAATAAGAACAACCCATTCGAGCTGTGCATGCAGTAACAACAAATAACAGCAACAAAAAAGCTCACCCATCATTAACAAGCTCCTGCTCGGCTTTCCTTACCACATTCAGAACAAGAGGTTTTCCTTCCTATTACACAAAAATATCAATTCTTAAGCTTCCCAGGGCACAACTAACATATTTTCAATCCATAACTAATCAAAAATTAATCCATCTCTAATACCATGCTTATCTTTTTATCAAAATCAAATAGGATACAAATTGACAGCAGTAAAAACTGACCTCAGTTCGATAAGCACCAACGCCTAAATTCAGCTTCACAGGGCTAGGGTCTTTGTTATAAGAGACAGTTACCTATTCGTCAAATCAAAATCAGAAAAAAAAAATGGAAAAGAGGTCAAAACATGAGAGAATCAAGTGGGCGATGCATACGCCGAGAATAGGATCTTCAGGGGCGCGAACAACGTGAGAGAAAACAGAATTGCCATGATTAGCAGAAGTTGGAGAAGCAGAAATCACAGTGCCCGAGTAATTTTGAGAGTCCACATCGACACCGAGGTGTCTAGCCAGGACGCTTATTCTGGCAGAAGAATCAGTGAAATCTGAGCTCATTTTGAACCAATTTGTTTTATCTAATTTGAACAAAGATTGAAACTTTTTATTGTGGGTATTGAGATCGTGAATAGTGTTTCGTTATATGATAGATTGGAGAAGAAGAAAGCTTATTTTATTTCAATCTCTATCAACCGTGGCAGAGAGTCTTACGCATGGGGAGTGAGGGTGGCTGTTATCTGCTGACACACACAACAATGTGTGGGCCCACTTTCTTAGTTTTCGTTTAAAAAAGGCAAGAAACTGTTAGTTATTTATGGATGGAATTTGAGCCCCATAACTTTTTAAAAACATCATTTAGGTCCCTTAACCAAAAATCATTTAGTTTAACTCCTAAATTTAGAAATTTGTCATAATCTAAATTGTAGTCTTTCACTTAATATTTATTAATTTTGAGGTTTGTATATGTAATCATGAAATAATTATATTTCTTATGTCTCCAATTGATATAATTTGTTTTTATTTATTTCAAATTATAGTCCATTTTCCTTTTTTAACAATACAAGTAATTGGTTAATTCATTAATTTACTTTTATTTGGTATTCCCTTCATTTATAAATGAATGAAAACTTATTTATTTTGTATCTATTTATAAATAAGTGTTTTTTTAAAAGAAATATTAGGTCAATTTTCAAAACACAACTAGTAAATTAATTGAATTTTTTTAGAAAGGACAAATTAATATAAATATAGGATAATAAATGAATTTAAACGCTTATATATGAATAAAAATATTTATTTTTATCAACAACTATTAAATAACATCCCATGCTTTTCAATTATAATATTATGTGCCTAAGAATTATAGAAATATTTTAAAAATATTAAGTATATTTTTTAATGTATGTAAAATTGAAAAAGAAAAATGTCTATCTATTATGAGGGAATATGGAAAGCATATATTTAAGTAAGATTGAAGGACTAATGAGGATAACCATTTGTAATTGGATGTGTTTGTAACTCTATATTTTGAAATACAAAAAATTTAGAATTGTAGCACTTTATTAGGATTGAGAGAAGGGATCAAGAAATTGACTGTTCAATTTTTATTGAGGGATTAGATTGCATATTTTAGTAAACTTTCCGGAGGCAAAAGATGAATTGTGTCTTCTTATTTATTTTTAGCAGATAAGTTATTTTCCTTCTGGATTTCAATGAGACGCGGTGACATGGTATCCTAAAATAACCGGATCAAGTTTCATTTTTTTATTAACCATCTGGTATTCATGGTTATTGATCTGGTGGTGTTGCAGGTTAGAGACTAGAAATAAGAGATTTGAAAATCGATTTCCGATACCTTATATGGGAAGAGACAAGATCATCTCCTAAAATTCTCTATTTTCATCTCAATCCTTCCTTTTCATTATTTCCCTAATAACAAATGTCTCCAAATGTACCCCAAAGTTTTGAGCTTGACATTCAATTTCCATTTTTTCCTATAACAAATAAAATAAATTTAACAAAAATCTTCCTTGTAAATGAGATAATTTAGAATTCGAACGAAAAAAAACTTAAAAAAGAAAAAAAATAAAAACAGCTTGTTTGTTATTGCCAATTCAATCAGGGCGAATTCAGAATTTATTGAAGAGTACGGACTAAAATCTAAATAAGCATATTAGGTCCGAATCTACAATAAACATGAAAAATTTGAATTTGTTTTAGTAAGCAAAAAAAAAATCTGGACCGCATAAACATTCATATTATTTATTTATTTATTTTTATTATAACTTTTATTTATAATAATATTGGCAAATCTATAATGAGAGTTAATAAATTATTTTAAAAACATCTTTTTCGTAATATTGACCATAAAAATAATTGTTCATGTCGTAATAATAGTCCAATAGACAGATAGAACGCAATTTTGACTTTTTTTCGCACTTTGTCCCGTCCAAGTTACTGTTTTCACGTTAAGCACAATTCTTTACCGTTGAAAGTTGAGCAGACAGCACGTAATTAATTCAATGCAGTGCGTACTATCTAATTAACAAACACACCACTATTCATACTTAATCCGACGATCCGCACTGTACAGTGCAGTGAATCGGAACTCCAATTTTTTTCTATATTAATAATGATACTTATTAAAGCAAATGGGTATATTTAGAACAAAATGTAAAAATTACTTTTTTTTTAAACGGACATTTATTTTGAAATAAGACCATTTTCCGAAAAGCCACTTATGAAATGGATTAACGGAGGGAGCACAAATTTAAACTAAACCTGATAAAAATAAAAAAAATAAAAAAAATAAAATTATATAACTTTATACATGCAACCTATAAATAAATAATCTAGGAGAGTTTTTTTTTTCTTCCCTCTCTCCTCACCTGTACAACATACATTTGAAAAAAAAAATCTAAATTTGTTGAAATGATATTTTGCTGATAATATAGTTAATTTAGAATAGAGAAGCTGGGGATTTTTTTTAAATAATGTTTAGAGAGGTTGAGGTGTTTTAACAAAAATGCAGTATTTCGCTGCATTATAGTATTGAAATTCATTATCCACATGGCGCTCCCAGGTTGAAGATGTAGAGGTCTACTGCATTGTCAGAGCTGTCTCCCATGGTACTGTGTGCTCCATTTCCAACCTTTCAAACACTTCATGAGTGGAGTCATGAAACACATTGCAGCAAATGCAAGAATGTTGAAAATAATAAAAAAAATATGTAAAAGTTGTGCTGAATCATTCAATCAATATTTTAGTTATTGATATTTCGAAACCATGTATTTACTAATATATTGTGTTTTAATCGCATTGATATATTTACAAATATGGGGATACTTTAATAAATTTACTATATCTAGTAATATATTGTGCTTTAATAAATTTTGTACAGTAAAATGCATGACTTGTGATGATACTTAATTGATGAAAATAAATAAAATACAAGATAGATAACCAATAATCAACTGGCTATGTAATAGAAATATTACATCATACAACATATTTAATATCTCCTACTACGAGATGTGGTACTATGGATAGGGGTATAAGGATCCATCTCGTATGGGTTGGGATCATTGTATTCCCCACTATATAATGGTTGATCCGCTAAACCCTGAGTGCCTACAACAGCTGGACCACTAAAAAGTTTATTAAAGAAATCATCTTGTGGTATTTTATGACTACTCTGTGTATACATGTTGCATGGTGTTGCATCTCTTTCAGATAAGCTTACATTCAAATCAACATTAAAACCATATGCGGTAGCTCCAGTTGGCCCAACTCCAAAATCGTAACATCTAGATGGACCAGCTGCAGTATCATACTGCCAAAACTGGTAGAATGAAGGTATACTTAAGGAGCTAGACGAAGTATCTTTCGAATATATGATCAGGACATAGGTTGGGATGCTTGGTGCATGCCAGGATAAATAGGAATAAAAGTAACTATCATCCTTCTTTCTGCCATACCTCTCCTATTACGTTTTAATCGTCAAAAATCTTCATATGGTATAGAAAGTGGTGGAATATATGCAGTATTAGGTACAGACTGACGGGATAATCAGTGGACGTCCTAAATATGCACCTAAAATGCTTTTTGATGCCAAATAAATATTATCGCCTTCATAAAATGATGTAGCAACATTGCTGTGAAATTTTCATTCAGCAGCATCGGCCTATATACAAATAAAAATTTTTTTATTAACATTCATTAATAATATATATAAGTTAAAAAATATATGAACAATAATACTGCATACCGATGCCCCCATTGTTTCTCCAACCAAGGTTATCTATCTTTTTGTCCACGCTACATGCTATTGTATTTATTGTGATCTCAGATGCAATGATGAATTGGGAACATGACCAGTAGTAACCTGATCATGTCTATTGTGCCACTTAAAAATAAAAGTTGAAAATTTCAATTCCTAATTTTGATTTGTGTGCCTCCTCAAGTCAATATAATGCACCACATTATTGTTTTACGAAGGGGATGAAATAAGCTAATCCATATCAAATTGTCTCATACATCTATCGGGTTAGTGCCACTCAATAATATGAAAATATATTAGTGGCACGACAGATCTCCAACTTACATGTCCACTAGTACAATTTTGTGGCAATAAGTGCATTACATTTTTATATGGTTCCCAATCCATTGACAAATAAAATTTAATAATCACCAAAATATTATACAAAATAATTATTTTTTATTATCGATATTAAATAATTTTCCATGACTTTAAAAATAAATATAAACCTGATAGTAGTGCTGCAAGTCCAATTCCTCTCGATAGTTGTTAACATCTTTATTATTATTATTATTCTCAAATCCAAAGGAGATCACCACCTATTACACAATAAATTATCAACTTGTCAGCATATTTTTTAACAAATAAAATATTAAAAATAATAAATAAATTTTACTTATAACAAAACGGTATGGCCCTGAAAAGTTGATAATTTGTTGTGTAACAGGTGACGATCCCCATTGGATTTAAGAAATAATAATAATAATAATAATAATAATAATAATAATAATAATAATAATAATAATAATAATAATAATAATAATAATAATAATAATAAAGATGTTAACAGGTACCGAGAAGAATTGGACTTGCAGCGCTAAGATAAGATTTATATTTATTTTTAAAATTATGGTAAATTATTTAATATCGATAATTAAAAATAATTATTTTGTACAATATTTTGGTGATTATTAAATTTTATTTGTAGATGGATTGGGAACCGTATAAAAATGTGATGCACTTGTTGCCACAATATTGTACTAGTGGACTTATGAGTTAGAGATCTACCGTGCCATTAATATGTTTTCATATTATTAATTGGCACCAACTCGATAGATGTATGAGATAATCTGATATGGATCAGTCAATTCTACCCCTTTCGCTGAATAATAATGTGGTGCATTCTATTGACTTGAGGGGACACACATATCAAAATTGGGAATTGAAATTTTTAACTTTCATTTTTGAGTGGCACAATAGACATAATCGGGTTATTATATGTCACGTTCTCTATTCACCATTGCATCTGAGATCACAATATATGCAATGGTATGTAGCGCAAACAAAAAGATAGATAACCCTGGTTGGAGCAATAACGGGGGCATCGGTATGTAGTATTATTTTTCATATATTTTTTAACTTATATTTATTATTGATGAATGTTAATAATTTTTTTATTTGCATTGTAGGTCGATGCTGTTGATGAATATTTCATAGCAACATTGCTATATCATCCTATGAAAATGAGAATATTCGTTTGGCATCAGAAAACATTTTAGGTGTTGTAGGAGCATATGATAGGACATCCATTGATTATTCTCATCCGCCTATACCTGATCCTGCATATATACCACCACTTTCTATACTATATGAAGATTTTTAACGTTCAAGACGTAACAGGAGATGTATGGTAGAAAGAAGGACGATAGTTGTTTCTATTCCTATTCATCCTGGTATGCACCAAGCACCCCAACCTATGCCCTAACCATATATTCAAAATGATACTTTTAGCTTCTTCAATATGCTTTCATTCCATCAGCCTTAGCAGTATGATGCTGCAGTTGGTCCATCTAGATGTTATGATTCTGGAGCTGGGCCATCTAGAGCTATCGCATATGGTTTTAATGTAGATCTCTATGTAAGCTTATCTGAAGGAGATGCAATACCATACAACATGTATGCATAGAGCAGTCATATGATACCACGAGATGATTTCTTTAATGAACTTTTTAGTGGTCCAACTGTTATAGACACTTAGGGTTTAGCGAATCAATGACTGTATAGGGGAGGATATAATGATCCCAACCCATCCTAGATGGATCTTGATACCCCTATCCATAATACCACATCTCGTAGTAGAATATTAAATATGTTGTATGGTGTAATATTTCTATCACATGACCAGTTGATTATTTGTTATCTTGTATTTTATTTATTTTTCATCAATTAAGTATCATTACAAGTCATACATTGTACTGTATAAAATTTATAAAAGCACGATATATTACTAGATATAATAAATTTATTAAAGCATCACCATATTACTAAATATATCAATGTGATTAAAACACAATACATTAGTAAATACATGGTTTCGAAATGTCAACCACTAAAATATTGATTGGATGGTTCAGCATCACTTCTACATTTTTTTATTATGTCTAACATTCCTACATTTGCTGCAACGAATTCCACGATCCCTTTCATGCCTGTCCATCTCATTGCGAATGCGAGTTGTTCTCGGCCAACCTTTTTTCCTCAATTCCATATATCAAGTTCAATTTTTGGGTTATAATTTGTGATCAATATGCTTTATGTAATATAGATTGAAATTCACCCTTATAGCATTTAAGTGCTTTGGATATGCTATAACAGTTGTCAACAAATTGGAATATATCAATATTCCTATTCATACATGCTACGATCACACGGGAACAAGGTATTTTAGTTTCTTGAAACTTACTACACTTGCATTCACGCTTCTCCAGGTTCAGTACATATGTGCCCGGCTCAACATTGACCTATGATGCTCATCCAGCAATTGTCTTGAACAATTTATAGCGACTATCATAACGGACAACAATATGTCCTCTAGCCTTATTAGCTTGTTTGTTTATAATTTCAACGCATTTAAGAGTGAAGAATAATCATTGGCCCATTTTAGTCATGTATAATGATAAATGCAAGTTTATCTATGTTTTTAGTGTGTTTTTACTATATTTTTTAGGATAGTTTTATGTTAATTTAGTTGTTTTAATAGTTAGTTTCTTCAATTGATGTTTTAATTGTCTAATTAAGTATTTTTGATGTTTTACGACTTAATTGAAAGAAGAAAAGAAAGTTAGAAGGGCTTAAATGAAGTTTGGCTTTTGGGATAACTTTGCAAAGAGGAAGAACAATTCACGTTTTGGGCAGAAGCTTAACACTCCGTGGAGTGTAAATCCACTCCATGGAGTGTCAAGACACTAGGTAGAGTAATGGAATGCTTTGGCACCTTACTCTACCGAGTGATGGAAAGATAACTTGCCTTGCTCCACCGAATGAAGAACACACTCTACCGAGTATGTAAATTGCTTTGGCCCTTGCTCTGCCGAGTGAATGAAAGAAGGAAATACTCTTGCTCTGCCGAGTGAATGAAAGAGGAAATTACCTGCTTTACCGAGTGAATATTCCAAAATTCTGAAATAAGAGGTTTTCTGCTTATATTGGAAGTATAAAAAGAAAAGAGGAAACAATGGTTAAATTGAACTCTCCTTTTGAAGATATAAAAGTGCATTTAGCTCGGGAAAAAGGGGGTTGTTCTGGACTTCTTGAATCCGAAATTCTGAGTTCTATTTTCTTCTCCTTTACAATGTTTTTGATGTTTAGCATGAGTGGCTAAGTTTTTAATTTCGATTCAAGGGTGATTCGATTCCAATTGTAATTTTGTGAGGCTTCGAACTCAACAAGGATTTCTTCAATCTAAGTAATTCTTATTTCCTTGTTCTTAATTTCTATGAATTATTTGTATTGATTAACTTGACGCCTTAATTCAATATGAATTTTTTAATTGCTATCCATGAGTTTGTGATCCGTAATTGTTATGAATGATTGATTCTAGTAGCAAAGAATTGGCTTATGTGTGTGTGATTTCGGCTTTCCGATTTACATAGCTTGCATAATAAATTCTAGGGAAATAAGATGCAAAATTAATTGACTTGTAGCTATCTCAATCAATTAATCTTTGTCTTAGTCATTCTCATTAACTCTTAATGCTATCATTGAAATGATATGGAACGCTATCGTGCCCAGTTAAATCAATGGTAAGATTTGATTTTAAATGCTTTGTTTGAGTCAATTACATTAGGAGAATTATTGCTTTCTACGGCTTTTCCGATTAAGTAGACTAAGTTCTTGGATTGAGAAATTAATCTTTAAGCCTACGATCAAAGTTGCAATTGGATGAGATTTACGCCTTTGAATTGGAAGTTTGGTAAGATTGATTTTCATTTAATTCAATATTTTTGCTCTCTGTTAATTTCTTGTTAATTTACTTTTAGTTTCAATTCAAAAGATTCAAAACCCCCCATTTACTTTATACTTTTGTTTTAACATTGAGAAATTAATCATCATAGTTCTCTTGGGATTCGATCTGGTTCCACTATTTCTACAAGTTAGATTAGGTGAATCAGTATTTATTTTTGGAGGGCGTCGACAACCCGACCAAAATTTGGCGCCGTTGCCGGGGAACTATATTTTTAGTTTCTCATTGTTTTATTTATTTGTTTGTTTTTGTTTATGACTCGTTTTTCTCAGACATTTGATTTGCAGTATAATCCTGAAATTGAGAAGACAGCGCGTCGATTGAGAAAAGAAGCTAGATTACGGAAGAGACGCCTTAAAGGAGAGTTGGAGATAGGATCAACAATTGGTGGAATTTCGATATTTGAAGAATTTGAAGAAAAGATGGCTGACAGAACTCTCAAGGAGCTAGCTGTACCAGATTTGAATCAACAACCTTTATGCATTACTTTTCCTAACCTTGCAAATGATTTTGAATTAAAATCTGGTTTGATTCATTTACTTCCTTCTTTTCGTGGCTGTGCAGGTGAAGATCCCCATAAACATTTGAAGGAATTCCATATTGTTTGCTCTGGAATGAAACCGCAGGGCGTGACTGAGGAGCAAATCAATCTTAGAGCTTTTCCTTTCTCTTTGAAGGATCAAGCTAAAGACTGGCTCTATTATCTTCCGTCGGGTTCAATCACTACATGGAGTGAGATGAAAAGGTTATTCCTGGAGAAATTTTTTCCCGCATCCCGAGCTGCCAACATTAGAAAGGAGATTTATGGCATCACACAGATCACAGGAGAAACATTGTACGAATACTGGGAAAGGTTCAAGAGGCTGTGCGCTAGTTTTCCCCACCATCAGATTTCTGACCAACTCCTGATTTAATATTTTTATGAGGGATTACTACCAATGGATAGGAGTATGATCGATGCAGCGAGTGGTGGAGCCTTAGTGAACAAGACACCTCAAGAAGCCAAATTATTGATTTCTAACATGGCTGAGAATTCCCAGCAATTCGGTACAAGAAGTGGAGGATCTACCAAGCAAGTCAATAAGGTAAGTGAACTTAAAAGTCAACTTTCTGATTTAACTGCTTTAGTTCGTCAAATGGCTGTAGGACAATTGCAAACAGCAAAGGCATGTGGAATATGCTCACTTCAAGGGCATTCTACTGATATGTGCCCTACATTACAACAAGACTCCACACAAGAAGCCAATACTGTAGGAGGATTTCCCGGTCTACCTCACAGGAAGTATGATCCCTATTCTAATCATTACAATCCTGGATGGAGGGATCATCCTAATTTCAGCTATGGAAATCAAGGAGGACAACAAAGGCCACCCCCTCAAAATTTCACTAGACCACCTCCAATCCCTACACAAACTCAAGCTCCAACTTCAGGTATGTCTTTGGAAGATATTGTTAAAAATCTTGCTAATAATACTCTTCGATTTCAACAGGAAACAAGAGCCAACATTCAGGAAGTAAGGACAAGCATTCAGAATTTAGGCAACCAAATTACTCAATTGGCCACTTCAGTTAGTAAATTGGAAGCTCAAAATTCTGGGAAGTTACCTTCACAACCAAAAGTGAATCCAAAGGAGAATTGCAGTGCGATCTCACTAAGAAATGGGAAAGAAATTCCTTCAGGATCCACTCCATCAAAAGAACCTGACATAGGCAAAGAAGATGATGAAGAAGAACCTCCCCCTAGGACAAAGCGTAAGGTAACATTCGACCCTCCTTTATCTCTTTCCTCTCACACTCCTATCCCTCCATTTCCTAGCAGGTTAGCTAAACCAAAGGAAGATGAGCAAGAAAAAGAGATCATGGATACATTTAGGAGAGTGCAAATCAACATTCCTTCGTTGGATGTTATCAAGCAAATTCCAAAATATGCAAAGTTCTTGAAGGAGTTATGTACCAATAAGAGAAAAATGAAAGAAAAAGGGAAGGTTGAGGTAAGTAAGAATGTGTCCGCAATTTTGCAAAGAAATATGCCAGAAAAATGCAAGGACCCAGGTATGTTTTCATTACCATGTGTGATTGGTGAAAAGAAAGTTGAGCATGCTATGTTAGACTTAGGAGCTTCAATTAATGTAATGCCACTTTCTGTTTACCAAGATTTGAAATTAAATAACTTACAAAAGACTGGTGTAGTTATTCAATTGGCCAACCATTCTTATATTCACCCCCTAGGGATTGTTGAGGATGTTTTGGTGAAAGTCAATGAGCTTATATTTCCTGTAGACTTTTACATTTTAGAGATGGAAGGTAATCCCTCTTCGAAATCAGCTTCGATTTTGTTAGGAAGACCTTTCATGAAAACGGCAAAGACAAAAATTGATGTAGATGAGGGTACTCTTTCTGTTGAATTTGATGGAGAGATTGTTAAGTTTAATATTTTTGATGCTATGAAATACCCTAATGATGTGCATTCTCTTTGTCAGATTGATGTAATTGATTCTGTTGTGCAGGATGTTCTTGCCCAAGAAAGTGTTATTAGGAAACAATTTGAAATTGGTCAAAAGGTGTTATACAATTCTTGTTTGAAGCTTATGCCTGGTAAGTTTCGTTCTCGCTGGATTGGCCCATTTGTTGTTACTAATGTGTTTTCCTATGGTGCAGTGAAAATTAAAAGCTTGGACACCGGTCAAATTCTCAAAGTCAATGGCCATCACTTGAAGATTTTTCGCGAGGGAGAAATTGTTCAATGTGTCATTAGCACACATTTGAATGATCCCCGATACTCTGGTACATCTTAACCAGTAAGACAGTTCTAAAAGTCGAGCTGAGGACTAATAAAAACTCAGAACTATTTCTCTTCCTTTTTCCTGTAATAGGTTTTCATTTTAACAATAGGTAGTTTGTGTCGTTTAAAGTTTTTGCCATTTAAAATTTTTCTCAAGTTTTTATGTGTCCCTAGTGTTTCATGTTATAAAGGACTACATACCTCATGCTTTTAATAGTCTTCATCTGGAATTTTAGCAGCAGTAGAGTGCAGGAAGATCAAAATCAAGCAAAACACAAGCAATTAGTCCTTGATTTAATTTTTGTGCAAAATGAAATCTCAATCAGGTGAGTATTACTAATCTTAATTACAGGAGAGGGCATGATTTTTAGTGAGGTTTTGGTGAAAAAATTGCAGAGTTAAACATAATATATTCTTTGGTTTTTGGTGAAATCTTCTTTGTTTTATGTTTCTATGTGTCGTGTTCTCGCACTCAGTGGAGTAAATTCACACTCCATCGAGTGGAATCACACTCGGTAGAGTGCGTTTTTACTCTACAGAGCGTCATTGATTCATCAAAAAAAAACTCAAGTTTCTTGCTTTAGTTTCCCGTGAAGTCACACTCGGTAGAGTGTGAGGACACTCCACCGAGTATCCCTCATTCCACCGAGTGTGTGCCCCTATTTAAAGCCCTCCCCTTCATTTTATTGCCCACGCTTTTATTATTTTGCCTTTTGCTACGTGTTTGCTCGGGTTCTCTAATTTCTACTCCACCGAGTAAGTCTTTTGCTTGCTCGATCTTCCTCGTGCATTAACTCATCACTCAAGTAAGTTCCTTTGTGCCTTTAATTTTTTTTAATTTCATTGCTGGTTTCTTACTCTATTCTCCTGAATTTTTTGAATTTGTACCTATTTTGAAATAAGATCTTGCATTGTTCTTGACATGGTTGAGATTATTATGATTGTAATTGATTTAGGTGCATGTAATTGGAAGCGCTTTCCACCACCACCGCCTCCTCCATCCGAGTGAATCCAGTTTGAGTTGCTGAGGACAGCATCAACTTTTGTGAGGGGGGTAGCGCTTCTCTGAGCTCTAGAATGTTGCTAAAATCCAGGAAGTCTACTTTTCCTTTTTCTTTATATCATGAAAACACTTGTGTTCTTTTGTTTTATGTTTTGTTTTTAATTTTTAGTTTACCTTTTTGGTGTGTAATAGTAATGTTAGGAGCAACTTGGTGCTGTAACTAACTCAATGATGATATGAATAGTTGCTAGTTCTTGGTTATTTAGTTGTTTTTGTCCTTCGAATACATAGTTAATTAGCATGTATCACTTAGCTTACATAAAGCTTAGTTTGCCCCAGTTCTTCTCAGAATTTGAACAAATTGAACTTGAATTTAGAATGTGCAATAATCAGGATTATGATTTAGCAATAAGGCAAGTAGGTTGTTCACTGAAATTTTGAGCTAATCTATTACTCAGCTTGGTTTATAATTATTAGTTTCCGCACATTTAAAGCATAAAAGACCAGTTTTTGAACTTTAGAAAAACCAGTGCATTGAAATAGTTGAGCAGGAATTTTAGGACATTAGAACCTTCCTCATCACTCTTCGAAGCATAAAAGCAACTCAAGCAACTTAGAAAGTGATCTAGGCAGATTTTTCTTGTTGAGCTAATAAAAAGACTGTTTTTCCTACCCTTTTGATATGATTAACCTTTGTTAGCCAATTTGAACTTAATGAGGTATGCCTAAAGCGTACCATATCTATTGTTTTTGTTACACTCATCATAAACCATATAGCCTAAAAGCTTTTATCTATCCTCTAGAATTGGCCACTCTAGATTTGGATAGGTTTACATTTATTGGGCACTTAAATTAAGTGTAATGAGAATGATTGAATCCTTTGGGGCAAGAATTGTGTGGTGAAGTCAAGTGTTTGTATAAATATCCTTGTTTTATCCCTGTTTATGTGGTTTGCCAGCAAAAGAAGCTAAAAGAAAAAAAAAAGAAGAAAAAAAAAATAAAGCTAGCATATGGCAAAATTTTAAGTGTGGGGTAGTTAAAAAGGGAAAGAAATTGGGACTTCTCATAGGAAAAAAAAGGAGGGATTTCAGTCCTATTACTTCTATTTTGGGTTTGTTCAATGCTTAAGAATGTCAATAAGCAAGCTTGACAAGGGAATTGTGCTTATTAGTTTGAAAAGGTAGAAATGTGATTTATTCAAGTAAAGAGTGGCTAATTCTCTTTGATTATCTTTTGACCATTCTTTAATAGCCAATACCTTAAACCTCATTACAACCTAATTAAGACCTAAGTGATTCTATGTTTTGCTTTGAGTTGTTTAGCGGAGATGACCTTCGGGTTCCGATGCTAAAGGAGAGGCCCATAGTGTTCTAGAGTTTCAAGTGCGAAACCTTAAGTGTACTTAGTATACTTCAATTCTAAAGCTTAACTATGAGATGCATTGGTGTTTTGTTTTTGAGAATTGCTTAAATTGTTTTGGTCTTTCACATATGGAAACTGGTTTTTATTTCCTTGTTTGAGTTTATTTTAGCCATAATTTTATTGAGTGCTCTTGTTAAATGTTGAATTTAATCTTGAATTGTTTAAATCTAATTTTGAGTTTGATTATTCTGAGAAGTGGGTTTGTTCAAATTTGCTCGGGGACGAGCATATAAACTCCTACTATTCTTAAAATATTTTACCAAACGAACAAAAATATGCTCAATGATGGCAATGATTGGCATCATGCGAATACCTTTAAGAGTGTTGTTGACACTCTCAATAATATTTATCATTGTATGTATCTATGACCACCATCCTCGGATAGTGTACATTTATCTAATGATATCTGCATTACCTAGTTGTAGGAATCTTGGTTGAGTTCTTTAATTAATTTCATCCATCTTTTGTTGGAACTTAAGTGGTTGAAATCGTGCACCTACAACGTTAAAATAAAGAATGCTTAATATTTAATAACTTACCAGCATTGTAAAGCAAGTCTTTTATTGTTGAATTCCTATGGTGCTTGTTGTAATTGCTTACAAAATGTCGCAAACAGAATTTGTGAAAGCTCAGAGGTTCTTTCCATCCACTCATTTCATCCCGGAATAAAGCCATTATACCAGCTCATCTGTTTGATATGATGGTAATGCCAATGCGTTGAGTTACATACTTTCTAATCATCGTCATAAACCAAGCCCAATTTGATTTATTTTCAAACTCCAAGATCGCAAATGCAACTAGAAATAACATGTTATTACCATTTACAGAACTGGCTATCATAAGAGTCTATTGGAATTTTACGGTCAAGAATGTGCCGTCGATTAAAATAATCGGCTTACAATGAGCCAACCCATCAATGGTGGATTTAAAACTCCAAAAAACTCTTTGGAACCGCTTCACTGTCGGATTCTCAATATCCTATAGCACAAATTCATACACAGTTCTGAGATTTTACTCTTGTAAAGCAAATAAGAACGCCAGCAACCGCTTAAAGGATTCAACATAATCACCAAAAATAGACTCTAAGGCTCCTATTTTTCCATACCAGGCCTTACTATATGATACATCAAAATTAAATTATTGCTTAATAACAACAATAATAACATCAACGGGCAATGTCAGTTTTCTACTTACCATACCTACTATGCAATTTTAAATTATTTTTTAGCTTAATTGTCCGTGATCCATTGAAAGATTACCACCTAGGCATGAATGTAGCCCCTAAACCTTGTGATAATCCATAGTGAACTTATGCCTTTTTTTATTGCCCTTACTCTCCATATGCACCCACTTTCAGCCTATGCGCACCTTACGAACCAGTAGTTTGGCTTGAACTCAATCACTCTAAAGTTAACATTCCTCATTATCGAGTACTTTTTCATAGCAAATTTGACTTCATCCGTGCTATTGAATACCAGGCCAGTCGATAACTCAGACACACTATCTTAAGTTGAAAGTTAACACCTTCTGATATATCAACTTGGGATGTTTTGAAGTCAATATCTGTATAATGCTCCAATGAAAATACAAAACTACCTTGGCTCATCTCACCATTTGGATGCAGTGATGCTAATGGATTAGTGTATAGTGTATGTTTGGACCTATCATCATCACCAGCTTCAAAGCTATCACTTCTTGCATCCACTTCTGCATTTTCATCTTCTGGATCATCGTTAGGCGATAGGTAATCATTGTTAAGTGCAACATCAATGAAATCATCATTACCCAAATTAATGGTTGCTTCATTTTCACAAACTGCACTAGTGCTGCCATATATACAATCTTCAAGCAAATCACCATCTCACCTATAGACAAACTGCCAAGGCTGACTAGGAGCAACATCTACTATTTGTGACACAAAATGATGTTGATTAACATCTTGAATATGCGAAATAGAACTTTTGTGTCTGACATCTAAGGCATGGGATACAACACTCCTCTATTCGACTTCTAGGATATGAGATACAAAATATCGTTGACTGGTGTGATCAATACTCAGACTTCGCTCTGCAGCTGTACCCGATGTAAAATTTCTATCTGTTAAATGACTTTCTAATCTAGTTCCAAAGATAAATTTACTTAGAAAATTACCAATCCTTCAACTCAATGACCATTGAGGTTGACTCGTACAAGCATCAAGGATTTAGCTTACTTATGTGCATATATGACTGTGCCCTGAATCGACAGATGCCTCCCTTCTAATCAAGTCATCATCCTGTCGACTGATAGATTATCTTGGCTGACTGTAAACAACATCTTTCTAAAATTGAAAAAACATTTTAATATCTTATCGAGTTAAGAACTGCCTGGACTGACTCAGACCAATATCATTTACGCAAAATTGTTGAGCTATCCCAATGTTTTTCATTTAAAAGTCTTCATTTGTAAACTGATAATCGTAAGGATTTGTAGGTGGATTGGATCTAGCTACACCCTCTGTTACTAAAATGATTAATTCCACCAATGTATAATGTTCTTATCTCTTTAAATTGTCATATATTGCGTTTAAGTCATCATCATCTGTTAAATCCACTGCCATTTAACATAACGATCCTCCATTATACAATTGACTCTTGTATATAATTGTAGAAATCACGTCATTGATGCCTAAATCCATTTTCACATGGATTTTATCACACAATTCAATAAGATTTGGCTTATTTTTAAATTTTAATGTCCTTGTAATGACATTCGGCACAGATATGTTATATTCAAAACCTGCAGCTAGATAACTTCTTTTTCCTCCCGTGTGCAAATAAAATTCAATATATGATAACATCTTCCAATTACCTACAAGTCAAAAAATATTAAAAAATTTTTTCTAAATCATTACGTTCGGAATTATATATTTCATATGTAACATTAAAACTAAAAAAATATTAATTTAAAATTTTAATATAAATTTTACAAAAATTTTACTATAAATAATAAAAAAATATTTGAAAAATAAATTCATATATAAACTATAATAATAAACAAATATATTCCCTAACGAACTTTATTGTCACAACAAATTTATTACTAAATAGATTATTGATATATTATAGCAATAATAAATATTTATTCAATTTTATCAAATGTTATGTTAATATATATGATGATAAAAAATACACTAAAATTAATAAAATATCTGTATTCAGTAATTAGTATAATTGCGATCTTATTACTTTCGATCTCACAACTCACTTCTGTTTTCAAATAAATAAAATAAAAAAATATATTATTGACATTATCGCACAACTATCATTAATATATTAAATTATAAATAATAGACTAAAAAATACCTATTACAGCCAATAATATTAAAAATATAATAATATTGTTACAATAATTTTTATTACGTGTGAATCAAATTTTAGATGCTTAGCAATTGAAGAATTACTTCGAATGCTAAAATTCGACGCTCAACAATAGAACAATTATTTTTCGGATGCAAATAAATTTAGCACCCAAAGTTTATATAGGCCCTTAAAGATTTCTACGGGGTGATCATGAAGTATTTGAAAGGTTGGAGCATGCAACACTGTAGCGTGTGATAGGCGTGGGAGACAACTGCAACAACGTAGCTAACCTCTATATCTTCAATCAGAGTGTGCCACGTGGATAACGCAGCCTGACATTACGTCTTCGAACGAGTGGTACCTACACATGTGACAAGAATTCCAACACTATAACGCAGCGAAATGCTGTGTTTTTGTTAAAACACCCCAATTCCTCTGAATATTATCTAATACATCCCATTATTCTAATATTTTTAATAAAAACATTATTTAAAAAAATTCCCTAAAAAATTACCCTAACACAAATTTCATCCATTGCTAAATGTAAATATCAATTAATAATATAAATTTACTTTAATATTAAATATATATTTCAAAAATAATGATGCATTTATTTTATTTAACTTCAATAAAATTATAAATAAATAAATAATATCAATTATATTTTTCTTATAAAATATATCCTTATTTCTATATGTCAACTTATTGAGAAATTTTATATAACACTAACATAAAATTTTTCTTAATATATAAAACCATTATTTTTACATATTGTAACAACTATTATACTAAAATCAAAGATTATAAATTATTGCTTATTAATACATGAACATAAAATTTTTTGTAATATATCAAGTGATAGCTTGCCTTTTCTTCTTCACAATTCCAAAATATCAACAAAAAAATCTAAAAATTACAAACTAATATTACAATTAAATATTCAATAATTTAATTTAAAAAATTTATTGAAAATCATACTCACCTTCTCTAATTTCCGACATCAAATATTTAGTATATGTAGCTTACAAAATAATAATTTAATTATATCCTACGAAGGACTGGAATGATGAAAGATAGAAAGAATGCAAGAGTGAAAGGTAGAAGGAATGCAAGAGTAATGAGTGCAAATAAGGAAGTGTGTAAAAATGAAATGCAGATTGTTATATAAGTAAATTTTTTCTTCCCATTGCTGGTCAACCCTATTAGATTCACTACCGGATCACATGCCAAGTTAGAAGGCTGACAACTTGGACGTCACGTGGAGAGTCTCAGTTCCGTCTTCAACTTGGACGTGCCGCATGGATAACGCAGCCTTACGCTGCATCTTCAAACAAGTGGAGCCCACACAAGTGATGTGAATTCCAACACTATAATGCAGAGAAATGTTGTATTTTTGTTAAAACATCCCAACCCCTCAAAATATTATCCGACACAGTCCATTATTTTAATATTTTTTTATAAAAACATTATTTAAAAAAAATTCCCTATAGAAGCTCGCATCTAAAATATTATAATTTGAAAGTGCAAACTACTAATGCCTCCAAATTTACTGTAATTTCAAATATCCAGTGCAGTCAAGCAAAAACTTTGACCCAATCAACCTTTAACAATGGAGTACAAATTGCAGGATTCATCCTTTTAACTAATAATCCAAATGATTTCTGTTGCAAGATTCACAGACAGTTAGCTGCAAGATTTACGGAGTAATTTAAGGGACAAAATGATTATCTTTCTAAATTCTTTTTGACTGTACAGCTGGTAGTTTTGTTCTGTAATTATTATTGTTTGACTGTAATTATTTTCTTTGTTTTTCTGGTAGTTTTGTTCTGTAATTATTATTGTTTGACTGTAATTATTTTCTTTGTTTTTCTTTTTCATTTTAGCTTCAGCTATAAGAATGTAATATACAAATTAGAATAATTTAATTCTATCATTGAATTTCACATGGTATCAGAGCAGGAACTTACTTCCTAAGTCTCTAGCTTTCATCGATCTCTCCACCTACACAGCATTTTTTGTTTCAGTCCTTGCACATGCTTGCGTCTGCTTGCTCTTTGCTTATTGCATGACCACGTGTGTTTGCTTTCAATCCTTGCACATGCCCACGTCTAGTTGCTCTTTGTTTCTTGCGTGCCCACGTGTGTTTGTTTCTTTCTTCATTACTCACCCAAGCAACTTCTTGTTTTTCTCCTTGCGTGCCCGTGTGTTTTACCCAGTATCTTTAGCACGGTCACGTGTTCTTTGATAGAATCTGTTTGTTCTTCTTTCATTTCACTATCACCATGTCTGAAGAAACAGAAAAAACCAAAACTGCAGAGCTGCATTTGACTGCATCTTCTCAGTTTTCCTCCGACTCTCACTCCATTCAGATTACCACTATTAAACTGAATGGAGAAAATTTCCTGCGTTGGTCTCAATCTGTGTGCATGTATGTTCGCGGTAGAGGCAAGATGGGATATCTGACTGGAGAAAAGGAGGAGCCAAACATTGATGATGCCGGCTATGCTAAATGGGATGCTGAGAATTCAATGGTAATGACATGGTTGGTCAATTCCATGGAGGAAGATATAAGCTCCAACTACATGTGCTACCATACAGCCAAAGAGCTTTGGGATAATGTCAATCAAATGTACTCAGACTTGGGAAATCAATCTCAAGTATACGAATTGACTCTGAAACTGGATGGAATTCGTCAAGGTGAGGATTCTGTCACTAAATATTTTAATTCCTTGAAACGTCTTTGGTAAGACTTGGATCTTTTCAACAACTATGAGTGGAAGTGTACCAGTGATAATAACCATTATAAAAAAATGGTGGAAGATAATCGTATCTTTAAATTCCTTATTGGACTTAATATGGAATTTGATGAAGTTAGAGGCAGGATCATTGGTAGACAAAAACTCCCATCTATTGGAGAAGTATTCTCTGAAGTTCGTCGTGAGGAAAGTCGCCGTCTTGTTATGCTCGGAAAAAAAGGCTCTAACAGTCTTGTTGAAAACTCTGCTCTTGTGGCTGGAATGAGTAATAGTAGAAACACTGGCAAGAAATCCCAGGAGAAATCACGTGTTTGGTGTGACCATTGTGACAAACCACGGCATACCCGTGAGACCTGTTGGAAGCTTCATGGAAAGCCAGCTAATTGGAAAGGCTCTCATGAAGGAAAGTTTCACAAGACTCCTGTTGCCCATGAAGCAGATTCAAATCCCTTCAACACTGAGCAGATTAATCAAATTCTAAAATTGCTGAAATTCAATTCAGGTTCTTCTAATGCTTCTAATGCTTCTATGGCACAAGCAGGTAATCACCCTAAAGCATTATCTTGTCAATCAATACACTATTCTGTTCCATGGATCATAGATTCAGGAGCATCTGATCATATGACCAATCTGTCTAATATATTTTATTCTTATTATCCTTGTTCTGGCCATAAAAAAATTCGTATTGCTGATGGATCTTTTTCATCTATAGCTGGAAAAGGTTGTATACAACTTTCTCCGAATATTCTCTTAAAGAATGTTCTACATGTTCCAAAACTTACTTGTAATCTTCTGTCAGTTAGCAAACTATGCAAAGAGTCTAATTGTTCTGTTCTCTTCTTTGAATCATTGTGTGTTGTTCAGGACCTGCACTCGGAGAAGATGATTGGCAGTGCTAAACTAATCGATGGCCTCTATATTTTGGATGACCAAACTTCCAAGAATAAAGGAGCTCAAGGTTTGAGTAGTATTTTTTCTAATCCAACAACGGATGAAGTTATGCTTTGGCATTATAGATTTGGTCATCCTAGTTTTTCCTATCTTAAAAGACTTTTTCCTAGTTTATTTACAAATGTGGATTGTTCTAAATTAGTTTGTGAGAACTGCATTATATCTAAAAGTCATAGAACTGTTTATCGTTCAAAACCTTATCAATCTTCAAAACCTTTTTATCTTATTCACAGTGACATTTGGGGTCCATCAAGAATCAATACGCCCTCGAATAAAAAATGGTTTGTCACTTTTATTGATAATCATACCCGTTTATGTTGGGTCTATTTGATGTCTGAAAAATCAGAGGTTGAAACATTGTTTAAAATGTTTTATTCAATGATTGAAAATTTATTTGAAAGGAAAATTGGGATTCTTCACACAGATAATGGGACGGAATATTTCAAGAAAAGTCTTGACAATTTTTTCATTGAAAAAGGAATACATCATCAAACGACTTGTGTTGATACTCCTCAACAAAATGGTATTGCTGAGCGTAAAAATAAACATATTCTTGAAGTATCTCGCGCTATTATGTTCTCCATGAATGTTCCTAAATATTTATAGGGAGAAGCTGTTTTAACTGCATCTTATCTTATTAATAGGATGCCTACTCGTGTTTTGAACTATATTACACCATTAGAGTGCTTAAAAAATTATTTTCCTATTACCAAAATTCCTTCAACTACTCTTCCTCTTAAAATTTTCGGATGTACAACGTTTCTTCACGTTAATGATAAATTGCGATCTAAACTTGATCCAAGGGCAGAAAAATGTATTTTTGTTGGATATGCTCCAACTAAAAAAGGCTACAAAGTTTTTAATCCGAAAACCAAAAAATTTTCTGTTTCTATGGATATTACTTTTCTTGAGAATCAACCTTTCTTTACCAAAAATTCCCTTCAGGGGGAGATAGAAACAGAAGGAAATTTGTGGGATAGTTGGGAGAGTTCTACTAATGCCCTACCTAAAACTATTGATTCTATTAATAACACTTTTGTTAAGGAACTTAGCGATCCCAAATCTATATTGCCAAAGAATCATGAATCCTTGACAGGGGGAGAAATGCCACTCGAATCTACCATAGAACATGATAAAGAGCTATTAACATATTCAAGGAAGAAAGGTCAAAAAAAGAATAATAATGATACGATTCAATTAGCACCTATTCAGTCAACTACTCCAAGAACAGGACCTGAAACGACTACAGGTATTTCTACTCCTCCTCAAACTCTTGATGATCAAAATAATGATATTCCTTACATTGAATCTAGTGATCTAAATATACCTATTGCCCTCAGAAAAGCTAAACGTGCTCCTCATCCTATAACCCGTTATCTCTCCTATGCCAAACTATCAAAAAAGCATAATGCCTTTGTATCAAATTTATCTGACTTATTTATTCCAAGAAACATACAAGAAGCATTAGGTGACCCTGATTGGAAATCAGCAGTGATGGAAGAGATTACTGCTCTGCGGAAGAATGGAACATGGGAAGTTGTTGATTTACCTAAAGACCAAAAGATTGTTGGGTGTAAATGGGTGTTTACTGTGAAGTATAAGGCAGATGGCAATGTTGAGAGATATAAAGCAAGATTAGTGGCTAAAGGATTTACTCAGACATACGGGATTGATTATCAAGAAACTTTTGCTCCTGTTGCAAAAATCAATTCTATCCGGGTATTGTTATCTCTAGCTGCTACTTATGATTGGCCTTTACACCAGTTAGATGTCAAAAATGCATTCTTAAATGGAGATCTAGAAGAAGAGGTTTTTATGAGTCTACCTCCAGGATTTGAGATGGTAATGGGACAAGATAAAGTCTGTAAACTTAAAAAATCTTTATATGGCCTTAAACAGTCTCCTGGAGCTTGGTTCGAACGGTTTGGAAAGACAATAAAACAACATGGTTATTGTCAAAGCCAAGCACATCACACAATGTTTCATAAAAGGTCAGATAAAGGAAAAATCTCCATTCTAATTGTTTATTTAGATGATATGATTTTGACAGGTGATGATGCTGAAGAAATAGCCAGCTTAAGAACAAAATTGGCACAAGATTTTGAGATCAAAGACTTGGGATCAGTAAAATATTTCCTTGGTATGGAATTTGCTAGATCGAAAATGGGCATATTTGTTAATCAAAGGAAGTATATTCTTGATCTTCTCAAAGAAACAGGTTTGTTGGGTTGTAAAGTTGCAGATACTCCAATCGATGCTAATTTGAGACTTAATCCAGCAAAGGATGAAGATATGGTTGATAAAGGCAGATTCCAAAGGCTTGTAGGAAAGTTAATCTATTTGTCCCACACCCGACTAGATATAGCTTTCGCTGTAAGCATGGTGAGCCAATTTATGCACTCACCTAGACGTGAACATTTTGATGCAGCATATAGAATTCTAAGATATCTTAAAGGAACTCCTGGAAAGGGTCTTATGTTTCGGAAGAATCATAATCTACAGATAAAAGTCTATACTGATGCTAATTGGGCCGGTTGTATTACTGATAGACGTTCAACCTCAGGTTACTGCACCTTTGTTGGTGGGAATCTTGTTACATGGAGAAGTAAAAAACATAACGTAGTGGCTAGAAGTAATGCTGAGGCGGAGTTTAGATCCCTTGCTCATGGAATTAATGAGGCAATTTGGTTGAAAAGGTTGTTTGAAGACTTGAAGATCTCAACTTCTCTTCCTATAAAGGTGTATTGTGACAACAAGTCTGCCATTTCCATTGCTCACAATCTCGTACTACACGATAGAACCAAACATATCGAGATTGACAAACATTTCATCAAAGAGAAGATCGAAGGAGGGATGATTTGTCTTTCCTATATACAAACTACAGATCAGACAGCAGATATACTCACTAAAGGACTTAATAAGGGACAGTTTGAACATCTAGTTAGCAAGCTAGCTATGGAAGATATCTTCAAGCCAGCTTGAGGGGGAGTGTTGCAAGATTCACAGACAGTTAGCTGCAAGATTTACGGAGTAATTTAAGGGACAAAATGATTATCTTTCTAAATTCTTTTTGACTGTACAGCTGGTAGTTTTGTTCTGTAATTATTATTGTTTGACTGTAATTATTTTCTTTGTTTTTCTGGTAGTTTTGTTCTGTAATTATTATTGTTTGACTGTAATTATCTTCTTTGTTTTTCTCTTTCATTTTAGCTTCAGCTATAAGAATGTAATATACAAATTAGAATAATTTAATTCTATCATTGAATTTCACAATTTCTTTATAAACAAAGTAACCCTCACTTATTAGTGCCTCTAATCTTAGGGTACGCCATTAATTGCTGCATGAATTGCATTTGTAAGATGAGGAACGGTTTTAGAGCTCAGCCCTGCCATGTTAATCCTCCTGTGCCAATGCCATTGACAAATTGAAAGTTAATAAAATGAACAACCCTATTTGTATAGTGCAACAGAGCTAACAACATTGTTTAGCAAATTATAAGCAAAAAGGTGAAGCATTTGATAGGCTCAATAACAAGATGAAAGCAAAATTTAACAGATAGAAGTACCCATCATATGACATGTAGATGTGGTAATCTTTCATCACGAATGCGACTTGATCCTCATTTAATCCACTGAAAGTATACATTCCAACATGTCTTGTGATGTGGCTCCAATCCCCAGGTGTTCCTGCTCAGTTCACCTCTATAAGCACTGAGAGCAAGACCATACCAACCTACTCTAATGTCTTTTCTTCAAACACTAAGATTTAGTTATGCATAAAACAACTCTCATTTGATATGATATGCAGAAACCAAAAATCAATCTTAAAAGAAAATGCTGCAAGAGCTTTCAGTTCTCATTGTATGAAGTGTTCATTGCTTCATTTAGGATAGTAGCTCCATTATTCCCAAGTGCTACCCCTTAAAAATTTTGACATTCAAAAAGATGAATTCTGGTCCTCAGCAATTTGACAAGATCAATTCAGTAACCGTGTGAGTGCAATAGGTTTACCTCTATCACATAAAGCATCATAAAGTTGCTGGTGCAGTTTACTAATACGATTAATCATTGCCTTCAATTCAACAGTCCATTCAGAAAACCTTTTCCTACAAACATTGCAAAGAATTAAAAGCAAAAGAGATGCAGATATCAGCTTTTTTTTCTTCATCAAGTTGCATATCACCATTTATATTTCCATTTATACATCAGATAAGATTAGTTCTTCATTGAAATTATCCATAGCAGTGACTATATTAATTGACTATCTTCATTCTGTCAAGGCATCATATGCTGCTCTTCTAACCATAGCAAATTATTGTGCCTTGGTGACTGGATATGAACCTTTTTTTTTAGCATTTCATCCCAAAGCATGTAATAGACATTCAAAAAGTCTATATTGCGTTGTTACTGAAATAAATGAGCATAAAAGCTGTAATCATACAAAAAAAATTTTCACTGCCTTACTGTCTAGTAAAGAATAAAAAGTATGGATAAAATGCACAAATTTAAATTTTACCAGTTAACTTTAGAAGGCAAATACTCGGTATTGCAATACCTATCCCTTAAGATTGTAGTCACAATGGCTGCCCCATGAATTGGGGGGTTTGAATACATGGGTCTGATAACAAGTTTCAGCTGGCTATCAACCCGGCTTGCCACATCTGCTGTCTTGCATACCTGTAAAATATTAAACTCACATATACCATCACAAAATAACCACTTAAGAGTGTTACAGAATTTAAATAGAGTACCTTAATCTTAGGAACAAAATATATATCTTTCCTTATCTAACTAGATTATCTTAGTTAACTAGAACTCTAACTCTTCTATGTTTATATATATATATATATGTACCTTTCAATACAAAAAATGAGATGATTATTTCTCCCTTCTTATGTTTGATTACATGATATCAGAGCTATAGGCTCTTTTGGGGTTGCAGTTTTCTGGGTTTGGGGATTTACATATCCCATTACTATCCATCTTAGGGTCATTATTTCCAATGACCGATTTGTCTCACCTCCAATGTAGGAAGGAGCGCAGGGGTATTTCTAGCCTCTTCACAAAATTTGATGTCCATCTCTCCGACGAGTGAGCCTCACGCCGCCACAATTCTTGCTCTCTTCCTCACGTGCCGGTGCGTTAAAGCACCTGCGGTGTCCAACAACCCTTTGATTCATTATCTGGCGTCGCCTGGCTATTTCCGACATCCCTATGGTGTCTGTTTGGTCATCAGATTTCCTGGTGTTGTGGCTTTTCTTGCTTGAGGCATTCTGTCCACTTTTTTGAATCCGTTGGTGGTGGAGCAACTTTAGATTTGAAGGATTTCCTCTTGTTTTGGCTACCCTTCAATGTTACTCAAGTGTGGATCTGTTGTTTTAATTTGAAAGTTGCTGTATTTTTCATTCCAGCACCTGTTGGGTTTTGGAATTTGAAAAATCTTTATCTGTTGCTGGTTTTACTTGTTGCTTGCGAAATATTTTGCTGAAATTTGTCTCTTTTCTTTGGATTGATATTTTGATTAAAATAGGTATTCCTGAAAATTTTGTTCATATTTCTGCGGATGAATATGCTAAATTTATCGAGTATCAAAACTCACTAAAAGTCTCATCTGTCACTACAATTGAGGGGATAGGAGAACCAAGTACATGTCTTCTATCTTTTTCATCTAGGTGGATCATTGATTCTGGAGCAACAGATCATATGACGAGTAATAAGTTTTTTCTAATTTTCAGCCACATATATCATCTTCTCCGGTTACTGTGGCTGATGGGTCAACTATTTATGTTGATGGTTCGGATACTGTTAATCCAACTTCATCTATATCTCTGTCATCTATACTAAGCCTGCCAAAATTATCATTCAATTTGATCTCAGTAAGTAAACTTACACAAGATCTTAAATGTAGTATCACATTCTTCCCTGATCATTGTATTTTTTAAGACCTTGTGAAAATCAGGTTATTGGCAAAAGATATTAGGCCGATGGCCTTTATATTCTACATCAACAAACATCTAGAACAGTTGCCTATCCTACTGTCCTCTCTCCTTTTGAAAAACACTGTAGATTGGGGCATCCTTCTTTGCTAAATCTGACGAAACTGTCTTCAATTTTTTGATGTTTCTTCTCTTGATTGTGAGTCATGTCAGTTTGCTAAGTACTAACATAGCTTTTCAAGTCCTTGAATTAATACACGAGTCATTTCTGCATTTAAATTAGTTCGTTCAGATGTTGGGGACCGTGTTCTGTGGTAGCCAAACCTGAATTCAAGTATTTTGTAACATTTGTGAATGATTACTTCCGTACAACTCGAATATTCTTTATGAAAATTCGGTCTGAACTATTCGCTCGTTTTTGTACTTTTTGTGCTGAGATCAAAACTCAATTTAATGTTTCTGTTCACACATTGAAGAGTGACAATGCAAAAGAATATTTTTCAGATTCTTTTCAGATATACATGATTCAAAATGACATACTTCATCAATCCTCATGGCCCGACACACCATCCCAAAATGGGGTTGCTAAGAGGAAGAATAGACATTTGCTTAAAACAGCACAGGTTTTTTTATTTTAGATGAAAGCTCCTAAACAATTTTAGGCGGATGCTGTGTTTACTGCTTGTTTCATAATTAATCGCATGCCCTCTTTAGTGCTTACTGGTGAGACTCTCTACTCTGTTCTTTTTCCATCTAAGTCGTTGTTTCCTATAGCACAAAAAATATTCGAGAGCACATGTTTTGATCGGGATGTTCGGCCTTAAATCACTAAATTGGATCCAAAGTCACTGAAGTGTATTTTCTTGGGGTATTCTCGTTTTGAAAAGGGGTACAGATGCTATTGTCCAGAATTTAATAGGTATCTTGTATCTAATGATGTTACTTTCTGCGAGCATAAATCATTCTCCCCATCTTTTTATTCTACAAGTCAGGGGGAGAAAGATCATTGGTTGGGCTATAATGTTATTACAAGGTCAGCAGTGATTCTCATTCCTATTATTCTAGGTGATTTGGATCTTCCTATTCCAATTGATCCTAGTCCTACTATTGTAGGTGATTCAGTTCCACCTGTTCCAGCAAAACCACCTATAGTACAGGTTTATTTTAGGAGACATGGAACTTGCAATACAATACCTGAATCGGATTCATCATCCGATCCAGTTCCAGATGATCTTGATCTTCCCATTACTCTACGGAAAGGCAAACGCCAGTGTGTCTATCCTATTGGTAATTTTATATCTTATGATCAATTATCTCCATTTACGTGTTCTCTTGTTGCTTCTCTCAACTCGATTTTTGTTTCTTGAAATACTAAAAACGCTTTGTCTTATCCCAGTTGGCATGGTGCAATGATAGAGAAGATGAATGCCTTGAATACAAATAATACTTGAGAGTTGGTGAATTTACCAGCAGGTAAGAAGGCTGTAGATTGCAAATAAATTTTTACCGTCAAAATTAATCCGGATGGTTCTTAGCTCGTCTTAAAGCTTGCCTTGTTGCTAAAAGATATGCCCAGACTTATGGAGTAGATTACTCTGATACTTTCTCTTCAGTAGCCAAATTGAGTTCTATTCATTTATTCATATCTTTGGCAACCTCTTAATACTAGGGATGATCACGGGGCGGGACGGGGCCGGGGAATGCTCCCCCACTCCCTCCCCCGCCAGTGGCGGGGATTCCCCGCCCCGCCCCCGCCACCAATGTCGGGGGAAGAATTCCCCCCGTCCCCGCCCCGCGGGGATCCCCTTCCCCCGCGGGGATCCCCGTCCCCCGTTTTTTTTAAATATAATATTTTATTAATAATTAAAATTAAAATATAATATTTAATAAATAAAAAATTTAAAATCAATAATAATTTAAAACTTAATAATTATAAAATTAAATTATATTTTAATTATTTATAAAATATTATATTTTAATATATATATATATATATATATTTTTTTTTTGCAGGGCGGGGATCCCCGCCCCATTCCCCGTCCCCGATTTTAGGACGGAAAATTTTTTCCCCCCGCTCCCGTCCCCGCGGAGGGAAATTTCGGAGATTCCCCGTCCCGTGATCATCCCTACTCAATACTGACCTTTACATTAGTTGGACATTAAAAATGCTTTCCTTTATGGCGACCTTCAGGAAGAAGTCTATATGGAGCAAACATCTAATTTTGTTGCTCAAGAGGAGTATGAAAAAATTTATCATCTGAAGAAATCCTTATATGGATTGAAGCAGAGTTATCGTACTTGGTTTGGAAAATTCAGTGAGCTTGTTCAAAAGTTTAGGCTAAAGAAGAGTCAATGTGACCACTCAATTTTCTACAGATAATCAGAATCTGGTATTATTCTTCTTGTAGTATATGTTTATGATATTGTGATCACAGGGAGTGGTTCTGCAGTTATCTCTTAGGTCTTTCATATATGGTAAATTTCACAATAAAGACTTAGATCGGCTGAAATATTTCTTGGAAGTATAAATGTCAAGAAATAAGAAAGGAATTTTTCTATCCTAAAGAAAACATGTTCTTAACTTACTTGCAAAAACTGAAAAATTAAGAGGTGAGCCATGCAGTACTCTTATGGTTCCTAATATATAACTTACAAAGGATGATGGTAATCCTTTTGATGATTCAGAGAAATAAGAGAGGTTGGTTGAAAAACTGAATTATCTAACAGTAACTTATCCAGATATCGTATTTGCAGTAAGCATTGTTAGTCAATTTATGGCTGCCCCCACGGTTAAGCATTGGAAAGTTCTAGAGCAGATTTTAGTTTATTTGAAAGATGCTCCTAAATTAGATATACTGTACAATGATCATGTGCATACTCATATCGAGTACTTTACCGATGCTGATTGGGCAGGTTCAACGAGTGACAGGAGGTTAACTACAGACTATTGTATTTTTATTGGAGGAAATTCAGTGTCTTGGAGGAGTAAGAAGCAAATTGTAATATCCAGGTACAGTACAAAATTTGAATATAAAGCTATGTCACATTTTGCATGTGAAATCTTGTGGATTCGTCATTTGCTTGCTAAGATTGATTTAGATCCCTTATCTCCGGTAAAACTTTGGTGTGATAATCAAGTTGCTATTCATATTGCCTCCAATCCAGTGTATCATGAACGAACCAAATATGTTAAAGTTAATTGTCACTTTATTCGTAAAAATATTCAAGATAATATCATCTCAACGGTATATGTGAAGACAGGAGAACAGTTGGGTGATTTGTTCACAAAAACTTTAAATGGGACTCGGGCTGAATATTTATATAACAAGTTGAGCATAATTAATATCTATGCTCCAGCTTGAGGATAGTGTTATAGAATGTAAATAGAGTAGCTTAATCTTAGGAACAAAATATAGCTTTCCTTTTCTAACTAGATTACCTTAGTTAACTAGAATTCTAACTCTTTTAGATCTACCTTTCAATACAGAAAATGAGATGATTATTTAATATGCAAACGATTAAGACTGCAAAAGAAACAAGCAGCAGCTCTGGTTAATATTTGCATAAGTTGGTGCAAGGGCCTTACTATGCTAAGTGCACCAACACGTTCTCCATAGATTCCCATAATCTTAGAATAAGATTGAGCTACAAGGCATTCACCACCATCTGCTACAAACATCTGTATGGATTGTGCATCCATATCCAAATTTCCACTTACAAAACCCTGGATTGATAAAAGTCCAATAATTAACGGAAAAAAAATAATAGAAAGGAGGTGGAAGTTATCATGTTTACAAGGAAAGTTGAAGGTTTTGAATTCAATCCAACAGTTATATACCTGATAAGCACAATCAAAGAAAGGTAGCAGTCCTTTTAATCTTATTAGTTGTCTGATCTCCCACTGCTCCAGAGTTGGATCAACACCAGTTGGGTTGTGGCTGCATGCTTGGAGAAGCACAATAGCTCCTGATGGTGCCTCACCAAGGTCTTCCATCAATCCTAATGCCAAAAGAAAATGTGGATGGCAACATCAAATTAATTCACAATGAAAAATCAAAATAACCAAATCCTCCATCATTTTTTCATTGAATGGGATGTAACTCATCTGTAAAGAACATCTTTTTCTTAAAAGGGAATACACTTCGTTGAAAGGGATGTAATTAATCTTTAAACATCATTTTTCCTCGAAGACGGATAGACCATCAATCAAACTGGTGATGGATGCAATAGAAGATATAATTTGGAAAGAACCAATAATGGAAGTCTAGCAAAGAGAGTGAACTAAAAAGATGAGTCATAAAAAACTGGTATCATCTTGGCATACAGAAAATTTGCTAGAGAATGAAAACCTTGAAGCCCACATGTTGTTGGATCATAATATCGATAAGTCTTCAAGGCATGGCCTACCAATAAGAAAAAATTTGGATGATTTCCATATGTTGGCTTGGAAAGGTATACTATGTGCTGCACATGGAGTAGAGAAAAGGTCAACTAAAATCTAATGGTTTCTTGGCGGTAATATCAAACCAATATGTACTTAAAGTAAACACCAGAAAAAAAAATAAAAATAAAAATAAAAAGGAAAGCTTTACTTGGGAGTAATGTTTTGCTAGAAACTCAGCTCCAATCCTCAATGAGCCACTACCAGACAAGCATTGGACTGTAGTCACTCTGTTCCCTCTGATAGCAGGGCTATTTCGAAGAAGATGGACTATGCAATCAGCAAACGCAGGCATGTTTCCCTAGAAAATAGACATCTATGATAAAAGAAAGATCAAACCCAAAAGAGTTACCGGAACAAGCTAAGAAAAATGCTTCAAATCCTTTCATACCATACACAATTTTCCAATCACTACACAAATTAAGGAATTGCTCTCTGTTTTAATTGGTTCAAATATATTCCCGCTGCAGGTTAGAGCTGTTGTACCTGTCAACACCAAAAACAAGCTCTGCACTCAATTTATTAAATTCTGCCAACCCAGTAATAGGGAGATACTCCTTATTCACGGACCTGGTCATCAAGCAAATTAGTGTTAAATAATTAAAGTAAGTTAAAATGAAGTTCATGCTAAACTGAAGTTCATGCTTACTTGTCCTCAAGCAGTAGCCGCTCTGCTAGTCTAACTACATTCAAGACATGAGGTTTTCCATCCTGTTATATCGATACAAAATTATCACAACATTCATACAAGCTAAACTCTTTCCACCATATAGTCACCAAAGTTATCATATCCATCACCAAAACACCATCAAATGCTCTTGTCAATCTCAGAAACACAAAATTAGGCAGTGAAGGAGCAAGGGAATGCCTATAAGTTTAGATACTAGACAATCTAGTTAGTACAAGCATCATAGTCACCCACCAACCATGGAGCACATGGCAGATACTTCACACCACAACTCAAAGCCATTCACCATAAGTAAAGGAACAGATTGATCACAGAAGACCAACTTAAATTGTACCATTTTTCTATTGTAATACGAAAGGTTGAATGTATGTCATATAAAAAGCAATCGTATGCTAAACAGATATTTCAAATGGGTATAGTGGTAGAACAACTAATTGCTAAAATGTACGTACAGATTACCCACCTCTGAGCGGTAAACACCAAATCCCAAATTCAGCTTAACTGGGCTAGGATCTTGGCTATAAGCCGCCATGACCTGGTTAATTGACCATAACTGAAACCATAGATTATCAAAAAAGTCAAAACATAGCCCGGTGGAAGCAAGATAGTTGCTTTCCAATGTGAGTTACAAATTCACAAAGATGCAAAATTATACAATTTACCCAACAAAAAACTTGGAAAAAAAAAAGAAAAGAATTTTCATTGTCAGTAGCAGTAAGAGATCATATATCTAAAATGGGTCGAAAATTGAAACAAGTGAAAATAAATAAATACGAAGGGAGGTAATGAGAAAAATAGGGAGGAATCACCGCATAAATTGGAATATCAGCAGCTCTCTCGACATTTTCGAAAGCAGAAGAATCCCCATTTGATTTCGGAGCTTCCATTTGCTTTTTTAAAGTGAGCTGAAATGGGAAGGATCAAAACAGGTGGTGTTTCTGCACAAAATTCCCGCTCTGTTATGACAGTTCCGCAGCTTTGAAAGAAAAATAAGCAATTACCATTAGTTAGCGGTATTGGTGTTGTGTTGAAAGTGCAAGGTATCGAATTTGAGCAATGAAATCGGTTTATATAAAAAGAAAAAACCTTCAGTCCATTTCAGTGTAAATACTCTAGTAATATATCTAAATAGAACTTAATCTCAATTTCTCTCAGTTTAAAGCAGATTCTTAGGGTTTATTTTCTTCTTTGTAGACCTGTTGGCAAGCTCAAAGAAAGTCACAAGGAATTTTATTGAACTCTTCTTTGTATACATACTAAACTTTAATTCTACAAATTGAAAATAAAAAAACCAACTTTAGTCCTCCTGAACCAGATGTATACAGGCAGATTAGTTAATTGTGTTTGACATTGGATTAAGTAGTAGCATTTGTTGTTCGAAATGGAGCTGTGATTGCAGAACAAATATAAGAAAGAAAAGTAGGGGAATTGTAGAGAAGTAAGTTTCCACATGTTGGACAAGCTTGTGCTGAGCAATGAAGATGAGGTAAGTTCGGCACCAAAAATGACTCCGTGAAATGAGTTGCAAATGTCTCGTTGGGATCAATTCTTGGCTGAACCATTCCCATACCCCACAAAACAACAGCAAGTCCAACAGCATCCACCTGCATATACACAACTTATCAATTTCTTATATATTGCCAAAGCTCACCGTCCAATTAGGTATGAACAGTGGCAAGCGCTGATCGAACGGTGTGCGGATGCGTGAAAGCACCAAATGACAGCTCCAATAAAAGAGTTACAGAATTAATTACCTGTACACCTAAAATTATAATTAAAATCACACGGCTCAACTTCACGTTGAAGTTCACAAACGTTTCAAACTCTTCGACATTGTAATCAAAATATGCAGAAATTTCCTGTAATTATACACCAGAAACAGAAGCAACTATTTTTCATTTTATCTAAACAAAATAAATGGAAAATTTCATCAATTAATGAGGCATGCATACCGCTGCCAAGTCCATCTTGAAGAAAATTATGAAGATAATAGCAGCTTCCAGGCAAAGAAGAAACCCGATGAAGAATATATACTAAAAAAGAGGTATGTCAAGGAAAAATTAATCATTGATTTAAATATTTAAATGCCATAGAATGTAAGTTTGTTGAATAGATATGCAGGTGAGTGGAAAGGAAGGAATAGGATACTGCACAAAGAGTGTAATTGGCTGTATAAATGGCTACAGTATAGCCACAGAAGGTGCTCAAAGTCACACCAATTCCTACAGCTAAATTTGAGTATATAAACCTGCATAAACGAAATAGGAAGTGTTAATCGATTTTTGCTTTTTCTAATGAAATGACGCAAACTGGAACTCGAACTTCAATTCTTCGTCAACAGATTAGCATTATAAGATTAAAGCTTATTCGTTATGAACGTTTTAATTAGGAATTTGCATTTGAATATTTCTTACGTTTATTTTAATAATCTGTTAATATTTTTATACTTTAAAAGCAAAAACGAGGCATAGCAAGAAATTAATAATCTAATTTATTTGCATAGTTGGAAAAGACAGAACCAGAAATTAATAATCTAATTTAGGGACTCCAATGGCATAACAACAATCGGAAGAACTGTAGTTGACGATGTCATCAGCTACATCCCCAACAAAGAACCAACAACTTGAATTGACAATTAAACATAAAATAATCGGAATAATTTCATAAGGTAAAATGACATTTAGCTCCGTGGAAGGCTGGGATTTTTTAAAAAATAATATATTTTAAAAAAATATTTAGGATTTTGAAATATTTGCAAAATTATTTGAGAAAATTGGCTATTTTTTTTCATTTCAGCAACCTTCCCTCTTTCTCTCTCTCACTCTCTCACTCACCTTCTCTCTCTTCATATTTTTAAAAATTATTATCATACTTAATTCTATAATTAATTATCTACACAATTCAGCAAATAAATAAAAAAATATTTTTAAAAATAATATGAGATAAAAATAAAAAGATTTTAAGTGAAAATTGCTTCAAAAATAAAATTTAAAGTTAAAAAAATGACAATAAGGTAAGAAAGATTCATTAATGATACTATTATTTTTACATACAGTATATAAAGAAAATTCATAAATAAAATCATTTTTTAAATAATTTTGCAAATATCTCAAAATACTAAATATTTTTTTAAAATATATTATTTTAAAAAATGTCCCTGAAAGGCTTTAGTCATTCAGTTAGTTTTTCCCTCAAAGCATCTAAAACATGAAAAAACATATTTACCTGTCCCGCCAAATTATCACATTTTATGTAAATAATTATTGATAATTTTTATGAAAAATTGTATTGGATAGACTAAAATGGCCTTTTTAATTCAGATTATCATAGTAAATAATGCAGAAAGTGAAACATTAATTAAGTTTTTAAATATTTTATTAATATTACATGAAGAGTAAAATTGAGAAATATGCATTGAATGTTATATTGAACTTGTCAAAGTGACAATTTAGTAGAATAATTTTTCTTTTTTCGAAAAAAACAATAATTTGATGGAATGCATGAAGTAAGAAAATTTACCATAGTGTTATGCAGTAATCTTCCATCACACAACTAAGCTTCTTATTAATAATATGGTATGTTTACGTAACAACCATTGATAAACAACTCATCTTTAGAGAGGACAGAGAAGTAGATGAAGAAAAAGAAAAAGAAGTAAAAGAGATGGAAATAAGTACCATGGTGTTGGAGGAGAAGGTTAAGCGGGAAGCACATCATGTAGATATAGGTGCCACGTCCGATCCAGCCAAAGTGAGTAAACTATCAGTCCAATCCCAAATACCAGAACCATAAAATTGACTAACTTGATTGCGTTTTCAAGGCAGCATCTCCTGCATCTGGGCATTCTTGGTGTTGACCCATCAGACTCCATTTTCAATGCACAATACACATAATCTTCTTTCTACCTCATCTCTCATTTCAAATACAACTCTGCTTTTTATACTGTGGCAAATCTCAGGGAATTTTGCTCTTTTGATGTCTCCTTAGAGAGAGCAAGTGTAGAATATGGCATGTCCCTGGTGATTTCGGATGTGGAACAACATGAAAGCATATATAAAGATGCGTACGATCCCCAGACCTCTTGCCGATACCTAACTTTCAACCTCATTTCTTTAATCCAACTAACTAACTATTGGTCAAATTGGTGATGAGTTCATTTCTTTTTTTTTTTTTTTAATTCCCTATAAGATGATAATTAAAATAATGATGGACAGAGATTTAAAAGTAACCCTAATTCTCAGAATTATTTACGAACTCACCCCTTAAATTTCAAAGATTAGCTTGGTAGTATTGCACGTGCCCCACGAGGCCCAACAACCACTCAAATAATGGTACGATGAATACAAGCACAAATGCCTTTCCAGACACACATTTTTGGACGATATTTCTTTTCATTACAAGAACCTTATCTTTTCAACCTAGACTGCCCAAGTCACGCCTTTTGGCTCCAAATGTACAGCATTCCAGATACATTGATGTCCGCAGGTAAAATAACTAAAATTTAACTTATAAAACTAAACATGCGCTAACTCAAAAACAATGAGCACGAAAAATCCCAATAAATAATCAATATCTCTGCCAAGCAACTGACTCAAATTCTAGAAATCATGGGCCTCACTCCAGCTTTATCCGATCCATATCATTTATCACCCCTTCCAGCTGCACCAAAAACGAAGAAAATAAAACCACCCGGGAAAACACCATCTAACAACGACTTTCTATAAACTTGATATAAGTGAAAAAGTCAGAGTCTCGCTGGCAAAAGATATGCATACCTTGACTATTTGCCGCAAAAAGTAATCACCATAACGCTTCACCGGTTTTGATTCAACTACACGAATCATGTCCTGCAGCAAAAAGTAAAAGAAAATGGTAAACTATACAGAACAGATCTAAAAGATTTGAACTAGCACAAACAAGAAGATGCTGCCACAAGGAGTGAACAAGTCCATCAAGTTGGGACACTAAGGTATCATGAGTATATTCCCATTGAATGTGGTGACATCCAGTGCAGTTCTCTCAGAGAAACTAAAGCAACTGCAGCATAAACGAGATGCTCAAAATAACAACACAGTAGTTAGAATTGTACAATTCAAGATTGGGATCATATAACCAAGTCAGTTCAAGAATATTACAATTTCACCCCTTAATTTTACAACTTATAGATACGTTCCAGCATAATTTAAATAGTGATTATTTGACAGGATTTGTAGTTTGTGAATGAATCTAAAAGTTCCCAAAAAATATAATAACTGATTGCACAGAAAACAACATACATCATCAATGTAGAAGTCCACATCTGCGTTAGAGATAATCTTTCCCTCTGAATCAACAGCATGAGTCTTGTGCTTGTACGTCATCAATATTGTCCTGCATTGCATAACAGGAATTAAAACCTCATCTGACAAAACAAATTATAGAAAGACAAACCCGTAAAATAAAGATTGTCACCTTAGAGTCGGTTCATCAACCTCCATGTAACTTGCAAGTTTTGCTAGCGATATGGTTGAATACACCTTCAGGAAGGTCCGGACACCTGATAACAACTGTTGCTGCTTTACTTCATAAAGAAATAGCTTCAATTGCAGTCTGTAAGCATCCTGGAAGAGGTAGATTACATCAGCAAATCACACAAACAAAAGCATACATGTGAAAAGGAATGGAGGAAGTTGGCAGACTCCAAATAATCATGCAAAAAAGAAATAGAAGAGTTTCTTCCCCCCCAGCAGCACACCAGAAGTCCAAAGCAATCAAGTCCAAGAGAAATTAGAAATGTCTGATGAGACCTACATAATGATATTTCTTTTCATGCGAGTCATACTGTAGCAATTAGCATCAACCCTATTATCATTGGGCCACAGCTGCTACCTATACCATCATTTTTGTAAAAATCCTGTCTTCTGAAGCTGAGTTCCCATCCACTATTATTTTCTTATTCCTGTTCTATGCTTATTTTCCAGCATAGACTACATTCAAATTCTTTACTTGTCATAGTGAATTTGAACATAAACATATTAGTATGAATAAAAAATTTTAACAAAAAGCAAATCTTAACTTCATAGATGAATTCAATGTCCAAAAAAAAAACTTAATATATTAACCTGGTTGTAATTCACAAGAGGCTCCTCAAAACTTGGAGCTGATGGTGTAATGAACTTAGGGCATGCATATGAGAAGAGCTCATCATATATGGCAAATGCTTCATCATCATATCTTTGCATGCGGATCATTTTGTCGCCATACTTCTCCCGCAATTGAGAATTCACAGTCTCCTCAACAAGCTTTACTTGGGGACAAAGTGACAGACAAATAGCCAATAATGCATACATTTGCTCGTTCTTCTTCAGAATCTGCTCATATTGTGGAGATTTCTGATGATACTGCTTGGTCTTGTAAATGTATAATAGAATCTTATTGAACTCGCGAATAGCATCCACATACCTTCAAATATAAAGGTGTATTGAGAAGCTTATTAAACAAGATCATGTATCAAGATATTTGCACAGAGATAACACAGAACAACATTTCAAGGAGACAAAAGAGAGAGAGAGAGAGAGAGAGAGGGAGGGAGGGAGGAGAAAAAAAAACATAACACAAAGATAGATTTCTGTCTCCTAAGTTTGGGGAGGGACTGAGAATCAATGAAGAATGACAACACAGTTTAGAATGACAACACAGTTTAGAATGACAGAGATTTATCTCTACTGTTAATTGCAACCAAATGTCAGAATTAAACAAGTTCATTATAATCTACATAGACCTTTCAAACGCATCACAAGTTGCATAATTTGATAGAAATTCACATAAATCCAGATTATTTACTTATCGGAATCATCCACAAATAGAGCAACTCCAAGATGAAAGTAAATAGTACAACACAGAAAAAGGATAGGAACCATACATAAACAATAGATCATAGCATGCAGACACCAGAGCTACATACCTCCGCAACATCAGATTGGCAAAACCATAATGATATATGGTAGTAATATGGCTTCCAATAACACTAGTGTAAACGCCTTGTTGAGTAATGTCAATAGGAAGTAAGCACTTCAGGCCAGTGTGATAGTCACCTAAAAGGCAATGAACTCGCAGCAAACCAACCATGCTGAAATATCCCAACACCTTCAAGACATTACTTCCACCACTGTAATCATACCCATCAGTGGCTGTAAATTGCTCAAGACCTTCTTTCTCCTGATCCAATATCTGAATAATCATCGACTTTTCCACCAATGCTTGCAAGAAGTTGAGAACACCATACACATTCCAAGCCTGTCATAAACAATTAATGCAATAAACACCAAATTCACAAATTCCAACAGGAAATTAAGCTCATACCATAACAATCTGCCTAAAACAATATATGGAATCAAATCAACAACATAATTTTTTAAAAAAAGAAAGAAAACCTAAATAATAATAGCAATAAATATACTTGATCATGTTGCCTCAAAAGCGCAATCTCTTGCTCGGTCTTGTTCTTCATCTTAGCTCTATACTGACAAAAGCTCTGAAACTGGTAAACAAACTCATCCACCATGTCCCACAGCCACTGATTCGGTAATTGCATATTCACCACTCCATGCAACACTACCTACTCCTCAAAATAAAAAAATAAATAAGCCCTCGATGAATGTGAAAAATCTCACGCGAAGCAAGAAATTGAAGCAAATAGCGATAATACCTGGAAAAGGCTGCAATAATTATCCCAGCTATCGATTCTCTGCTTAAGAGTAGGGGAGAGACGAGCGTAGAGATGGCGGAACCACATCTCGCGATAAAGGAGGCAGAAAACGTGATCATTGTCAACGTAGTGAGAAACGGCGTCAACAGAGGGCCATGGAGTATCCTTGAAGAGGCGCTCCGATAAGGTCTGAAAGGAGGTCTCGTACATCTGGTGGATCTCGTACACATTCTTCTCTCTTATGTGGCGGTACAGATGCACCACGAAGGATTTGACTGAATCCGGGACGAAGTTGGGATCGTAGCCTAGGTCTTGGCTGTTAGAACCGCTCTGGTCGTCGTAATTGGCGGCGGCGGAGGAGGAGAGGTCATCGTAGTCGTATCCAGTTGCCATGGTGGCTACTTCAGTTTAGAATACAGAGAATGTAACGATATTCAGCTTCCTAACCCCGGTGTGTGGAAGGAAGTTAAGGTAGAGAAGCAGATGAGGACTGCGAGTGAAGCAATGAGGTTGAAGGCAGATAAGGGTTTAGCGATTGAGAGAGAAGAGTTGTTGTTCAGTTAGTATGGGCTTTTGATGTTCGTTGGATGAAAAGGCCCATTGAGAGGCAGAGGCATAATAACGGTTCAACTTCAACACTCTAGTATAAGTCGGGACTCACCATCCACCTTTCTCAATAGATCACAGCTTTTAAAAGAGCGGCAGCCCGAAGTTCCTGATAATCCAATGTACGGATACACAGTTTTTGTACACCCATACTCAATACAAATACATACGCACCGCATATATATCTCTGCATTCTATTTAACCCTTTTAATTCAATATGTAATTATAAAAGTTTAAAGAAAAAAACATAATTCAATATGTAATTATAAAAGTTTAAAGAAAAAAACATTTATTGCAAGTTGACATAATATTCATAAGTAATTTTCAACTAAATTCTTTCTCAAATTATAAGGGAGAACAAAATTCTCAATTAAATTTTTGGTAAATGAATCAGGTCATAAAAGAATTAGATTATAAGAGGATTAAAAAAATAAATGAATTGGACAGTCCAATTGAATTATAATGCAAATTGGTTATAAATGAGTTAGCTTTTTATCTTTTTTTAAAAATTTCATCAAAAATAAAAAATTGTTCATATATAATTTATAAAAATAATTATTTGTATATCATATTATATTATAAACAAATTTAAATGGAAAACAAATAGAGCATAACAAATCAGGTAATATGAATCAGTTTACGCATGAATATATGCTGATCCAATCATGTTTAGATCACATATTAATGACAAATGAAATCGTATTAATGCATTGAATCAAAATTTGAAACCTCTACTTGAACACGTGGATTACGCCTTCGCAATACATAGCAAGCTCCTCAGTTCTATGCAGTTTCCTTGCAACAATCTCATGTTATAAGGCTCATCAAGAAAAAGATCCATTCACCTGTCCACTAAATAAATCCATTGCATTATCACACCCCATATAAAAAATTATAACTAAACTGAAAAACAGTGACAATATTGATATTCAATGGGGTTACCAACTCCAGAATAGCGAGTTTTTTTTTTTTTTTCCGTGAGTTAGGGTTACAACAGTAAAAGAGAATTTGTGAAATTATTTACAGCCTATGATGAGTACCTAAACGTGGAGCATGCAAGCATCACATAGGAATGGACAACATCCAAGCACTAGTGTCACTCATTCATCTTACATAATATCAGGAAAAGCTGTGCCAAATTCAGCTTTGGACCATCCAAAACCGAAATCCATTAACTGTAAATGTTGCCTCCTTCAAACTCCACGGACATGCTGCCTAGTACCTATCTACCAGATTTACTTGATTTCAATCATGATCATGCCTTCTGTCTGTTAGAATAAGTTTGAGACAGTCGAGGGGCTTCGGAGTAACTGTCAGGTTCATCTTCATCATCAGATGATAGGAGCGATGACCCCATCCATGCCTTAAAACCTTCACTAACCCGCCTTTCCACCTCTGGCGTAACTTCCAAGGGGTTCGCTTCCAACATTTCCAGACCCAGGTTTCTGCCATTAAAATCACTCTCGTCAAGAATTGTAGCTGCCTTCCTTCTCAAGAAGAAGGCGGTTCCTCCATATAAAATGACTAGCCCCCATGTGGCAATCTCATAGCACCAAAACAAAGGTACCGAGCAACTGCTCCCCAGTGTCAGGAGGCTAGAACCAAGAAACAGTGCAAGAAGACCGAAGATGACAGCAAAGACGACATTCAAAATGGATAGACACCGTACTCCACCTATAAAACCATATAAAGAAAGTGAATTAAGTTACTGGAAAAAAAAAATAAAACAAAAATACAGCTAATTTTCCATTTTTGAACAAATCATATAAAATACAAAATGCCCAAATATATGAATCTTGTTATGTCAAATTCTTTTGTTTCTGATAAGAAAAGCAATTCAGTAATTATTTTATTATCAAAAAGTCAAAGCTGACATGAAGCAAGTTTGCCAAAAACAGCTTTATTTAATCACTCACAACAGCAGATTATCAACGAACTATCCTTCCCCATTTTCTAACCCCATCAAGATTATCCCATTTGCATTAATCACTTCAGATATTCCTTAATTTTTGCATTTTTAAATTAATGCTTACGGGTATGGATTTTGGAAAATTAAATAATGCATATCTTCATATCTACAAGGATCCACCCATAAAGGGGAGAAGTAAAAGGCAATTTCTCACATGAAACAATTTTAACGAATAAATATGCATAACTACTATTACTTTTTTTTTGGGAATAAAGATATATAATTATCAATGAACAAATATACATGAATATTATTGTTCAATCACCAGAACTTGCCATCTGCCTCATGCATAATAGGAAGAAAGAAAACTCCATCCAACCCTTTCTCTATAAAAGAACCAATAAACCAAATGTCATGAAGAGGAGAAGAAGATGGAAAGCATATCAAGAACTATGTACCACCTTCCAAAAATAATTGAAAAAAAAAGGTGCAAGAAGTCATTGATTCTAACTCACAGTCATGGATTCCTTACATCTGATCAAAGCCTTATAAATACTGAGGAGAGGGGAAAGAAAAAAATTAAAAAAAAAAATTGCAATTTCTTTCAGCAACTCTGGCTTGCACAAATCAAATATCCAAAGGTATGGTCAAATCAATTGCATATATTTCTAGAACAACTCCAACACGGGAACAAATAGTCAATTGTGAAAAAAAAATATTGTCAACCATTTTCAGATATGAATCTATTATAGAGAACAAAACTTACATCTATGATTTTTTAAACAAGCATATCAACTATTGTAAACAATGCAAAGATTGAATCGGTAACTCCTGTGGGAATATCCAGAAGACACTTGCTAAATCCTACATATCTTAAAGGTCTCTCACACTACTAGATTTATTTCCGTGGGGACATTAGCCCAGTAAGTCTGGTACAGTACAAGGTAGCAATCAGCATTTAATTGAAAATTACATGCCTTGTACTCTCAGCAGCTAACACATCTGACAGCAACAGGAACTATCACCCACATATCTGGAATCATTATCTCGTTTCCTTCCCATTTAGCAACTTCTAACAGAGCCCCATTTCCCAAACTAGACCCCCAAAAACCACCCCTTATCTGGTATGTCTAGCCTATGGAAGAACCTTGTTGAATAATGTATGCATCATGTTAAAACAATCAGAACATACCCCTTTTTGAAGCACAGTAATTATTCTCAACGACTTTTAAGCATCCATTTCTTGCTGGAGCAGAATACGCAACACTGATCCCTGCATCATGAATAAAACCATAAAATACTGAATAACAGACAAGAAGAAAACAAACTGCCTCTCATCTAGAACCTTAACTCTTCCAGCCCAAATGCCCAAAAAGAAAAAATAATAATAATTCATTACGTGATTTCCTTCACAGCTGAATTCAGGCACAGATATACTTTGTATTCTTGTCTGCATATCCAACTCCAAATGCTTTTTCTTTCCAACAAAAGGAATCCATCTAGACCTCTATTTGTTAGTTATCACGAGCTAATTAAAACTTCAAGGTCAGCCATGATTCAATTTTTTAATCCACAGCAAACAAAAGCCGATGAAAGCCATTAATGATTAAGAACTAAAACAAAGAAAACGAAAACAAACTGTCCCATCTGCAACTTTTGCTAGGGTCAAAATTACATTTATTCACGTTCCACGTCTCTAACATCATCGAAGTACTGTGCCACTATTTTCTCGTCAATGGTAAGAATTCTTTATACGAGATCAGGGAGTCATTAACACAGGAAAAGATTAATTAATGTAAGCCACTTTCATATTTAATACACAAATTTATGAAACATTGCAAGATGCACGCCAATGATAAAATTATCGTTATTGTAAAAATAAAATGACAAATTTGGGTTCTCTTCAGTTTCAAAACACATGCTTAAGGAAAAATCCGGTTCGCCGAGCTTTATGGGCAACTAAGTAGAATCGCCCTTAACACAGTTAAATGTGAACAATGAAAAGAACATATACCTGCCCCAAGATACAGAGCTGATGCCAAGAAAATGATAGAAGAAGGTACGAAAACAACCAGCCAGTAATAATCCACGGTCTGCTGATTGGTGAGATAAAACGCACCAGGAAGCAGATCCGAATCACCTCTCTTCAGATTTATCTGCAGAGGCTGGAGTCTTCGGTCACTGCAAAATGGCCTCCTGCCGTTATCACTGGGAAACACAATTTTCAAGCTTACAACCGTGCATACAAGAATCAAGAGGCCAATGACAGCCACAGAAGAAGCCAACACTGGTCTTTGAAGCTTGATCCATGCTTTGTCTTCTTCCCGCAGGTTCTCGTACTCGTGCTTCGGCATGAAAGCTTGACGCAGCGCGTCGCCAATAACCGCCATTGGATCTTGCAGGAGATTAAAATTTAAGAGGATTTCAAGGCGAATGAAAACAAAAGCACGTGAAGATGGTCCGCTAATTTATAAATAGATTAAAGATTCCAGCTAGGGTTTTCTTGTAATGTTGGACGATATCCAATGCTGACTACCGCCCTGTTCAGAACCTAAGCGAAGAAACAAACACCGCCCTAATCAATGAAAATCATCTACAACTCCAAATGCGAAGCATATAATTTGATTTGAAGAGAAGATTATTCGATTTTTTTAGGAAGTAGATTCTGAAGGAAGTGCAAAAGGGCTGATGGCGCCGTGAAGGTGAAGACGGGAGAGATGAGTGGAGTGTGATGTTAGAGGCGTTGCTTTTCTGTTTGGTGTCCTGCTTTCCACGCATGTAAGTGTTTGGCAGGGTTTTGCCAGCGCGGCGGCGCGTACGGTTACAAACGCTGTTAACTTGCAAGTCCGAGATAATGCGTGCCTGCTTTTCCACTTAATGCTTCCGGAGTTATAACAGTTTTTTTGTTTATATATATATATTGACAAAAAGTTTTTTTTATATTATATATGTATATAATATATGTGCGGATCCAGGTTCAAAATTCTATGAATTATAAATATATTCAATTGTGATTCAAAAGTATTATTATTAAATAGGCTAAATTTTATAACATTATAATTTAAAATTTTTTTATTAAATATAAAAAATTATGTATGTATAATATAAAAAAATTATATTTATATTATATAAAAAATTATAAGAATTTAAACATAACGAATTGTGTTACAATTCAAATGGTAATAAATAGATTGGATTAAATATATCAAATAAGAATTAGATCATATTGAATTATTTTATGGATCATAACAGCTCAAAATCCAATTTTAATAAATAAAAGAATCATATAAATTGAATTCACAAATTGAATTCAATTGTTTATGCTAATTACTTGATAAACATCAATTTTTTCTTCATGGATATTTATTTCATCCATTAATTTTTAAATAAATTGAACTAGTAATTTTTAAATAAATTGAAATTTTATTTTTCGTGATATAATAAATAGTAGATGATATATAAAAACACCTCACTAAGAAAATACCATTTGGTATTCTTTTGTAAAAATTTATGAAAAAACTAAGATTGCAATTCTCAATACCAAACTAGTAAAATAATAATAATAATAATAATAATAATAATAATAATAATAATAATAATAAATTATTATTATTATTATTATTATTATTATTATTATTATTATTATTATTATTATTATTATTATTATTATTATTATTATTATTATTACTTAGATATAAAGATGCTTCAACAAGTAATGACTGCAATGAAGGTTTTCAAACTTGGCCCGAAAATATAACCGGTGAATGCAAAAGGATTAAGTATTAGAGCCTTAGAGGTTCCTTCCACTGAAACCAAATTGGAATTGAATTGAAATATAAAAGTTTTAATTAAATATAATATATAAATTTGTCAATATAATGTAAAATCCAAAAAAAAAACAGGGATCATAATAATATTATCATTGTTAATATTCAACTTTAATGAAAATTTCATCTTAAAATAATTAACCTCAAATATAACCATGTTCAAAATAAAAGTGATTTTACTATGGCAACTAAAATTAGTATTTGAAAATATGAGAAATTCATGAAAATGGAAGAGAAGAAAAATGTGCACATTTAAATAAAAAATATATATTTTTTAAATAAAAAATGGTTAAACCGTTATTGGATCAATCAGATCATGGTTTAACTTATTTTTTTTATTAAATCTCACCGTTCTTTTTGATTTTGCATTTAATTGAATTGATATAATGATCAGTTTCAGTTTATCCAGTTGAATCGGCTAGTTCAAGTTCTAAAAATTTTGAGTATAATTTATAAAAATAAAATTATCATTTTCACTTTTATTGTAGTGAGTAATTTTACAATTTTATGATAAAATGAAGGATATTGAATTTTGTTAAGAATTGTAATACTTAGATGTCTTGCAATTCATTAGAAGTTAGAACCAAAAAAAAACCTTCCCTATATTTAGTGCATATCGAAAGCAGCTAATTATACACAATTACACGTCAGTAGACTTTGCTTTGTAGAATAAAAGAGGCTGCTTTGGGTAGCGGGTCTTAAAAAAAGGGATTCGGCCGTGATCAGACGCGCCACCAAAGGGGGTGTGATCTAGATCTATAAACACTTACGCAAACCCCTTCCGATACAATCAAATTTTTATAATCCAATTTGCAATTTTTATAATTCAAACGGACGGCCTTATACTGACTTTTCCGTTGGAATCATTCTTGTCTTCTTATTTCGCAGCTCCGCCATCTAACACCTATATATCAAGGAATCAAATTCTTCCCGACACTTTGATCTTCTATTAGTCTGCTTCTACTCCAGATTTTTCGCTTCCATGGCGTCCTTCTCGGCTTTCGTCCCAGTTCCCACCTCGCAAAACCTGCTTCTACCCTCGAAAATCTCTCATCATTTGCGTAATTCCTGCCTCGTGTCCACTAATCTTACATTTCAGAAACTTGGGTTGACTGCAGATTCCAAAATTGTTAGAAGTTCTCATCAAGCCGAAGCTTTGCGTGGCAAGTCATCTGCTCTGTTTCTTATCAGTTTGGTTGATCTTATTGAGCAGTTTAGCCATCTAGTTGTTATAATATTAATGTTGGCTTGCTTAAATTTTTAATCTGCTTTGTAAATCCCCAAAGGAAAAGATAACAAATTTGAAGTATAAATTTTGGTGGCAGATTTGGATACTCAAGATTTTGATGTCCCAGTTTTGACTTGTTCACAGGTTTTTGCTTTATTCCTTTCTTCTTTCTCCCTTTTGCATTAAGTAGAGTATGTCTGTGATTGTTTCAGGAATTTTTGTTTGATTGGTAATGGTATTGTATTGTGTGATTTAGTTTGATTCTTGGCGTGAATGATTTTGAAGGCTATTGAAAGGCTAAGAAGTAACAGAGAAAAGAACAAGGGGAAGCAGCAATATCTGGCCATGTACTCTAGCATATTTGGTGGCATAACAACCGATCCAGCTGCTATGGTGATACCTATGGACGATCATATGGTGCATAGGGGGCATGGTGTGTTTGATACTGCTGCTATAATGGATGGGTCAGTATAATTTATTTCAATACCATGGGATAATCTTTTATACCTGCATATTTGAAGTCACTGGCAGATTATTCTCTACCAAAAAATCCTCAATGTTCATAATAAAATGTAAGCTTAATTTGTTTGTTTATGTGTACTTTGTCAGGAAAAAAATGTAAACTGGTTCGGTTGCTTTGTGTATGCAACCATGGTTTAAGTATCTTGCAAATGCAATGTGCATAAGTTCAACTTTTGTTATTAAAGAGCTCTTGAGATGGAAAGAAAAAACAATAAAAATGTCTAAATTTTTCTGATTTTTCTTGTTGAGTTCTTAATTTGGCTTCTGCTTTTCTGGAATCTTTAGAATCTTCCTTATCATTTTATTTCCAGTTCCTCTTTATATTTTTTTTTATGCATTAATATTTTTTCCGCATGACCTTTTTTAAAGAAAAATAAGGTAAAAATGGAATCCTACTATTAGAACAGGGATTGTCATTTTCTTCTTTGCTAGGAAGATGACCCACTGTCAATTTGATTCTAACCTGAGATTAACTGTTATGTGCTAACGAGATCCCTCCAAATTTCTAAATCTCAGACATCTATATGAATTGGAGCAGCACCTTGACCGTATTCTAAGGTCAGCGTCCATGGCAAAAATTAATTTTCCTTTTGATCGAGAAGGTATAAGAAGAATACTGATACAAACAGTGAGCGTTTCAAAGTGTCAGAAAGGATCACTTAGATACTGGCTTTCCGCGGGACCTGGTGATTTCCAACTCTCACCATCTGGTTGCCATCAGCCAGCCCTTTATGCCATTGTTATCCAAGATCAGTCTTCGCTTGATTCAAAAGGTGTTAAGGTAGTTACTTCATCAGTCCCGATAAAACCCCCGCAATTTGCCACCATGAAGAGTGTAAACTACCTTCCTAATGTGCTTTCGAAGATGGAAGCAGAAGAAAAAGGTGCTTTTGCAGCCATTTGGTTGGATAATGATGGCTTCATTGCCGAAGGGCCTAACATGAACGTGGCATTTGTTACCAAGGAGAAAGACCTTCTAATGCCGCATTTCGACAAGATTTTGAGTGGGTGCACAGCTAAAAGAGTTTTGACTCTAGCTGAGGAGATGGTAAGGGAAGGACAACTTCATGAAGTAAAGGTAGGTAATGTGACTGTAGAGGAAGGAAAGAAAGCAAATGAGATGATGCTTATTGGAAGTGGTATTCTAGTTCGCCCCGTGGTGCAGTGGGATGAGCAGATCATTGGTGATGGTAAGATCTTTTCAGCAATATGCTATACTTCCTTCAAAATGAAATCTATAATAAAGTTTACACCCTTTTGGTGTTGAACCATGATGACTTTCATAATCTATATGGTGTTCTTCGAATCTGGAATAAAATTCCAAAATGATTAAAACCCCTGTATGATAAGCGTGAGTTTTATCAATTATTATCTATAGAGTACTAGTCGACAATGGAGCTCAGTAGCTGATGGGTCCCTCTTGAATGGTGGAGAAACAAAATGTCGGCTACTTGCCTTGATTAGTCTGTGGACCATGTTCATCTGAAGTTATGCAGAAACTTGTTTATTCTGTGCCTTCTGTCAGCCATTTTGCCATTTGTTTCAATAAGCATGTCCTAAGTTAATTTATTGCCTGGTTAAGTTCTTCATTTTAAGCATTTCTTGTGTGATTCTTGCAGAAGAATATGAAAAAATTGTTAATGTTTGGAATTAGACTAAAATAAGTTTGTATTGCATGTCCTTGTGAAGGCAAAGAAGGTCCCACAACCCTGGCTCTCTTGAATCTTATTTTGGAGGATATGAAGTCTGGCCCTCCAATGGTTCGAGTAAGAGTTCCTTGATGCAGTTTTTTTCTTGCTGTTGTGAAGTGGGATTCCAGAGTTCAGACATGGAAAGCCCGTGTTCAGCTTCTTGTTCACTTTCAAAGACCCCAGAGCCTGATTTTTGAAGCCGAAATGTCAAATGTGCAAGATAAACTGGCTTCTTTGTAAGATCAAGATTTATTTATGCAGGTTAAACTAACTTTTGTTATGTAAATTGAGCTGATTATGCTTGTATAGTGAAATGAAACGATCCAATTAGCCAATATGAGTACTCATTACATGTGCAGAAGAGTGGAGGCTCAGCCTTTTGTGTGATGTAGATTCCAGCGATACAATTTATGTGATAAGCATAGAAAGAGAAGAGAAACAGTTGTTTTTACCTCATCTTATGGAAAGGATATATGCCAACAATCATATGACATTGTTTGAAGAACCTGTGTATGGATCCGTCCATAAATCAGATAAAGATAATTAGAACATTATTGGTGAATTTAATATTTTATAATATTGTTTTTCAATGATAATGGGACCTTACCTTATAATAATATGTAGAGAAATGGAGGAATTTGTGCTTATCATGCGGTTGTTAGCTAAGATGTAAAAGCCAAAGTGGAGCATCTAGTCAGGCCTGATTTTGATGTGTATATTACCTAAGCCATTGGCTTTGCAAAAAGTGTAACTTATTTTGTTCTTTTCTCCCTATTTATATGTCAATCAGATGATCCAAACCCAGTCGATTATAGGAATACTATTAAAATTTCTTTTCTTTTTTTTTTCAAAAATAAATATTATGCGGGTGAATGTACCTTATACAATCTATGCAAGCCATTTCATAATATATATATTGTTTTCATTAAATAAAGTATGCTCAACATACCAAATCAGTGATTCTCTCATAAACCAAAAATAAAACAAATATTAACATGGAATTATATAAAATTGGACAGTTGTATTCATAAGAAGTCTATTTTATATGCTTATACACAAAAGTATTATTTATATATACAAGGGCAATATTACACAAAAAAAATAATTTTAAATAGTACTTCTATAGTGCAAATTCCGTTTTAACTATAAGTCTTACTCTTACATCTATACAAAAGAAAAAGGCCTCATTGCAAGACCATATTTACTATATCAGGGATACAATAGTCAATTCTTTTTTCTCCTTATAATATAAAAAAGGGAAAATTTTGTGGAAGATATTGCTAAAATGGTGAAATATATTTGATTTTTTTTTTTTTGTCTAAATTGAGTTTAGGCAAATTTCATATATCAAATAAACGGTGAATTGCCATTTATGTATGGTGATTAACACTCAATTTTTTTTTTCAACCAATTTATTTTTATGTATTAATTTTTTATTAGTTTGATTTATAAAATCCGTTCTAACTCCGATATGGACAAGACTTTTCCTATGTTTGCATGAGCATGATGGAGGGTTATTGAGTGACAAGTGAAGAAAACACTAAGGTAACGTTTATTAAATCGACCTAAATAAAAAATTTTCTGATAAAATTGGAATACTTTCCAGAGTAAGATATAGAATAGTCAAGATAAGACTGAAAAACATTCCGAAAATTTTTTTCAATCGTTTGATAAATTTTTTAGGATGAATTAAAAATATTTTTTCTTCAATTTTTAGTTATTTTTTTATCTTGAAATATCAAAATAGGTAGTTAAAAAAATTGTGGGATCCATTTTTTTTAACAAACGCTTGAAAAAGTTGAAATGATTTTATTTTTTTTCCATCCCGACCTTTCCAAGGTTAACAAATACTACCTAAGGGTGTGTTCGGAAATATTTTATTTTCAATTTTTTTTTGAAATAAAATCAAAATTCATTTGTCATATTTGTTTCCGTTTTAATTTTTTACTAAAATTAAAAAATAAATGATTTTCACACCAAAAATATAACTTAAAAATTTTCAAAATGTGATTTTTAGGTTTTTACTTTTGTTAACGATTTAATTACTTTATTATCGCTAACACCACCGCTACCACTACCTCTATACCGCCGCTGTCACCATCGCTATTACCATTGTCGTTATCACCACCGCTACTGCCTCTCCCACCACAACTACTAGACTACCTCCACTACCACCATCAAACCGTCACTGTTGCTGCTACTATCACCCCCACCACCATCACGCCGCCACTTCACCGTCACCACCGAAATTATTATCATAGCATACATGAATAATTAAAAAAATGTGATACATTTTTTAAATATATAAAATAATTTTTTAGAAAATAGATAATAAAAACTGAAAATAGTTTTTGAATTTTAAAAAATTAAAAATCCACAATTTTAATGAACACACCCTATATTTAGAGTTATTTATGGATGAAGACTAAAATTATTTATATAGTCAATTTTAAATAGGGGTGAGCAAAAAAAATCAAAATTTCGGTTAACCGAAAAATCGATTCGAAATCGAACCAATTTTTAGGTTAACCAAATCGAAATTTTAGATTTATGGTTTTTACTTTAAAAATCGACGATTAACCGATCCAAAATTGAAACCGAATATATATATTTTTTATGAATAATATTTTAAAATTTACACTTATATTTTTTAATATTTGTGTAATTTATAAATATTAGGATATATAATTTTATAAAATATTATTAATATATATATATATATATATATATTTAGTAAATAAATATTAAAATTATGTGCATAATTAGTTTTTTATTGTTAATTTTATATTGAATATTTTTAATTTTTATAATTAGTTATGGAAATTTTATTTTTATTTTGATTATTTTAATGGATGTTGTATTTAATTAGTATTTTTTCATTTTTAAAGCATTTTTAACTATTAAAAATAATATTATAAATTTTATAATTTATTAAATTTATATATTAAAATTTTTTAGTGGTTAACCGCTTAAATCGATCCGAAAAATCAAGTTAAAAATTGAAACCAATATAGCAGTTAACTGATATTAATAAACTGATTTAAAAAAATTATTAATGGACTGGTTAACTTATCCATGCTTATCTCTAATTTTAAGTATTTATAAGGAATTACTGTTCACCGATAATTTAACTAGTTAAAAATTTAATTATACTCTTGATTATTTAGGGTTCAAATTCTACCCATTTCCTTCAAAAAATGGTATATATATATATTCTATATCTTTTTTCTTTAAAAATTTAGATAATTACGTAATTGGGTAAAAATATGCACCAAAATTATGGGCAGATATAGATTGATTAATCAATTCATAGCCTATTTTTCAAGTTCAGTATATTAAAAATCAAATTTTCAAGATCAATGTCCAAATTCTATTCACTAACAATTAGTTAGGGTGCGTTTACTTACAAAAAATAGTTTTTTGTTTTCTATTTTCTTACAAAATTAGAGTATTTATTTTCCGTAAAAAATTTAGAAAACGCGTTTATTTATCAATAAATGAAAAACTGAAACGTTTATTTTTGTAGGTGTATACACACATGTATGTATATATATACATATATACAGATATTACATGTATATGTATGCGTACATACATACATACATACATAGATGTATGTGTGTATGTATGTATGTATATATATATATGTGTGTGTGTGTGTGCATACATATATATGTATATGTATATGCATATGTATGTGAATATATGCACATACATACACATATATTTATGAATACACAAATATATATATATATATATATATATATATATATATATATATATATATATATATATATGTACATACAAGCACATATAAATACATGTATATGAATATGTATGTATATAGATACATACATACATACATACATACATACATACATACATACATACATGCATGATGCATGCAGGTATATATGTATGTATATTTGTATATGCATATGTATGTGTATATATGCACATATACATACATACATATACATATGTATGTATACATATACATATGCATATGTATGTGTATGTATGTATATACATATCCATATGTATGTATGTATGCATGTGCTACATATACATGTACATACATATGCTTATGTATGTATGCACATGCAAAAATTTACATATGTATGTATATGTATATGTATATGTATATATGTGTATTAATATTATTTAGAAAATTTGAAAAATATCTTTTATTAGTTTTTCAGTTTTTTCTTTATTTTGAAAAACTAGAAAATTCATTTTCTGTTTTTTATTTTAGAAAACTGACGAAAATAAACATGATTTCTATTTTCTGTAAGTAAACAGGCCCTTAATGTCTAACCGATTAACCATTAAATGGGCCGATTAATTATTAACCATTGATTAACCGTAAAAAAAAAAATAAACATCCATCCATCAAAATCAAAATATAATTTTTTTTCAAATTTTAAATATAAAATACAAATCATTCAAATTTAATAACAATATACTAAAATAAAATTACATAAACATTAATTTATTAGTTATATACTTTCTAATACTAGAGCAAAATATGGATAGATTTAAAAATTACCTTATATATATATAAATTGATTAACCGTTAGCTACCTAGTTAACTAGACATATAAGTTAAAATCAAGTCAATTAATCATAATTTTAAAAATTAAATTGCATATCGCATTTATTTGGATCAATTAATGACAAAAATGTGTTTAAATTCAATTTTTTAAAAATCAATTTAACGAATTTTTGATTTTTTTTATCTGTTTTAATTAAAATATATGTGCATATATCACATCAATTAAGTTATACTGTCATTTTATTTTTCGGCTAACATTCCAAACAATGCGTATATGATTGAACTATACCATTTTAAACTCAATATTTTAAAAAATTAATAAAAAAAGGTTTAATACATATTTTTCTCCCCAAAATTTTTTATATATGCAAATTTTACAAACGCTCCGCTGTACCCCTAATCTAGACAAAAATACACTTATTAGTATTACCTCGATAAACTGACAAATTGTAGAATAATTTTTTTTAATTAGGCACGTAATTAAAATAATTTTTCCTATTTGTTTCTATTTTTTAGACCTTTCTCCAATTTTTTTTTTTCATTTTGTCTTTTGTTTTTCATTTCCTTTCTTTCTCTTATTATCAATAAATTCTAATTATAATAATTAATTAAAAGTTACAAGACTCATATATAGTAATTTTTTATTAATTAAAGAAATTTGCAAAAGAATAATTTTTTGGCCAAATTTAATAGGAGAATATGTATTAAAAAATCACAACAAATTTAGAAATTCAAATCAAAATTCTCTTTGAAAAAAAAATCTTGCATATATATTTTTTTAAACAAAATCCTGCATATCTTAACTACTCCAAAACGGTAAAGTAGAATCAAGAATTCTATTAAAATAAATAAATAAACAAAAAAAAGAAATTAAGTGCAAATATTTGTGCAGTGATCGCTCACTTCGCTTGCAAGTTGCAAGGCAAACGACGTCACCTATTCAATGGCGGCATAGACATGGCCCACAAAAACAACCTTATAAATGATAAAAACCGTTAGATGAAAATGGTCGGTCCAGGAACGGTGCAAGTAGCGATACACCGCATTCTGACTCGGAGTATCCTCCATTTTACACGTGTCAATCTCTGGTAGGTCTTATTTTTTCAAATATTTTTTACGCAGAAATAATTCAACTGAATCAGGAACAAGAAGAAAAAATAAAAAAAGTGAACAGGGAAGGACGGAAAAAAAAAGTTATAGAGAGAGAGAAAGAGGCCTGGGATAAAAAGGGCTCCTGTTCGTGAAGTTCGATCTAGGGAATATATAAATATACCTAATTTGTTTTCTTGATTGTTTTGTCGCTATATTTGATAGAATTTGCGTTGCAAACGCCAAGGAATTTCAGCGATCTTTCGCCGGAAAAAGACGTACGCGGTTGCCGGAATATTATTGATCTTTGGAGTTTAAGAAACTGTTATTTAGAAAAGGAAGCGAAGATGGTGAATTCTATGGTGGAACGAGCCACGAGCGACATGTTGATCGGCCCTGACTGGGCCATGAACATCGAGATCTGTGATATTTGTAATCACGACCCAGCGTAAGAGCTTTTCTTGATGCTGTTCCCTTTATTTCTCTCCTTCTGCCGTTTTCTTTTTCGCTTACTTTACGTTCCAGTTTGGGCGGTTTTCAATGATTGTTGATTTCGATTATATATTTGTTTTTGAACGATTTTTTACGAGGATGGGATAGTTTGATCGAACAGTGGTTGAGCATACTTTGGAGGTCTTTGCATCACCAATAAAAATAGATTCTGAATCATGCATCGTGTATCGGATTTTTAATGTTGTGTAATTGATTTCAATTAAGGAAAATGGATCCTTATATTATATTACCGCTTAAACAGTCTCTCCATTAGCAATGATGAATTTTTGTTCTTATAACACTGGTGAAATAAGATGAAGTAGAAGTTTAATTCTGTCATTTATGTTTGGCTCTTAGGACCTTTTTTCCTGGTAAGCATTTCAATAGTTATGAAGCTGTACTGGTGGATCCTCCCTTTACTGATTGGTATGCAGGGGAGGCATACACAAAGTTTAGTACTCGTCCATTTGTTCACTACTTTGCTCTGTGTGCAGTACAGCAGGAATATAGTTTAGGGAAAAGAAGAGTGCTGGGTTTATGGGAATTTTGGTTGAAGTTCATAGGTAGGCTTCCACTCTTACTAATTGTAACACTTTATGATGATTATTTTGAATTAGGTTTTGTTGAGTGCTTTCATTGAAACAAGGGATTTATCAGAGTTGCAAAACTCACAATAACCCCATAGAGAAAGTCTTTGCTGAGTTGATAGGCAAAATAATATCTAAAATTGCTCAAGGTACAAATACATACCTGCTAGTGCTAGGTGATCAACTCAATATTTTACTGGAGATTTCCTTAATATCTTGTTTAGGATGATCCGGTAAAAAAGCAGCCTAATCCTCACTTAATCTTCAAAGAAAAGGAAAACGGTGTTCTTAATTATATGTGAATGGGATGTTGCTGTCCTACTTGTTTGAACCTTGTAGTAAACCCATATCTACCACTAGCTAATGTCCTATATGATGGTTTAATTTCATCTACAGGTATTGAACAATTTCACTTTTATTGAAAAGTTACAAAATAAATTTTTTTAACAGAAAAATATCTGAACTTGGAAAAAGAAAAAGTCACTTTGGCCAGATTTTGCGTGGAATCCTATCAGAAATTCTTTTTAACGTGTCACATCACCCATTTTATTCAAGTGTTTGACACATAAGCCACCACATCAGTCTGTCACCTATGTCAATGCTACGTTACGACCAATAAGAAGATATCATGTATAAAAATATTTTAAAAATAAAAAATTTCATAAAATTTTTGCACATGTTATCTCCTTGTTGGTTGGCGGCTAACATGATATCCATCTCATGTTGCAGGCTAATGTGGTGGCCAATGATAATGTTCAGTAGGGTTCTTTCCAAATCTGGTCAAACTGACTTTTTTAAAAACATTTCTCTAAGTTCAAGTATCATTAAAAAAATTTATTGTGACTTTTTGGTTAAAAATAGAAAGTCCAATTACCATGAATGTTTAACACCTAAATGATACATTGATAACACAAACAAGAGAGATAAAGTATAATCTGGAAGAACTTTTTAAAGTCTTAGGATTGCTGCTTGCAATCAGCATAGCTTAAGGCAAACTAGCATTGATCCTATTTCTCCAAAGACATATATCTTAATTAGCTTGTCAAGAAATCTTATTTGCTCATGATATGGCTATTCAAAATCCAATTCAGCAGCAAACCCTTTCTTTTCTTCCGATTGCATCGTTTGCCACTTCAGCAATTTGCACTACATATAAAAATTTCTAGGTGTTAGAAATTCTCCCGGTATACAATATGGCCTACTTGTGAAGCTTTTGTCCAATTCAAATCCTCCATTCAACCTCAAAATCTTTGCAACAACCAGAAAACACATGCATCTGCTACTGCAATTATAGATTTGTGTCTCATATTTTTTGGATGCCCTTCCTTTGAGATAAGTGCACAGAGAAATTATGAAAAGGATGATTTCAACTTGGTGGGAAATTGAAGAAAGAAAGCAAGCAAGCGGGATGGGTTAATAGTTGCAATAACAAGAAGCTCAGCATGTTGGAGGGAGATTGAAGTTGGAAAGCCAGAAAAAGAGATAATGCTTCTAATAGTTTCAGTAAAAGGTCTAAAAAGCTTAATAGTTGCCATATGAATACCATGATTCTGATTAGTGGACCATCTAAGTGGATAATTTTTTGTAGCTTATATTCAATTGAGCCATGCCCTTCCTTCGCAGTAGTACCGCAGATGCAGCCTAAAAGGTGTCCAACTATGCCCATAATGGTGCACTAGTAGTTCTTAATCTAAATAAAGCACAACAGTGATGAAGGCAGAGAAGCTATTTGTTCCAATGACTTTACTCTGAAACTTGCAAAATATCATCAAATGGCTGCCATTTAACATTTGTTGAAAAACACTATATTGAAGTCATTATTAAGTCAAGTGGAGTATATTTTTGATCATGGTGAAAACTAAACCTTGTTCTAAAATTGGAATCTTTGGCTTGTTTTTCTTGTTAGACAAGCAAAAGATGTTGTTAAAGGCATAAAGAAGCGCATTGGGAGTAAGAATCCAAAAGTTCAACTTCTTGCTCTGACGGTAAGCTTCAAAGAACTTGATTTTTCTTTTTTGTTGTGTTATAGTTTGCCTTTCCATGTGTGGAAAAGTAAATCATAGAATTTATTAATGGGAAGGATAAGTTGTTTGAGTGAGAGAGGAGATTTATTTAATTTTAACAACTTTATTCAGTTGATTAAATATGCGAAATTTTTTGTTTGGATGCCATGTTCAAGTTATTGGAGACTGTTGTAAAGAATTGTGGGGACATTGTCCATATGCATGTTGCAGAGAAAGATGTTCTGCATGAGATGGTGAGGATAGTGAAGAAAAAGGTATTCTTCTTTGACCTGCCTTATCTCCTATATCATATACTTTTCTTCTTCTTCTTTTTTTTTTTTTTTTTTTTTTTGTGGAAGGGTGGGGGAAAATTTGATCATAATGTTTTTGATGCTCAACTGTAGCCTGACTTTCATGTCAAAGAGAAGATACTGATTCTAATAGATACCTGGCAAGAAGCTTTTGGTGGAGCAAGGGCTAGATATCCGCAATATTATGCTGCATACCAGGAGTTGTTGGTATGTTTTTGATGCAAAGATCCCTAATCAGGAGCTGAACATTGCAGCATTCATTACATCATGAACTATCAGCTAAACATGACTTTTCCATTATTTTCATTTCCTACTCTCTATCCACATAGTTTTGGAAATACTGTGCAGCCATTTCTGAGTCAAATTACTGGTTGTTTCAGCGTGCTGGGGGCAGTCTTCCCTCAGAGATCTGAGAGGGACTGCACCTGTATTCACACCCCTACAGACACAACCACTGGCATCTTATCCTCCAAATTTGCGGAATACAGAGTATCAGCAAGATGCAGCAGAGTCCTTCTGCTGAGTCTGAATTCCCAACATTAAGGTATATTCATATTCTTTTTTTTAATGTCTTCACGAAATCTAACATAAAAATCTGTTTTGTTTGTTGATATGGCCCTTTTTGCGTCAGTTTTCATTGTACTACATTTTCCCTAGTCCTAGATGATTGATAACAAAAAAAACTTTGGTTAGCATATCTGTTTTTTGTAATAATCCAAATTATGATACTATTTCCCTATACCAGTTTTGAAGTGTCTTTGATTCTGAATTTGCTTTACATGAGCTGTGGTGGGGAAAAACACATGTTTTGCTTGATCGTGTAATAGCTTAGTGTACATTTGTTAAGTGATGATGTGAAGCAAAACTCTAGCACCTTTTCGAGTGATGTGTTAGGCATGAATATGTGCATATTAGGTCTCACGTGCTGAGGAGTAAAGTTTACCATACTCATTGCTTGCATTGAAATCCATTTGATAATCTGAATAATTTTTTTTTGGCCATGCACATGACTTATAAGGTCCATCTTGCATCCTTGTTCCGATGAATGCAGTGGTGGCATTATTAGGATAAATATTATTTACTTGCTGTTGTATAGATATTTGCACTTCATTTTTTTCCTCATTTTTGGCTGCTAGGCTACTAGTGTTGATACCGTGTGTTCATTTTTAACTTGAAATCTGTTTCACTAGTTTGACAGAAATTCAGAATGCACGGGGTATTATGGATGTCCTTGCAGAAATGTTAAATGCACTAGACCCAGAAAACAAAGAGGTAAAATTTTGCATTGGTAAAACTTTGTTACCAGATCACATGTTTTCATGTGTTCTATAGTTTTTTAAATTAGAGTATTTTCTTTCTTTTTTTAATCATTCTAAAGTTAATCTTCTTGTTTCTTGCTTGTTTGAATATTTTCCCCAATTTGTACATTTTAGGGACTGAGGCAGGAGGTCATTGTTGATCTGGTGGAACAGTGCCGTACATACAAGCAAAGAGTTGTCCATCTTGTCAATTCAACTTCGTAAGTACTAATTTTTGTCTTATTACAGCTATCTTTTTACCCATTTTTTATACACTATATTTTGCAAATAAAAAAGAAGGCACAAATCTACCTGCTAAATTTTTTTAAGTAGAAATCTAATGGTCTCTTATAATGTTTTTCCAATTAATGCTGATGTGTATCTTTTAGCCTTGTAGTTATTGTTGTGTATGTTCAAGTCATTGCTACTATTCTTGTAGCACCATCTGATACCTGAAACCAGGGGTGACTGGACTGGTTGATTGGCTCCTTGACTTGCACACTAAAAATTTTCAGTTAATACATCCATATTTAGAAAAAAAAAAATGAAGAAGAAAATGAGACTAGTTCCTCTTTCAAATGCAAGAATTGGTGTGTGCAACTGGATCGGAATATGAAGCTAGCCACTAGGTCAACCTTCTAAGTCAGACACATGCATGTCAGATATGATTTTAACAAATAAAACATATTTCAGTGTGTTTTTAACATGAAAAAAGTTTCTTTAAAATAATAAATAATTTGAATTCTGGATTCAATTGACCAATACCATTCTTTGACTAGTTCTTGATTTAACCGGTCAGTTTTGTCTGGCCATTGAAACGTTGATGCTGAGGACTGCATAAATGTTGCATCTTGCACATACAAGACTTGTAAATCTTCATCTGTCCTTTTCAGGGATGAATCCTTGCTATGTCAAGGGCTTGCACTGAATGATGATTTGCAACGTGTACTAGCCAAGTACGAAGCCATTGCTTCAGGAGCCCCTGTTGTACCGGTAAAACCAAAGTCTGAATCTGGTGGAGCACTTGTGAATGATGGTCCTCTAGTTGATACTGGAGACAACCACAAGCATGCCAATAATGGGTGAGTGCATTTATTCATGTGCCATTAAGTTGCAAATTTCTAACGGCCAATTTTGTTGTTCTATATGTTCATGAAAGATAACAATGAAGCATAGATAATTGTTCTTAATGGTGCATGGTTATTGAGTTTGATATATATATATATATATATTAAGAAAAAAGATCCTTTTAGACCAGTTTAGGTACGATGTTGGTTAGTTGTGTCGCACCGTTCAAATTAAGCAATAGTTTTTAGAACATTTGGTTACAATTCATCAGCTGAGTTTCCTAATATGTGCCTTGTATAACAGCACGGAAATTGGTTTGAAGAATTCTAGTTACTTATCTTTTTACGTTATGGTAGCGTACTTGTATGTTTAGTAGTGGTCATGAAATTTTAATGTTTTCCAAAAATAGTTTGGCTTTAAAATGAAATAAACTGTTGAATTACATATGCAGCTAAGACTTGAGAGATTGTTATTTGAGCTGGGTGATGAGATGACATGATCTTCTGCAGGTCTGCCTCAGTAATGAACCAATTATTGCTCCCTGCACCTCCTCCAACTAATGGCCCAACTACTGCACCAGCTGCCAATCCCAAAATGGATCTGTTGAGTGGTGATGACTTTAGCTCTCCAAAGGCCGAGACCTCGCTGGCCCTTGTTCCTGTTGGGGAGCCACAACCAAGCTCTCTATCTCAGCAGAATGCACTTGTTCTTTTTGACATGTTTTCTGACAGTAACCCCCCAAATACTGTCAACGGGCAGTCTTCCCTTCTGCCCGGAGTAACGAATTCTCTGACTTCGCAAGTCCAGCAGCAACAAAATTGTCATCCCACAGAAGGTGGCATTTACCCAAATGGAAATGCTTTAAATATGGGGACACCTGGTTTTGAGCATTCACAATCAATGCAGCCTGCAGGACCTGTCTGGAATGGACAGATAGCTCAGCAGCAGAATCCAGGCTCACCAGCCTTCGGTAAGTTTTTTTCTTAAATTGATAGTAAAATAATAATGGATAGAGCAATTTGTTGCTGGCATACAACTACACGGAGACGATTTCTTAGATATATGATTAGGTGGAAAATCAGCATGGAAAAAGGTACTTGTTTATTCATAGGGTATGCTGAACAAAATATTTCTCTGTTCAAACCTATCTATATCTAGCACCAGTAATACACTGAAGTTTGGAGAATGTAAATCTGCTATATATCATTAAAATTTCACTTAGCTTTCATTTTGGAATTTTGCAAAGGTGCTCAAAGCAGTGGATCTCTGCCTCCGCCTCCATGGGAGGCTCAACCAGCAGATGGAAGCCCTGTGTCAGGCGCTCAATATCCTCAACAAATGCAAGTTACTCAGGTGGTTGTGACACACGCACAACCAATGCCAACTGGTATGCATCCTCAGGGACTTCAACCTTCAGGGAATGATCAAGTTGTGGGTATGTATATACAACCGATCTCAAGTGGCCATTTGTCAGCAATTAATACTCACGCTGTGCAAAGCAATCAGTTTGGTATGCATTCGCAAGCAGTGCAGGGTGGGCAATATATGGGTATGCTCCCACAGCCAATGCAAGCCGCACAGATGGCTTCGATGTATCCTCAACAAATATATGGCAACCAAATGGCAGGTTACGGATATGGACTGCAACAAGGGACACCGTACCTTGAACAACAGATGTATGGGCTTTCTGTTAGAGATGATAATGGGAAAAATTCATCGTATCAGGTTTCCACTTCATCTTATGTGCCAATGAAGAAGCCCTCCAAGCCAGAAGATAGGCTATTTGGAGACCTTGTCGACATATCAAAGTTTAAGACGACGAAACCTACTTCTGAAAGAGCTGGTAGCATGTGATGTCATTATTGTTTGCACTTTTTATTTTTTATTTTTTTTTCTTTTTACTCTCTGCTTCATAACTTGCTCCAATTCTGTTTATTTTTCTTTTTTTTTTCCCATTTCAATATATATATATATATATATATTTTTTTTCCCTCTCTTTCTCGTCTTATTTGCTCCCATTATTGTGTGTGTGTTTTTTTTTTTTTGCAACCATGTACATTCCTTGTAGAGAAGAAAAAACAAACAGAAGAAAATGTTGACATTTCAAATCATGTGGATTTTGGTATCTAGTTAGTTCAACCAAAATGCTTTTTTACTATTGGAAGTGTGTTGTGTGTGTCATTGTTTGATTTGCCAGGTTATTATTTGTTCTTGTGCCGTGCAAGAGGCTGATATTGTGGCATCGGAAAAGAAATGAGGCATGGAATTGATCATTTACTCATCCAGAAATTGTAATGGCATACCAACTAAAAAAGCTAGAAAATTAAATCAAGCCCTTTTTCTCTGCCCATCTTACTCACTAGAAGTACTAATATCATCCAGAAGGTGACAATTCTATGTCAACAGTGTAGTAAAAGAATAAAATAGAAAAGTAATTTCTCAGCCTAATTTGGTGGTTTGGGTTTGAGTTCAATGTAAAAGCCAATAACAACTGAAAATCCATGAAACTTGCTTCGGTTCACGCCCTGGAAAGAGAACTTATCAAGTGATTTCCTCGGCTTGGCCCAACCAAAGACATCGTAGCTTCTGAACTTCATCAAAATTGAGTTACGTTTAAGTCGAAGAAAAAGATACATTTAAATGCAACATCAAATTCTTCATGCAGCAATCCATCACTAACAACATTATGAGTTTTTCAGCACAAGAAAACAGCAACGTGTACTCTGCTAGCGCCGGTTGGTTCTAAAGTTCTTTTCCTTTTCAATGAAGTATGTGCACTTGGAAGAAGGCGCCCATGTCCTATGTCAATGCGTGGGTAAAAGCATCGAATATAGACCGCACCAGCATAGGCTGTAAATCTGTCCTGACTGGTTATGGCCGTGATCTGTTGCAATGGCTGTCATAGCAGATAGGACACGAATTAAAGTGGCTTAACATTTATATGAACATACAGATACATAACAAACGTCCCAGACAAATTATCGTAGACAATATGCTCTTCTTGTTGGTCAAACACCAGAGTAAAAATGTTGCTGGCAATGATTCTCATTTGTGCTATATGTCCACTTTTATATCATTTGCAGAAGCTTGCAGAAAATTTGTCAAGCAAAATTGGCTCTGCAGGTCAACAGTAAATACAACAGAGACTATGGTTGGAACTGGTAACGAAGCTTGAGCGGAGGATCTAAATCCACTAAGAGATATAACTATTACTAATAGCCCAACCAATGAATAGTAAGCAACATTCCTAGGAATCTTGTGTAATGCAGAGAACTAGTAACCCAAGCAACAAATCAAGAATCAAGTATCAGAGCTAATGCAAAGGAAAAAAAGCAAACAAGGAAAGGCTGGAAAATCATATTAATGCAAGGTCCCTCATTATCATAGATTGATGCCATGAGTTCAACGCAAAAGCCAATTATATATAAAATGTGCAAGCGGCAAGAGAAAAAAATATCACCTCGAGGAACCAAGTCCCAGTTTTGAGATTCTATTGGAAGCAATGATCTTAAACGAGCAGAAGCTGTGGTGCTATGCAATGGAACCATCGATAGCAAGCAGCTCAATTCCACTGGTAACCTGAATCCAAACCAGCAATGACAACCAATTAACCATAATTAATGGGCTGCAAACATCTAGGTACGGCATCTAAGTTTCAAGCAATGAACAAAACTACGTTGTTCCAGTCCATGAAAAAGATTTCTAAGTAAAACTACTTGCAAGAAAATTAAACTTCAAAAGCTTACATTAAATTCCCTTCCCCAATTCCTGAAGTAACCCCGAAATGCAAAAGGAGAGAAACTTTAATTCTGACTAAAGAAAGTACCCAATTCCTGAGGTTTGATTAATGCGCTCCACTGAGGATGAAGTCCGAGATTGGGAAATCGATTTCAATTGAGAATCCTTGAAGTAGCCATTTTTAAGGAACTGGGAAAAGGAACTTGAGTTTTGAGCAGGGTTTATTGTAACACTATACAATTAGATAATTGAAAAATTTACTAACAAAATACAATTCAGTGGTTTTGATAAATGTAAGGTCTCAAACTTGAATCTCATTAAATAGCTTACAAAGAATTACTACTTGTTGGCTAAAATAATTATAATAAATAAGTACATATAAAAGGAAAACAATTATCGATTGTCAACTTTTTCACTCATGAATTGTGCTTTTGCGATCATTTACAACCAAATTGCCTGATTATACTTGAGAATAAAATATTGCTTGAGGATGATAATCATGTAGCATCCACCATCAGCAAAGCATCAAATCTATGCATGAATTGTGTAGCCTTCACCTTGAGTTGAGAGGCCATTCTTTTATATAAAGGTTTCAAACCCAAGAACAATTGAATCCCATACTTCATCACCGTACAAAGAATCAGAACAAAACCTAGATCAAGACTTGCCTCTAATGACACAAAGTAGCAAGAAAATATAGAAAACAGATAGTCTAGATCAATTATAACAATAATAAAGAGGGTGATGGACAATGCAAGAAATAGGCAAATTAAGATGACGAAGAGAGATGCAAGAAGAACACATGCAATGAAAGAGAGATAGAGCAATCCTACGAGGATTAGATCCAAATTGGGTATCATTTTTTGGTTTGGTTGATGAGGAAGAGATGTGAATGAAGTGAGCTGCACTCATTCTATTAATCTGTGCAACTTTGGCCTAATATCCACTTTGAACCTGTCTACAAGTCATCAAAATAATATAGGAATCCTTCTTGTTTACATGATTAATTTTTGAAAAAGTGATTAGCATTGCTAATGTAAATGGCGAAGATTTTTTTTTTTTTTTTTTTTTGCAGACAGAAGGAAAGGAACAAGAAAAGAATTTTGATGGATTTTGTTATGCAAAAATAAAAAATTCGTCGACAGCAGGATTCGAACCTGCGCAGGCAAAGCCCAACAGATTTCGAGTCTGTCTCCTTAACCACTCGGACATATCGACGATACACATGCTCCTCTTAAAAATCACTTTAATAGCTAATATATAAAATTAGTGCAAAAATGAACAATCACCTCTTCACAGCAATTCTGGAATTTTGAACACAGAACAATGTCATTGGAACAAAAATGAAACACCACCATAGGAATACATCAACATCTATTTATGTCCAATATGGTATAACTTAAACCAAACATCATCAACCCAAATCACCAATCAAACATTTGCTTTCATCAATTTGGACACTATCAGAGTCCCCGTAATTCAAGTTTTACAATTTCCAAGAACCTAGTGCTAGTAAAAGCCAAAAGAACTACAACTTGTGTTCTCCACAACATTAGAAAGATCACCAAGTAGAGATATTCAAAATTGCTTTTAGTTTTACAAACATGATGCCTAAACCATGAAGAAGAAATGGCAACTAAAATGAATACTACAGAAGATTTGAATTCAAAGGATGGTTTGCAGTTGGACAATCCATTTCCTAACTACTCAAAAGATTTATCGCTTGAATGGAAACAGCAGTAACACATAAAATGGACACCCAAACAACTTTACAATTACAATCTCTACGCCAATTCCTGAATCCTGAGTTCACATGCGTCTGCAATTGTATCAACCAGTCAAAATGAAAGGTTTATCAACTGCATGAAGGATGATCTGTGATTCTTCTGCAGTCCTTCCTATAATACACTATATTGAGACAAAAAAAAAAAAAAAGTTAGTGACAAAAATGATTATAAGCTATAATAATGTTACATCTTGCAGAAATATTGAAAAACTAGCTTCATTGATAAAAGAAGTTCATGCACCTCATGAATTGAGAGAGAAAAGTCATATCCTATGCTGTGGCATAGGCTACAAAATATTAGGTGTGGCAGATAAGGAATTTAGAAGCTGGGAGTCCCCATAGGCTATAGGCGTTAAGTTATGCTTTAGGAATCCCACATAGTAGGTCGGAGATTCAAGTCTAGCCCAGGCTTACTCACTAACACTGCTAGGAGGTAATATCATCCCGAAAATTGTATACGGTATATTAAGCAGTGCCTGACCAGAAGAATGGGATGAAAGGTAATCACACCTTTTGGTTCACTAGGATGCAAAAGGGCAAAAAATTAATCGGGCTACAAAATAGGGAGTAGCTATCCTCACTTGCAACATTGACCATAAATATCCAAGTCCCATCTGATTACTGGATAGGAAGACTCAAACTCAAACACTGCTTAACATTGCATGAAGCTTTCCCTAGCCTGTTCATGCTTTAGAGTACTCCCACATAGATTATTTGTTTTCAATTGCATGATTACTGCACGCCTTAGACATGCAAGTTCCAAAGAAAAGTCTCACCATGTTTGACTTGTCCTTGAGCATCTATATCTCTCACCATGTTTCAAACAAATAAATCATTTAATGACTTGAGAACAGGCAAATTAAAGACAAAGGCCTCAAAAAATTAAGTTACCTTCACACTTCAATTTGGCTTCTGCCAATTTAAAATTTCATGCAAGCTGGGCTGTTACATCCAGATTACTAATGGTGAACCAGTTGGGAGGATAGAAAGAACTAGATGATTCTAGGTTGAGATGCCAAACCATGACTCTTGAGCAATTGTCCAGGAGGGCCTCCATTTGGCCTTCATCTTCCACAACTTGCTCGATAAAGGTACTAGCCTGCAACACAAGTTAACAAGGTTACAGCTAATGCCAAAGCCAACAATTATTGAGAGTCAAGATGACCGTAGAATGAATACAATAATTGGACAGAAGCACTGGAGATTAAATATTTACATAGCTCAGCCAATGTTTGTCATTGAAAAGAGTAGAAACGAAAAAGAAAAAAAATCATAAAGCCAATCACAGACATGCATAATTGAATCAAAAACTGCTTAAAGTTTGGTTAGATAAGGTAGAAATAACCCCTAGAAGTTTTACACTATATCTATCCCAGGAGAAGCATAGAGATCTATTGAGTGAACAGTTCTCCCAAAAGATGATCCTCCAGGCCCCTGCCTTCTGTCTGTAATTTAACTTGCACCTTTACTAAAGTCAAAACAAGGGATTAGAAGATTGTCAAGACAAAGGACTAGAAGATTATCAAATTTTACCCTGTTACAGTAAAAAACCAATCCATCGCTGAGCATTTTTGGATTGGACAACTGAGCAAGCAACAAGATAAACCAACCTGGAAGCCATCTCTGACAGTGTCAAGCATCCTAATAGGTTCAGGGGTTGGACGGTGCCATCTTTTTGGATCCCAAAGTATTGTGCTATTAAAGGCAAAACCTGACATGTCGGCATGGAATCTTCGAAATCTCTTACTTGATTCATTAGCATGCCATCCAGTAACTCGGGTTCCATTGCAAACAGGGCCCTCTAGGAAACCTTTGCTTCCATCCCCTATCATTGTGGCCACTACCCATGTCCCAAACCGCCTGCAAAGGGAAACAAAAAGGATGGGTGCTCTCGAAATAATAGTTCAGAAAGACCTATAATTGTCTCATGATAAGCACATCATTAAAGAGGAGAAAGGGATAGCCCATCTCTAGCGAGAATCGTAGAGAAACTAGAACAAATAAGCTATAAGCAGATAGACAACTGGAAATCATGCGAACCATAAGCTATATGCTTTAGTAACATAGGTACATTTAAAGATGAAGAGAAGTTAATAGCCATTATGAACCTAGTAAATGTTAATATGGCAATTTCACATTCTCCTAACAGTCTCAAAGCACAGAAACTATGTGCACGTGCATGCTACAATCATGTTTCCTCTATATAAACTGAATTCCCTATCTCCATACAATTTTCTTTGCCTTATTAATTTCCTTGTACCATCCAATCTAGATCCTAGAAGTTCCTAAGGGATATATCAGATACATTCAAATGTTATAAATAGCATCACTTCATCCCTTGGCAAGGAGATAGGCAGGAAAGTTTTCATTCTCATGGAACACTCAAACACCCTGAGGTTATCAGAATATTATAAGAAGAAAATCACCGGAGAAATCTGATCATGATGTGCAGGTCATTTGAAACAATTCACTACTAAAAAACTGGACAACTTGATTATGTCAATGTATTCTAGAATATATTTTTCCCAGTTAAATGCTTTGAAATTTATTGACCCAAGGCAAAAATTTTACATCAGAATAGCAGCATACAAGAGAATGGCAAATTGACAGGCATTTGGAAATGGGTATGTGGAACAAAAGTTACCTGAACTGTCGCATTTGCTCAAAAAGATCAGCCAAGTAAATGTTGCTGTCATCTGCAAAGTAGACAATTCCATCAAGGCGGTGAGTCGCAATGTGAGACAAGGCCACATTCCTTTGGTGAACACTTATATCTTTTATATCAGTGAGATTTTTCTTGCAAACAAGATGCCTGTACATAACGCCAGTTCTCCTCAAAATGTCAGCTGTTTGCTCTGATTGGGATGTCATTTCTACAACTATCCACAAAAGTGGAGGTTGGACTATTTTTAATGTGTGTGCCAGGCGATTCAGATAATAAGCTTGAAATGGCCTAGCATATGTTGGAGTCACAATTATCAAAAGCTTGTGATCCACCAAATCCACATCCTCTGTGCTGGAATGGTAAATGGGCATATTACTTGAAATTTCATCAGCTAAATTCACTTCCTTCCCTTCTGAGTCCAGTGTGGCATTGTTCTTGACACTTTCCCACTCTGATATTGATGTTATGTTTTTTGTCATCCCTTCAAATGTATGAAAATTTCTAACAGTCGATACCATCTCAAAGGACAAGGATTGGCTATTTAACTTTAGATTCGATGATAAATTCATTGATACAAATGGAGTGAGTCCAATAAATATCCCAACCACAAAACAAACCAAGAAATGGAAAAGGGCCTTCCTCCAAACTTGCAATTTAAGCTTCGACCGATCCAATGGTCTAGAAGATCTCGGAGAAAAGACACCAAGAAGAAAAGGTTGAGAATCTGATAAACCAAGAACAGAAGACAACAATCCTCTAGATGTTTGGAAGTTCTGTGAGGACGATGAGGACTTGGACAAAGGAGAAGGAACCTGACAAGCTTCCCCATTCATTAAGGTTCCAGCTCTAGGCACGGGGGACAATGTTCTCCTTATAGATGCCATCGTAACAAATATAAACTGTTCACCCAAGGATTCAACTACTCAAAGCCCAAACGCACCATTCAAATCATAGCAAACAGAAACATCCAAATCATTTAAAATCATATCTTCCTTCCCACTAATCCCCAAAGCTATAATCCTGCAATAAATCTTAATCTTAACCAACTTGAAGTCATAAGTAATAGATAAGTAACAAGACACTAAACGTTAACCAACATATCAGAAATCACGCATTTGAAGACTACTATCCAGATTCTGGTTCAAGAATTCGCTTCTCCCTCCTCAATCCCAAAAATTGTACTAATGTGCAAATACCCAAAATGCAGTTATAACAAGCTATTGATCAATAAAATGAACCCCAATGAAGTATTTCTTACTAAGAACCAACTCCTCAGAAAAACTTGAGGAACCAAATAAAGAAAACACACCCAATAGTCAAAATTATCAATACATACCCAGAAAGAAGATTCCACCCAGAAATCCTCGAATTTCCTTCCGGAAATGAAATGGGCAATCAAATTACCATCCAAAATAGCAAATGTGCTATGGATCTTTCGTGCTCATCAGCAACCTTAGTTGATTTCTTATAAGACAGCAGTTGAGTAAAAGTTCAGTATACTTTTCAAGGTCAACCGGTCGAAAAAAAAAAAAAAGCAAACTAAATTTTATGTGGAATCAGAATAGTGGGTTCTTGGCGACAGAGAAGGCGACATGGAGAATGACAAGTTACTGATGCATTGATACTTCAAAAAAAAAAACCCAAAAGAAAACAACTCCCTGTCATTCTGCATCACAGTGACTCTGACGTTACTAGTAGTACAGTCTTTAACCGTTGGATATATTTCTAAATTAAATAGAGGAGATATTAATAATACTTACGAATTTATATTTCAAATAAAAATTAAATTGAGTTTAAACTTTAAATCGTTTGATTTCTTTTTCCATTTTAAGTAAGCGATGAATATGTATAATATGTTGCTATTTTACCTCTATAAATTTAGACAATTAATAGAGTTTATAACATCTAATTGAAATTGAATTTGATTTGGAATTGTTATATTACATTTGTATTTAATTTTTAATTAAAATTTCATTTTAATTTTGATAATTGATTTTAAATTATAAATTTAAATAAATTTGTTATAATTTTATTCCGTTAACTTAAAATTAAAATGAATTTGTATTGATTACACTAAATTGAAGTTAATTGAGTTTGAAATGACTCTATTAATTTGAAAATTCAACTTTTGAATTGTATTTAATTTCCATATACAATTTAGTTTCAATTTGAATAATTAATTATTTTTAATTGAAATTAAATTTTAATTTGGATAGTTGATTTTCAATTGAAATTGAATCGGGTGAGTCTAAACTGATTCAATTGATTTAAAATTGAAATTGAATTTTTATTTTATTTTTAATCAAAATTTAATTTCGAATTCGAAAAAATGGTTTTGAATCAATTAAGTTTGGAATTGATTTTAATTTTTGTTGATTTATAAATTCAATTTTGATTTTGGATTTTTTATTCATTTAAAATTAAAATCGAGTGGATGTAAGCTAAGATCACTAAACTAATTTATCTAGTATAAAATGATTATTGTGTTTGTCAAATTTTTTCCAATTAAATAGTTTATTCTTTTATAGAAAAAGTGGATGAATAGATGTTCGAAACTAAGGTGATGTTTTGTAGTAATTTAATGTAATTGATAATATATTTATTACTTTATTTGTTAATTTAATTTTTTTATAATATATTTTAATCATAAATACATATATAATCATTAATATATCAATAAATATATTTATTAATTTATCATATTTTGTGATATTTTTTATTATATTTCTTACGATTTTTTTAAATGTAAATTGTATAGCTGTCGCCACCACCATTGTCGATAATATAACACCTTCAAAATTATAATTTGTATGAGTAATATTTTTCAACGATAAGCAATGATATTGGAATAAATAATACCATATAAGAATCATCGAAATCTGTAAAATTTTTATTACATCACTGAAAAGTATTATTAATAAAAAGTCCGATGATATAATTTGAGATGAAAATAAAATTATTTAAGTTAAAAATAAAAATAAATAGCACAACTGTAAATGATTGATCAAAATTTTGATTAGCTATAAAATATTTTACAGATCTCAAAAAATTATTTTGATTATATGAAATTTTTTAAAATAATATAAATAAATTTTTAAAAATAAAAAATTAATTTTTAAATAAATTTAAAAAAATAACTTTCGAACTAATAATTTAATTTTGAATTTTGAAATATGTCGAAACGAAGTCGTTTTGAGCAGAGAAGATCAGGGGTGAGAAAACTCCGATAACCGTGGATATCCGACGAACAGTGTGGGAATATGCCTAACTTTCTTATTTTTCTTATTCTCTTCAGACCTCTGTCCTTCTTTCTTTGGCCATCCATCAGTCGAGATCAGTGATCGCCAGTTCTGTCGCCATCCGATCTCTGCCAGATCTCCTCCTTTCGGTGATCAGTAATTCTCTTGCTTCTTGATCTTTTGATCGGTGTCTTTTTTCTTTATCGATCTCTCTCTTCCAGTTCTGTCGCAGTATGATATCCTCCAGATCTGCCTCCGTTAGTCACCGACGAAAGGAGAGAAGCCGAAGGTGGTCTCCTCCAAATCTTCTCTATTTACAAATCAGAGAAGCCTCTTGGCGATGCCATAGTCGAAGCTTTAAAGCTCGGTCTCATTAAATCACGCCATAACCTCTTCATCACCTTAAGTACGGCTTCTGATATTAAAGAAAAACAACATAGTCGTTTTGTGGTATTTGTTAATTTTGAAATTTGTTTATGTGCAAGAATCTTGGATGAGAATATCTTGATCTCTACCCGATTCGCTTTTCAATGAGCTTGACGCCGTTGTTGAAATGGATATTGGGTCTTTGAGCTTCTGGTCTTGAGATGCGAAGCTACTAGGTGATTCAGAAGTTCATGTCTTTAATCTAAATGTCTTTAATATTATTTTGTTGATCTCTTGGTGCATATATTTAGAATTTTTAACTTTTTAAATGATTATTTAGATTTGGGACTTGATTGTTGTTCTGTTGCAGAACAATGGTCTTTTTTATATTTGGTCCTTCACATTGTGTTTGAAATTTCGCATACAGTAGAAGTTGTAATCAACTTTAATTCTTTGACCGCATCCATGATAGGTATCCATTTGGTAAATAGCAAGATTAATATTTTAATGTAAACATAATTGTGCATTTGAGCATGATTCAGTTAGCATGGAGTGTGAGCATTGAAGTTATTGATGATCTTATGTTGTTAAGTTTGGGCATTCTTATAGTGTTCTACTTGCCAAGTTGTGAACCAGATATTATCTGTATTTTTTTTCCTTTAGTTTTCTTTCTTTGACAGCTTCTCCAATCATAACGAATGCAAATTTATAAATTCTTTTTACGTCCAATTTAATTTTCTTCTGTTGAATCCGACATTGTATTTTCTTTTATTACTGTATGCATAAGATATATTGTTGGTTAATTCTAGTCAAATATTTACTGTTAGCTTTTTTTCTCTAAAAATTTCCTTTAGTTATTTGTTTCTTGTAAGATAGCTACAATTTGAATCAATTATAACAAGCTTTTTCATATATCTAATTGGGAAAAGCTGCTCATTCTTCTATCTTTTTTAACTATTTTTCTTTTTTTATTTGATGCTATTAATACTGCTATTCTGATGTTAATGAATAATTCCACCCTTCAATTTTATTAATTTATTCATTTGATTACTTGTAGGTTGCTTTTAAGCTATGTTCTTGCTGCAATTGCTTTAAAACAGACTTTTGGATTTTTTGAACTGCGTACCATTACCTTGGAGGATTTGGAAAGCAGGGCTTAAGTTGCTATCTCAATAAAGGCGTTGTAGTATATTTTTATTATTTTTCATAAGTTGATAATAGTATGTCTTGAATTGGGCAGACTTTTGGGTTTTTTAAATTAGATTTTGTTTTAAGAAAATGAGCTATGAAAATTGAAAGAATTAGAGGATTTTTAATGAAGATTGAAATAACATAATTCACTTGATATTTAATGAAGACTGAAAGAATGAGGATTTTTATTTTATTTTATGGTTAAACATCTTTTTCAGCTATCGCTTTTTTTGTGAAAATTTCAAATAAATCATCAATACTTAAATACAAATTTATTTTACACTAGTTTGTGTCTGTGCTAATCTGCAACCAATTCTTGTGCTTTTATGGTAAGATTTGCAATTGAATACTGTAATACCCTTTGTTCGATTATGATCTTCATGTACTATATATTATTACTAATGACGTCTTATGATTACTGTTTACTCAGTATAAATTTTGATAACATAACGGCTTGTAAATTGTGATGTTCAAACTTGTAAACTGCAAATTGACAATTTCTAAAGGCAACATCCGCCTCCAAAACACTATTAGCAAACATAACACTTCTAAAATTATCTAATTCATCAACACAATACAGGTATAAAGTTTCATACAAACATGTTTAAAATATATATATGTATGAATAGATTTACTACAAGTTCGTAATCATAACAAACATAATACATTCTTAATCATTTATTTAAATTTATTACATGAGTTATCTACTCTTTGTGTCTCAATACTCGACACAAGTACATGCTATTTACTCCATCATTGCGTCCTGAATACCTGTTCTTGCGTGCAGTCAAACAATCACGCGCTAAACAATTTTATTGTCTAATAGTGGATATAATTACATAAAATTTCATTTACATAACTTATATATATATATATATATATATATATATATATATATATATATATATATATATATATATATATATATATATATATATATTCTATTATTACTATTTTATTCTTTTATTTTGAATTTATCATTTAATCCTGGCTGATTTGATCTTATTAAGTTTCATTTTTTTTTTGTTGTTCGACTACTGTTATTTATAATTTCAATATTAATTTGTACTTGTGCCCCTACATTTTTTTCTATGTAATTTCTTACTAGCTCTTGACTGTCACTTAATTTAATTATTTTACTTTTTGCACTTTATTTGAACTTTATTCTGATCTCAGCATAACTTGTAAATTTTATCCTACTGACATGTTGCTTATGTAATTTAGTTCAATATCAATAAAAATTTCTTTCCTTGTTGATTGAATACTATTCTATTGTACTTAATTTCCTAATTGCTTTTAAACTTTTCATACTTGTAACATTTGCATTAAAATCCTTACTTCCATCAAAATAATATTCAAATTGATTTAGTTTTCTCTATATGATATCTAAGCTTTGTATTTTACAAAATTAATTAACTTTATGACATATTTCTTGCATATTTTATTCCTTTGCAATTTTTGTTCGAAATTTATGTTGAGCATAGCGTATAGGTTTTATTAAGTCAACTTTTGTTTAAATATAGAGAAAATTTTTCATTTATGATAATATAAGCGAGCTACATGAGTACTTTTTAAGTACTTCAACATTTCAGCTCCAAGGGATTTCTAACCCATTTAGGACTCGTTGCTTGGAAGTGCTTGCACTCAGGACCTTGGATATTTCATAAGGTTCTTCCTAATTGGTCATGAGCTTCCTTACTCCAGCTTTTCCTGAGCTGATTTTTGCCTTTCTTAACACTAAGTCACCAATATTACACGCTCTTAGCGTTACCCTCCTGTTGCGGTATTTGGTGACTTTCTATTTGTAAGCAGCAATTTTTGTGTAGTACTAAAAATTTGACTGATAAAAATTATTATATTGGAAAAGTAATATAAAGTGTTAAACATCTGAATAATGATTTGAAATTAAGTAATTTTTGCCTTTAGCAATAATCAAATAGTCAAAATTTAGCTCTAATATAATTAGCTAGTCATAGGGACACTCATACCTCTGTGCAAGTTATGGCAACTTGCTTTTCTATGGTAGGATCATTGATCTTCTATAATATTTATCTACTTTGTTATATGTTCTATGAGAAATGATCTTTCAGTTTCTCAATATATATGTGGCTTTTTGGGGTTTACGTCGCATATATCCGGTTTGAAAATTTCTACCGAGATTGTACTAAGGGCATAATGATAAGAATAAGTTAAAAGTACAAAAAGAAAGCTAAAAGTGAAGTTAAAAGTGAAAAGGACTTAATTGAAAAGAAATAAAAAGTTTAGGAAAAAAATCATAATTTCTCCAAAAGTTATACTTAATGAGGAAAAGTAATTAAGAAATGATTACAAAGGGTAAAATGGTAATTTAATGACTAAATAGTCCACAAATAAACTTTTGTAATATAATTTTACATAAAAAGTTAAAATAATGACTAATTGGAAGTTTTGGATATCAAAACTCAAATGTAATGTGAAAATAAGAAAAGTAATGGCAATTTTGTAATTAAAGTGTAAAAAGACTATTTTTGTAATAAAATAAAAAATAAAGGACTAAAATAAAAAGTTTACCAAAATTTTTGTACTGAATTGAAAAATCATTAAAAATGTTGAAAAGTGCTTTTTGATGAGAAAAATTGATAATTTTGCATAATTAGTGTAATTATGCATGTTGAAAAATATTATGATTATTAATCACCACTGGACATATTTAATGCTCAACAAGTAGGATTTACTGCATGCAGTTACATATGAGCTGGAGCTGTAGTACACATTGGATGAAGGATTTTTGAAGGATTATAAGTTCTATTTTTGTTTTGGCATGTATATTATTATATATGTTTGAAGTTTAAGAATTGGTCTGTAATGGTATAATATACTGTACATATGTAAATCTATGGTTAGCTAGTATAAATGGACTATGTATGATTGGAATGAAATTGAGTATGAGGATGAGATGTATATGCAATATTTTGAACTATTGTGCCGCTGAGGGGCTGTAAAAATTATCTGTGTTTCAGAGGGCTAGTTAGGTTTATAGCCATTATATTTCCAAATTTTTGGAAAATAAATTATAAAATTGGACAGTTATAGGTCAACGTCAATATGGACTTAAAGAATAAAGAATGGTTAAGTATTATAATTAAGGAGTTGTTGTGGTTAATGATATGATTTTTAAGATAAGAAGGAAAAAATTTTCTAGCCAATCGCTTAAATCAGTAAGACTGTAATAGTAAGGGTATTACAATCCTGTTGCTTTGTGGATGGGGTGATCGAGGTGAATTTCAAGCTAATGCTTAAACGAGAGTAAAAGTTTCGAAAGATTGAGCTATCGACCTATTTACCATTATTCGTTATGAAGATTTTAGGCAGACCATATCTGTAAATAATTTTATTCTAGGTAAATTTTTTAATTTTTTCAGTTGTTATCATCGTCAGGGGCTTAGCTTTGATCCATTTGGAGAAATGATCAACAACTACAATAAGGAATTTCATTTGTCTTTTTCCTTGAGGGAAATGATCTAAAATGTCTAGCCCCCATTGATCGAACGACCAAGCTACTTTGATCAGTTGTTGGTCTGCTGCAAGTCATCTGACGACTTTGTAATGAATTTGGCACTATTGGCACCTTTTTACCATTTTTTGGGCATTTTTGAAAATACTTGGCTAGAAATAACCAGTTTGAAGTATCTTTTGTGCTATAGCCCCACTGGCTTCATATGCTCTATAAATGCCTTCATAAATTTCTCTGAGGATATAGCCTCCTTCCTCCCTCATTACACATTTGAGCTAAGGGTGGTTAAATGCTTTTTTTGTACAATTCATCATCAATTATGGAATAATTGAGTGATTTTTTGCATACCTTTCAAGCCTCGGCCTTATCCTCAGGTAATTCATCTATTCGGAGAAATCATTCGATTAATGTCATCCATATGTCACCTTATTGTTCGATTTTCATCATCTCCGGCTCTTCAAGGGAGGAGGAGAGCTGCTCAATGGTTGTGATACTTTCTTTAACTTCCTCCTGGTCTGAGGCAGCCATTTTTGCCTAGCGATTGACTATCGTTATTTTTTTCTCTTGGTACCTTCTTTAAGATCCAGGTCAATACAATCTCTTCTAATTCTTTTAAAGTCATTTTGACCTTTACCAAGTACATTTTCATTGCATTTTCTTTAGCTTTAAATGTGCTTATTACTTAGTTGGTCACCAGCTGGGAGTCACTTTTGATTTTGAAGACTTCTGGTCGGATTGCCTTGTCTAGTCTCAAATCCCGTAATAGTGCTTCATATTCTGCTATATTATTAGATGTCCTAAAACTTAATTTTATTGTGTACCTGATTATGATGCCAAAGGGGCCTGTGATTACACTCCCAATGCCTCATTTAGTATTATTTGAGGCTGCATCCACTATCATTTCCATGCAAATTTTAGAGATCGCTCAATTGCTTCACAATTGGTGAATTCAGCGACAAAATTAGCTAAAAATTATGCTTTTATTGCACTTATGGGCTCGTACCTGATATCTTAAGATTGTAGCTTTATAGCCCATCCTGCCATTTTACTTTTCAGGTCGGGCATTTGTAATATCTTTCTAAACAGTTGATCTGATCAAATAATGATGGTATAAGCTTTAAAGTATTGCCTCAATTTTCGGATGCACATCATTAGTGCAATAATTAACTGCTCAACTGGACCTTTTCTCAATTCTGGATCTCTTAGTGCTTGGCTGATGCAGTATAGTGGTAGCTATTGGGTGTCTATTTCTCTAACTAAGATGTTTGCAATAGCCTCATCGAACATCAATAAGTACAAAAAGAGATTATTACCTAGAAGTCGATTGGCTTAAAAGAGGTGGGTCCATTAGGAATTTCTTGAGCTCCTCAAATGCTTGTTGGCAATTCACTCCTCAACTAAATTCATCGCTCTCCCTCAGCCTTTTGAAAAATGATGTGCAACATTTAGCTAATGAGGAAATGAATCTCCCCAAAGCTGTAACTTTTCCATATAGTTTTTGGATGTCTTTTACATTCTTTAAGGGTTGCATTTCTAGAATCGCTCTTATTTTTTCGGGATTGGCCTCTACTTCTCTCTGCAAGACCATAAAGCCTAAAAATTTATCTGATGGCATGCTAAAAATGCATTTCTATGGATTCAACTTCATTTGAAACCGGTTTCGGGTGTGGAACACCTTTGCCAAGTCGGTGGAGTGTTCCTTTGGACTTTTGCTTTTAATGATCATATCATCGATGTAAACTTTCATATTCTTTCCAATCTAGTCTTTGAAGATTTTATTCATCAAATGCTAGTATGTGGCATCGGCATTTTTCAGACCAAATGGCATAACCTTGTAACAAAAGGTTCCATCATCTATAATGAAGCTCATTTTCTCCTGATCCATAAGCCACATCAGGATCTGGTGATATCATCATAAGCATCAAATAGTGAGTAAATGGCGTAGCATGCCATAACATATACTACTTGATCTATGCATGGTAATGGGTAGCTATCTTTTGGACAAGCCTTGTTAAGATTGGTGAAGTCGAATCACATTCTGAGCTTTCCCATATTTTTTTTTCACTAAGACCATATTCGCCAGCCATTTTGGGTAATTCACCTCTCAGATTGTACCAACTTTTAAGAGTCTATCAACTTCTTTCGAAATGAACTTCCTCTGATCGAAAATATGTCATTTGAGTTTCTGCTTGATTGAGCTGTGGGTTGGATCGACATTTAGCTTATGCATGATGATTTTTGGGTCGATCCTGGGAATGTTCTCTGGCTTCCATATAAAAGATGCTTGGTTTATCATCAATATTTGCATAACTGATTCTTCCAATTTTTTTAATACTTGTCCCAATCTGGATGCCTTTGCCCTTTGACAGTTATCTCGTAACTATTTCTTTAATAGGGTCTATTCTTGGCCTTTTAGCATTCTTGAGTCATTTTAGCCCCAGCTTCATAATATAGGCCTCTCTACTCTATCTGACCAAGGAGATATACACTTTCTTGGATGATTTCTAATCCCCTTTTATCATGGTGATGCCTTGCTCCATGGGTATCTTCATTACCATATACTGTATGCTAGTGACAGTTTCGGTCTGGAAGAACAAAGGCTTGCCAAATATTGCATTATAGGCAAAGTTTGTGTTTATTATCATAAATGTTACCTTACATATATGAATGATCGCCTCTTAGTCTAGTTCGATGAAGAGCTCTACCAATCTAGCCATTTGGATGGTGGCATTGCCTAATTCGATCAATTGAGTCGCATTTGGCTTCAGCTCCTCGATTGGTAATCCCATTACTATGTAGGCCTCTAAGGTTAAGAAGTTTACCGCGCTACCATTATCCATCAGGATTCTCTTAATGAGGAAGTTATTAACCTTGGCGTTAATGAACCTGGGCATCTTCATAGGAAAACTTCAAGTCTCTTACATCCTTATGGGATATGGATACTAGAGGGAGTGTTTCAGACTGGTGGGAAAAATAGATACCTTTTCCTTTTTTCTTTTCTGAGAGGTTTTCTAGATAAGATGAACCTCCAGCGATCAAGTGATGGTCTGCATTTCTAGGCTTCCTATACTTATCATCATTATTAGGATCTAAGTCATCCATCCTTTTCAGTGGGTAGTATGCAAGGACTTATCCTTCTTACAGGGCCTACAAAACTTTTTAATGACCCCTTCTTTAGGAGCCGTTCTATTTCCTCTTTGAGTGAGTAGCACTCGTTAGTCATGTGGCCAACATCATGATGAAACTCACAACACTCGATTCTATCCCTCTTACTTTGTGACCACTCAAAGAGTTTCTTGGGCCAATTCACCTTCTTATAGTTCTTTTTGATCCATATTAGGACTTAGGCAGGGTTGGAGTTGAGCAAAGTGAAGGTTCAAGCTAGATGGTTGGCAAGCTAATCAATCCTTTATTGCTCAGCCTCTTTCTGCTTACCCAAGTTTCGGGATGTGAAAGCTCTATCTGGACTTCGTGTGATCCTTTCAAACACTGGGGTCGTATTTCTCAAACGTCCATCTGGATTTTGTAACCTATCCATTACATTTGTTATTCTTCCCCTGTTGGATCGCAGGGCATCATCTAATTGGATATGTTACCTAGCTCTTTCCATTAGATCGGAGAATTTCGTAGGTGGTTTCATGGTGAGAGATTCAAATAACGGTCGATCATGAATTCTTCTGGCCAGCACATTGATTGCAGTTTCAACGCTCACATTTTTGACTTTAAACATTATTGCTTGAAACCTGTTGATGTAGTATCTAAGACTTTCATCGTTCCCTTGGTAAAGGTTGCATAGATCGCTAACCAACTTTGGTGCCTGTGTTTGCACAATGAATCTTATCATGAATAAATCTTTTAGCTGTATCAATGAGGTAATCAATTTCTGAGGCAGTTTCTTGGAATCAAATTAATGCATCTCCTCCTAAAGTGGTGGGAAAAATCTGGCATGCAATTTTCTCATCATAAGTATAAACTTGCACCTTAGTAAGATACTTCACCATATGCGTGGTCAGATAAGTTTTGCCCGTATATCTATCTGTAATTATATCGCTCCACTTGGAAGGTAGTTCGGAATCCGTTATCTCCTGGTAAAGGAGGAAGCAGTACTGTAATAACCTCAACACCGGGTCAGCCATGAACATTACCTCCCGATAGTGAATACTGCTTTTCGGACCCGAAAGGACACCCAAAAGTCAAAAATATTTTATTGAACCATCGAAAAATATTAGTTATAGTGAGTCAAGGGTTGAAATTTGAAATGAAATTAAAGTCAAATGGGCCTCCAAAAGTCAAAAATACGAAAAAAGTAGCGAGTCAATTTCTCTAATAGAGAAGGAGACTTGATTTTGCATAAATTTTTAAAAATAACAAATAAACTCTGAAAATTGACAGATTTTGCATGTCTACATAAATTTTTATGTAGAATTTTTTGGTGATGAGAATTGAATTTTTTGTGATATCGGTAATTGTTGAATTAGACCAATAAGTTTGAATCTGACCAATAATGAACTCCGATTGAGTCAAAAATTTGTATACTATCTATTTTTTATGTGATAAAAATGATGAAATTATTTTTAGAGCGATTTGAAGTGAGGAAGTAAGAGAAATTAAATTAGACTTTAAATGGATCTAAATGGGCCCTTTAATTAAAATGGGTTAAGCTCATTCTTTAGATCCAACCCTTGGTCCATTTAGAGAGCTATAAAAGGATGGAATATCTGAGATTATCCCAGAATTTTCCAGCTTTCTCTTCCCCATCTCTATGGTGGCTGAACCACCACCTCTAATGCCTCCCTCTCATTTCTTCAATTTTTCACTTAAAATCTCATGTAATCCTAACATGAGAAGTGAAATTCTATCTCTATAGTTCAAATATATGGCCTCTAATCTTTGATTGAAGCAAAGGAAGCAAGGAAAATCAAGGGTGAAAAGTGAAGAGGAAAGAGTTGACATGGCTAAAAGCAAGAAAAAAGAAGCTTAGGCACTCATAAGCAAGAAAAAAATGTAAGTAGATACAAAATCTTTTGATTTTCCATTTATTTGAATTAATTTCCTTTATATAATTAAGGAAAAATTTGTTTAATTGCTTAATTAATGAAATTATTGTGAGGAAAATGAAATTAAACAATGAAAAATGTAAATTGAATGCTTAGAATGAAGTATAAAAATTGTTAAGGTTGATTAAGAGAGAGTGCTGAATTTTTTATTAAAGGAATTAAATTTATTTTTGTAAGAAATTAATATACATTAGCCCAAAATAACCATAAAAGTTATAAGTTATGTCTATGAATTTTTAAAGAATTTATGAAATTAATTTGGAAATTTTAAAGTTTATTAATTGTGTATGTAAGGAAGAAAATTGTTTAATTATTGTGAAATAATTCATAAAATAAGTGAAAAATGGTAGTAAATATGAAATAATATATCCATAAATTTTTATGAAATTTTTAAAAATTATTTGAATATTTTTAAAATATTTATTAAATAATATAATTGATAAAAATAGAGAATTCTTGTTAATTATGTCATAAAATGATAAAAAGCATAAAATAAAATGTCCATAAATTCTTAGAAAATTTATGGAAATTATTAGAGAATTCTTAAGTTGAATATTAGTATATGTATAAAGTGTATATGATGAATTAATGTGAATTAATTTATGTAATAAGTGAAAAATGATAATAGTAGTGAAATAAAGCATATATAAATTTTTGTGAAATTTATATGAATTATGAGAATATTTTTAGAGTAATTATTGAATTATGAAACTAATAAGAATAATGAATTATTATGAAATAATTCATAAAATGAGTAAAAATGAGAAAAATTGTAAAATAATGTGTATTTATATTTTTGTAGAAATTATATGAAATATTAGAATATTTTTTGAGATTTAACATTGAATATGTCTAATTAACAATATTGAATTATTGAGAAATAATTTGATAAATAAGTACAAGATGGTAAATTTTATAAAGAAAATTATTTTCGTATAAAAAGGGAGTGAAAAAGCCAATTATTGCATTTACGGAAAATAAAATTATGAATTTTATCAATATAACTTGTAATTGTTCAAAAAGTTATAAAATAAATGTTTGACTGATTTATCAAAATAAATTAGTCAATAAAAAATATTAAAAGAATAATTTATTATAAAATAATTCGTCAATTGAATAAAAGTTGGTATACCCGAACAACTAAAATTTCGAACAGAAAAAGAAAAATCGTCAAAAAATTTAATTACTAAATTGTTAAAAGATAATTCGTAGAAGATTACACAAAAAGAATAAAAGAAATTATGGATTATAATTAGCTATTAAAGAATAGTCTGAGTGAACTATTAAAGAATAATTCACAAAAGTGATTTAAAAAGATAAAGTGAAATAAAGTAAAAGAAAAAAAAATACTGAATAGTCAAAAACACAAAAAAAAAGTGTAATTGACAAAAACGTATTGTATTAAGAAATAAAGAAAATAAACTAAATATTTTTTTAAATGTTTAAAAATTATTTCGAATATAATTTATTGTTTTTCCTTTAGCAATATTCAGGTAAAGATATTTTTATTTAGGATATAATTGGCTAGCCATAGGAACACCTTATACCGCGGTGCAAGTCATGGCGACATGCTTTGCTATGGGTATGATTTCTGATCTCTATAGTTTCAGTGTTTTAAGTGCAAGTGAAAGTGAAATATTTTTCGAGAAATGGTCTCTTGGGGATCATTTCTCTCTCGGTGGGATCTTTGGATCCATGTCCTGCATATCATTTTTGAGAGTTCTGTCATATTATACTATGGGCTTATCGTAATGAATGAATCAGTATGAGTTAATTGAATTGAATAAAAAATAATTTGTTTGAAAGAAAATAATAAGTTGGGATAAAAAATTGTAATATTTTCCAAAAATTGTGATTAATAAAAAAATAAAAAAGAAATATTATATAAGGATAAAATGAGTATTAAATTATACTTTTGTAAAGAAAAAGGGGCTTAAATGTGTTCTTACATAAACAAGATAAATAGTACTAATTTCCTTTTTAAACTCTAAAAGATAATAACATTGTTCTTAAGTGAAAATTTATGCTTAAGTAATGTATTTCTGAAAGAAAAGTTAAATAAAAAGTAAAACGATAAAAAGACATCCAATTGTTCAATTTGGAAAAAGAAAGAGATACTAGGTCCTAAATAAGTACTTGAACATGTTCAAATATAAAAAGAATGAAATAAAGATATGTATATAAAGTGTTCCAAAATAACTGTATTACATTGCATTTAAAGCTTAAAAGTCTTGAAAAATATTAATGTGTTAATTAGTTAAAGAGTTAAAGTAAAATAAAGAATTAGTAGCGAAAAAAATATAATAATATTACACGTTAAATAACTGAAAAATTAATCGACAAATAAAAATAGTAAGGTACTACTAAAGATACGAGTACCAATATAAATTGTTAAATGAAAAGATAATGAATTCGATGTAACTAAAATTAAAAAGCCAAAGTTAAGTAAAAGTAAAAGTTAAGGTAAAGAAGAATCGTAAAAGTAAAAGTTAATTTGAAATCGATTCACACAAGAAAATAGTGTAAAGCAAAAAAAAAAAATTTGAAAGATTTAAAATCAACACATAATGCTTACCAAAATGGAGGTAAATAATAAAATTAATGTTAACAGAAATAAAAGCAAAGGTTAAAGGAAATAAGAATAGTAATGGCATGATTTATGAAATTATGCTTAATTTGAAAAATTCTCGGATTAGTAGTCACCACTAAGTATGTCTAGTGCTCAGCACGTAGTGTTTACTGCATTAAGGTACTAAAGTATTGTGGGAGTTTGATACACGGAGAAGCAGAATTCGAAGATGAAGAAAAGTTACTTGTAATTTTATTGCTTGAATTTGTGGCATGTATATACTTAAATAGTGAAAGTAAAGAGCTGAACTGTATTCAAGTTAGTTTTTATTAAATGATAAATATTGTTATGTCTGTCGATGGATAAGTGTCAGTAAGTGATGTGAAATGACTATTATTGATATGTGATTTACTATGTAAAATGTATATTCCTATCTGATATGATTTGTTGTGACTCTGAGAGGCTGTGTAGATTGTTTGAATTTTTCTGGAGGTTAGTAAATTCTAGTCGTTGTGCTGTCAAAATTTTGTAAATTAAATAGTAATATTAAACTATATCAAAGTTGTTTGGAAGTGATTAAAACTTAAAAAAAAAAATTTGCCGTTTATCGGTTACTTGGGGCGGAAAGGAACCATTCCATTAAGGGTGTTACAATTACCTTTAAAAGTGCCTTTTTTAAGGTGTCTTATACTGAACTGTTTAAGCTTTTACTTAAACCATTTATCTTCTTTGCTTTTTGCCCTCTAATCATCATCATCACCTTTGGCCTTTTTTGTGTGATTCTTGGTGGGAGTGCACTTGAACGACAAATCATCTCCTATGGAAATCCATAGGAGATGATCAGCTTGGGTGATAGGTAGGATCTTTGCTCGAAGATATTATTCCCTTGCCTTTGTCATTCCTTCACAGGGTTCACGCCCCGGAGTGTACACTTATTCTCATACCATTTTGCGCTTGTGGCTCGTTGATAAAAAGCCCCTTGCTCCTCGGCCTTCTCAGCTCTTCGCTTACAAAATTATCCCCATATTGCCTTTATGAATAGTTTGGACTATGCTCTTGGTAAAATCACTAAGAAGCGCTCTCATATCTCTCACATTAATAAGGGTATTTTCAGCTTGTTGCAGTATTGCATCATTGTACTCGGGAAAAAGGTCAGTTCGCCTGCGAGACTTACGAGTCCCATCTTGTCTTCCAACGGGCCTGGTTCTGCCTTGACTGTTGTGAGCTTGGTTGATTCCTTCGAATGTGGTGCATTCAGTTGATCTCGATCTTGTCTTGACTCTTAATGAAAGCTCCAAATGATAAGGTCCGATTTGCCAAAATCTTAAGAAGAGCCAATGGCTATGGGGTCCGATTGGATAATGACTACCTGCAAAAAAGCTTTGCCTAGATAGCTCGGGTGTAAGTACTTCGAAGATTAAATTAAGGACTTAGGAATATGAAAGTCTAGAGAGAGAGCTTTTTAAGGATTTGTTACCTCTAGTCCCTGTTTATGGGGCTATTTTTATATGAGACGCAAGGGTGCAGTTGAGTGCTTTAAATATGGCTACTGAAATGTCAGAACAGGTAAGTGACGACGTGATAGGAAGCAAGTTGGAGGCATGAACTCTGTATTGTGTCAGTGACTGATGTGACCTTTAGGTGTATTAGTCCAATCGAACAGCGTGCGATTACCTTCCAATTGTCCACTTGCCACGTAGTAGGCTTTTCCGTAATTAGGCCTTTGGCCTTTTAGAACCAAAACTTGTTTGGGTCCAAAGATAATCTGATATTATCAGTAGACAACAATGACAAAAGTTAATCTAACTGCGCATTATGTAAAATAATTTATTTGATATCATGCGGCTTCATCTTTTTTAACATGCTACATGTAAAGATTTAAATTCCATTTATAAACGATATCATGTGCTTTCATCTTAATTTATTTGACATTGTGCACTATGTTGGATGTAACAATTGAAAATCAACATTAGAAGCCTTTTAAAGAATTAAAAGTAAAGCGAAACACATTTTAATTAAAATGAAATGTTTTCTCTTTTTACCGCGTTATCATGTTTAATTTTACGATTTCTCCTTTTTAGTCAGTATTTTAATTTTTTATAAGTCAATACGTTTCATCATTTAAACTCAATGGATGGGTAAAATATAATTTAATTGATCCAATTTAGACTATTCAATAATGTAATTAGCTTAATTGATCATAAAAGGTTTAGTTTCAAAACAATCATATAAGACTTAATTAATTATTAAAAGCCATTTGATTATCTGGAGATGTAATGTAGTAGATACAAATATTCTGCGTATGTGAATCGTTAAATCATGTGTTATTTAAATTTAATATTTTAAATGCTCATCTAGACATCTAGAGGTGGTAAATGGGCGGGTTGAACGGGTTTGGATTAGATCATTAATGGATGGATCACTAATGAATTGGGTCATAAATGAATAAAAAAATATAGGTCATAAATATGTCAATATCCAAATGGATTGGATTGATGTGGATCGACTCATAGATTTAATATAAATTAGTATAAAATTTTTTATTAATTAATTACCCAACACCATTCAAATGGAATGGCTAAATTAGAATGTAATTCATCACTGTTTATCTTAATGTTTATGATCTCACGCCAATCAATGGCTATGCTTATTGGCTAGGATTTGGTGTTTACCATTCTGGTGTTCAAGGTTTCTTTCTTCTCTATTCTTTGATCTTAGATCTGTTGTTTTGTAAGTTTTCCATTTTTAGATCGCTGAATCTTTCAAAGATTTCTTGTTTTTGTTCATTGTTTTAAGGATTAGTTTTATTTTTATTTTATTGCAGTTGTTTGGTTGATGGGAATGTGGAGGAGAAAGAAAATGTAGATTAATTTTCAAATTTTTTTGAATTTCAGATCTTTTTCTTTCCTTTTTTAAGGATCCATATTTAGGAACAAGAAACTGAAACTGTTTAGCAAATTCAGAATCTTCTTCTTCTTCTTTTCAAAATGGAAAGTTTCAAAGCTTAATTTCTTTGATTTTTGAATTTGCAGTTAGGGGTTCAAATATGGGTTTGGTGGGTTACAATTGATTTTTTCTCCAACCCACCGAAATTGTTAAGTGGTTTGGGTTCAATCCAAATCAGGTGGGTTATGTATTAAAATTTTTGTGTTGGATTGGTTGGTTTATGTGGGTTATATGGGTTATGTTAATATTTTTATATTATATTATAAACATATAAATTATTCATATTTATATATTTTTAAATATAAAAAATTAATTTTATTTTAAATAAGAGAGTAGCAATGCCAATTAATTAATAATCAACTTCAAAAAAAAATCTAAAAATTAAAATTTTTTTTTGGAAAGTTTTGTATTATTATGCTCATAATCATAATATTTTCATCTCCGATATATTATTGTTTAGGTTTGGAGCAGGATTATTTGCTTATTGCTCTAGGAACAAATTTCACTGATGATTTTAATTTAAGATACGAATTTGTTCACAGAATAAAATTTATCGCAAATGAAATATATAAGGTAAAGGATTATAATTTATAAAATTTATAAGTAAATAAAAATTGTAAGAAAATAAAGATAATTTTCTGTTCACTGGTCGGATTGAGAAGGGTAAAGAAAAGGCAGACTTAAAAACGAACCTCATGTCTCTTGCGGTTTCGCATTAAGTCGATGCTCACTATTTCAATTTCTCTTGAACTTCATTTAATCAATAATTATCAGTGTCTCGTGATCTACTCTTCTTCTTCCTTCTGTATACGTTGGATATTAGGAGCAAGTATAGTTGAGTTTTGCATCATAATCACATTCAAATAATGATGACAAATTGAACTTCTAAGTTTGGCAAGTTGCACGGATTGGTTTTTAATCGAAACAATTGAAATAATTTTGTTAACTTCGTTTGAGTTATTTGAATAATAATCAATTTAATTTTAGTCATTTAAATCGATTTTGGTTTAAAATCCAAAAGCAAAAGGAAAAAAATTAAATTTTTTGAACGAGTATCATTTTTATTTAATAAAATTGTTCGAATTATTAATTGATTTAATTTTAATTAGGGATATAAAAATATCTTTATTATTACTTTTATTCAATTTAGTTAGTATATTCGATTTTAATTTCTAATCTTTATTAAATTTTAATTTTTAATTATTTGAATGTGATTATGATGCAAAACTCAACTATACTTGCTCCTAGTATCCAACGTATACAGAAGGAAGAAGAAGAGTAGATCACGAGACACTGATAATTATCGATTAAATGAAGTTCAAGAGATCCATTGTTATTGCTTGACGGCAAGCCATTTTTAAATGAAATTTTTAATTTTTGATTAAATTAAATGAAGTTTTTAATTTTCAGGTCCTTGCTTTTCAATGGAATTTTTAGTATCATAGGATACACTTCTTTAAGGTTATTAAACTTTGAAAAGGAACTAAAATGAGTTTGGTTTTGATTATTGTTATATATATATATATATATATATATATATATATATATATATATATATATATATATATATATATATATATATATATATATATATATATATATATATATATATATATTTGCAGTTGACTGCATAATTCAATTTCTCCATAATCATAACTAAGTTCTCTAATTTGGGGTTTGAGACTTTTTTTTCTCTAAGTTCAGTTTCAAATTTTTTCCTTAAAATTAATAAAATATTTAAAGCATTGTGCATGACATTAAAGAACTTGTCGGTCTGTGATTGTGGATTGCTTGAAATTTATACTTCAGCAAAATTTTCGCCATACATATATTTGTTGTTATTACATTTTTTGTGAGAAACTCACATCATACAAAACCAACAAGTAATTTTTCATATTCATTATGGTATCAGAAATTTGAATAGGATTAGAACATTATTAGAAATTTTTTGAAGAAATTTTATAGATTTTGAACAAAATTTAAATGAAATAATAAAAATTGAAAAAAAAAAAGAGAAAAAAAAGTATAAGTGAGAGTGTATTTGAAGAAGGGTGTAATGTGGGTTAATTGGTTGGGTTATATAATAATCCATAATCCATATAAATATTTATAAAATATTAAAATGGGTTGTATGGGTTATAATAACCCATTATAATTATAAAAATTATGAGTTATATGAATTTGTTTGGTTGAGTTGATTGGATTATGCCAATTTTGAACAACCTTATTTGCAGTTCATGGAGTGGAGCATGCATTTGGGGTGCATGAGTACCCAACAACTGGAATTTTCGAAGGAGAACCAAAACATGTTTATATTAGAAGCACAGTGAAAGTCACAATGATCATGATCTATGAACAAATTCATTGGGTAATAATTCAATGGATCAAAAAATATAATGAATTAATTTTGAGTTGATTAAATGGATATTGAATTGGGTTAGATTGGGTTGAAAAATAAAATGGATCAGTTTTGGATTGATGCAATAGATATTTATTTAGATTGGGTTGAATTTAAATTAAATTTTTTAAATGAATTTGAATCAATTCATAAATTTAGATCAATTTTATCAGGTACATAGACATCTACCAAATTAATATTAGTATTCCATTATTTGGTCAATGCTGATATTATATGATATTTATTTGGATTTAATTTTTGAATTTTTTAACCAAAATTAAAATTTTGCAGGTCCGTGACGAGGCAGGGTTCGTTTTTCACTTCTTGCAAACCAAAACTCATAAGACTCTCAGATCTGTCTCGCTCTTCACCGAGAACAAAGATAGAGAGACAGAGCTAACAAAGTTATGTTCGCCATGAACATGGCGATTAGGGTTTTGGTTATCTCTCTGTTCCTTCTATCGTTTGCCATTGATACTTTATCTCTCTACGAAGATCAAGTAGGCCTCATGGACTGGTGAGCTTCCTAATTGTACTCATTTTATGCTCTGTTTAGTGAAGAAAACTCATATAGATATTTCAACTGCTTCTAGCTACGTAGCTCCAATTCGTATCCTCAGTTTGAATTTGCTGAATCCGAGCTGAGCTAATTGCCCTTGCTTACTTATTTACCTCAATCTTATTACTAATTGAACTTCGCTTCTTGTGTGACATATTTAGATTCAGTTTTATTTTGATTGCTGAAATTCTCAGTTTAATTTTGATGTAGGCATCAACAGTATATCGGAAAAGTGAAGGACGCAGTATTTCACACACAGAAAACCGGTCGAAAGCGCGTTGTTGTTTCCACTGAAGAGAATGTTATCGCTTCCCTTGATCTTCGGCGTGGCGAGATTTGTAAGTTGAATGTCCTCTGTCACTCGTCATGTTTTTAGGATCGTTATATTTTTGTTCGTTTATAAGGATACTAAGTTATTTTTTTTCCTTTGTGCAGTTTGGAGGCATATTCTTGGAACCAATGATGCTATTGATGGAATTGATATTGCCATGGGGAAATGTAATTGTGCTCATATCTATAGTTACTTTTGATTTTTATTGTTACCATCTGCAATTGCGTTTGACTTTCTAAGCTGTTTTTACATGTTTACTTTGATTTGATTTTTATTATTGAGTGTATAGCTGCTTGATTAAAAACAGATTCCTGCAATAACGATGTAGTTATGCTCAATTCTAGTTTTCAGAAGATGTATTATCTACTTATGTGTTATGTGTATGTGGACAATCTTGGAATCTCTTAGGCATGAATATCGTAATTCAATGTCATTATGTTTAGCAGTATTCTCTTTCTGATTTTAAATGGTCTTCTATTATTTTCTCTTAATGTGTATTTTAGGAAAATATAATATTTTAATCCTTGTAGTGTACTTGACAAATTAAGATTTGCAGAGTGCAAGTTGGTCTATCGAGCCTGCAAAGTTTGTTCCTTGTTTCATCATGTGCAACAACATTGTTATCTTATGGCTAATTTATCTGGATATTGTTTTTGACTTATTTTGTGCCCTTGAAGCAATAGGCTTGCAAGTGTTTAAGTTATTTCATTTCTTAAATATTCTACTAAACCTTTTTCAGATGTCATTAGTCTTTCATCAGAGGGAAGTATTGTAAGAGCATGGAACCTTCCTGATGGACAGATGGCATGGGAATCTTATCTTCAGGGTCCAAGTCACTCAAAATCATTATTTTTGGTGCTGGTCAGTAGATAACAACTTTTTGCTACTTAGTGCGCTCTCTTGATTTTTCTTTGGTCATTGAATCACAATTAACAGAGTATCTACGGATCTTCCAAGTCATTCCTTTTATACTACTTACAAGTTAAAATGGAATACTTCTGCAGTCGTTTGTAAAATCAGATTATACTTTTGCATGTATTATCATCTGTTTCCTAAACTGAAATTTTGTTAATCATACATTTGCTGTTACAAACCCCTTGAATCTCAATCCTTTTTTTTCTAGTATTCTGCTACACGTTGTGTGTTTTGGAAATTTTCATAACCATTTGTGGTTAACTAAGGCTTCATTCTGCAGGCAAGCTCAAGGGTTGACAAGGACAATGTGATCCTTGTGTTTGGTAAAGGATGTCTTCATGCTGTTTCAAGCATAAATGGTGAGATTCTCTGGAAGAAGGAATTTGCCGCTGAAAGGTTTGGGTGTTTTGAAGTTTTATGTTGCAAATATTGTTTTTCTTTTCAACAACTGCAGTGCTATTGATGTGTCTGTGATTTACCTCTTTGCAGTTTTGAAGTTCAGCAAATAGTTCATCCCCTTGGCAGTGATGTAATATATGTTGTAGGATTTGTTGGTTCATCCCACTTTGATGTGTACCAAATCAGTGCAAAGAATGGAGACCTATTGAAGCATGAAAGTGCAGCATTTTCTGGTGGATTTTCTGGGGAAGTTTCTTTAGTTTCCAGTGATACACTTGTGGTGCTGGATTCTACTGGGTCAATTTTGATGACAGTTAACTTTCAGAATGGAGAAATCAGCTTTCAGAAAGCATACTTATCAGATATAATTGAGGATTTCTTTGGGATGGCAACGATATTAACCTCAAAACGTTCAGGGATGTTTGCTCTGAAAACGAGTACATTTACTATATTTATAAGAGTGACAATTGAGGGTAAGCTGGAGGTGATAGATAAAATCAATCATGTAACAGCTATTAGTGATGCTCTCTCATTGTCTGAGGGCCAACAAGCATACGCATTGGTTGAACATCACAGCAATGTAATTTACCTTACTGTGAAGCTTAGTCATGATAGGGATACTGAGTTGCATAAGGAGATTGTTAAGATGGACCAAGAAAGGGGGATGATCCAGAAGGTTTTCATTAACAATTATGTCCGGACAGATAGATCTCATGGCTTTAGGGCTTTGGTTGTGATGGAAGATCATTCATTATTACTGCTTCAACAAGGCGAGATTGTTTGGAGCAGAGAGGATGGCCTCGCCTCAATAATAGATGTAACAACATCCGAACTTCCTTTGGCAAAGCAAGGTGTATCAGTAGCCAAAGTGGAACAGACTCTCTTTGAGTGGCTTAAGGTACTATAGAATAACTAAGGTGCCTATTTAATAGTTTTCATATTTAAATTTATTTAAATTTCACAAGTTCTCGTCGTGAAATGTGATATCCTGCCAATTATGCATGAGCAGAGTTGAAATTGAAGCTCCTAAGGTGCTCTTGCTTTTGGTTTTTTCTTCCTTTCTCACTCTCTTCTTTCCCACACTCCCCACAATGGTGTGTGCACCTCTACCATATTCCATTCACTCTAGTTCTCCACCATGAGTTCATTGATTTACATTGTGTAATTACATTGCCTTATGCTTACACTATCCAGCACACACAAAATTTTCATAAGTTAATGGTCAACCTCCCTTATCCTTAACATTTAACTAGCTAATAAAATTTTGACAATCAAATTCTTAACCTTTTTTAAAATTTATATGTGTCCCATAAATAAGAGATGTGGAAGTCCCGTTTGTAACAGCAAGATAGGATGTATGGCTGCATGGTTCGTACTTGTTTCATACATTTTTCCTGCTTGTTTGTTGTGTAATTTTGATGTTGCATCTAATTGGCCAAGTCTTCTCTGATTTTTGAGTTGACACGTGACATTTTATTGTTGCAAGGGTCATATTCTAAAGCTTAAAGGCACGTTAATGCTTGCAAGACCTGAGGAAGTAGTAGCCATACAAGCCTTGAGGTTGAAAAGCTCTGAGAAGAGCAAAATGACCAGAGACCATAATGGGTTTAGGAAACTGCTCATTGTGCTTACGAAGTCTGGGAAGGTTTTTGCCTTGCACACTGGAGATGGACGGGTTGTGTGGTCTCTTTTGCTGAAGCCTCTACATAAATCAGAAGCATGTGAAAACCTGACTGGGCTTAATATATATCAGTGGCAAGTTCCTCATCATCATGCAATGGATGAAAATCCATCTGTGCTGGTAGTTGGCAGGTGTGGACCAAGTTCAAGTGCACCAGCTGTGTTGTCTTTTGTTGATACTTATACAGGAAAGGAGCTTAGTTCTTCCATTCTTGTTCATTCTGTTGTGCAAGTGATATCACTACCATTTACAGACTCAACTGAACAACGGTTGCATCTACTTATAGATGTTCATGGACAAGCACATTTATACCCAAAAACCCCTGAGGCTGTTAGTATATTTCAACATGAGCTCTCAAATGTTTACTGGTATTCAGTTGAGGCCAATAACGGTGTTGTTAGAGGGCATGTGTTGAAGGGAAATTGCATTGGTGAAGTAGCAGATGAATTTTGCTTTGAGACCAGGGATGTATGGTCAATTGTATTCCCCTTGGAATCTGAAAAGATCATCACAGCTGTGACAAGAAAGTTGAATGAGGTAAACTTCCCCACTCCCTCCCTTCTCAAATGCTGACAACTAATTTCCAAAGATCACCACTTCTTTCTGTGTTTAGAAAATTATTGTTATTTTTCTAATATTTTTTAACTTTATGTTGCATCTGCTATCTTTTTAGTTTGTGTATATACGAGTCTAGATTAGTTTTCAGTTGATATTTAACCACTCAAATATTCCTATCTTGGCATACAGATGCGATTCTCTGAAATTGCATTGGAGCAGCATTACGAGGATAAATGAATTTTGACTTGAAAATCAGTTATTAACACAATTATATGTATGAGTGGAGATCTTTCAATTATTCCTTCTTCATATGTCAGTGCTAAAGCGGCTAGTGTGGTGAAATTAGATATAGCTATTTCTACAAAATGGGCCTAAATTTTACCTTTTCAACTGTTGATAAGGCGAGACAGATGATTTTGTTACATTTTCAGCAATTGTAGTAAGTCTGCTGAGGAGAATAATGTGTGACATGCTTTGCAGTTGCTACATCCAATGATCATTCTTTGAGATGGGGCTTTTCTCTGTAGGAGTATTTCAATTGTGTCATCTCCCTTTGATTTTGTTCTCCAGGTGGTTCATACTCAAGCAAAGGCTTTAGCAGAACAGGATGTGATTTATAAATATATATCAAAGAATTTACTATTCGTGGTGACTGTTTCACCAAAATCTGTTGGAGGTATTGGATCAGCCACTCCTGAGGAATCTTGGCTGGTTGCATATATAATTGACACAATAACTGGTCGCATATTGCATCGTATGACTCATCATGGAGCGCATGGTCCTGTCCATGCTGTAAGTTTCTTTTTCTTCTCCTCTTCCTTTTTAATAGTTGGAACATATTGCCTCATGGATCTTGACTTTCTGCAGGTTTTTAGCGAAAACTGGGTTGTCTACCATTACTTTAATCTTAGAGCACACAGATATGAGATGTCGGTCATTGAAATTTATGATCATTCTCGAGCAGTAAGCATTTGATCTTTTAGACTTTTGCAATATTAAGTTATGTTGTGGTTCTGAAACTTTAACTTCTGCAAATTAACTGCAGGACAACAAAGATATTTGGAAGCTTGTTCTGGGAAAACATAATCTCACTTCTCGCATTTCCTCATATTCTCGGCCAGAGATCATAACGAAGGCTCAGTCATACTTTTTTACTCATTCTGTCAAAGCAATAGCTGTTACATCTACGGCCAAGGGTATAACTTCAAAGCAGTTGCTTATTGGTACTATTAGTGATCAGGTTGGTAAAAATCATAAAACAAGCTGAAATTCAAAGTTGTTTCCTGCTTTCTTTTATGAACCTCTGATTTTTGTTATGGTTGAATTATTTTTGTACCGTTTTGGAAATATAGGCACAGACTTCTAGGATTGTAAGCTATGCTTCTTTATCAACTGACTGCAAGTGAATGCTCTTACAGGTTCTGGCACTTGATAAGCGTTTCTTGGATCCTCGTCGGTCAATCAACCCTACACAAGCAGAGAAGGAAGAAGGAATTATACCCCTTACAGATGCATTGCCAATCATTCCTCAGGTTATTTTCCACATATCTTCCTATTATTTTCCTGTGCTTCTCTGTAATCTTAGTATCACTACTTGTTTGTATTGTTTTTTTGCGTGCAGATTGTCACTTTGATTGGTTCTGCTCTTTAGTGGCTTTGCTTTATGTCCATACAAAATGTTCAAGCATAAGACTGTCTAGAGATTGATATTTGCAGTAGACCATGAATGTTTTATATCTTAGTTCAGCCTTCAAACTCTCTCATTTTAATGATTTGGCTGTAGGGGTCCAAAATAGCTGATAATAACTTGGACAAATTTGGTTGGAACTCAGTAGAACCTTGCTAAATTTTGGCTGCAGTTGGTCATGCTTTTATGTTAAAGTATGAGGATTGTTGAAAAAAAAAAAAGGAAATTAGTTTCATGAATCCGTAGACCAACCTTGAATAGAAACTATAGAAAATACAGATGTTTTTCGTTATTTGGGGTGACTGAAAGATCCAAGTCAAGAAGTCATCTTTTAGACCTACTAGGAAAAGAGGAGGAGAAGGAAGAAATTAAAGTATGTTACATTGACCAAATGTGCATGCTTTGAAGTCTGTCAGGAACGTACTAGTGCTCCTGCAATAGCAGGATTGTTGGAGGGAAGAGTCCGTAAGAAAGTCTTGGTTTTCAATGGCAGTATATAAAACTAAAATGACTGTTCATAGGACTGAATGTCAAAACCCGGGAACTATACTCACATGTGCATGCAGAGATCAAATGCTTGGAGAATTTCTATTCCATGGTTTGTGTCTACTTTTGTAAGTTGTAATTTTTTAGTCAAGACTAGATTTTGCCCAACTTAAGCTCTTCCAGTGTTTGAACCAAGGGCTTTTATTGTATGCCGTTGCCTCTAGCTGTTTTTACTTTTATTTGTTCTTTTCTGCCTGTTTTTGAACTGATGAGATTTCTTATTCTTATTCTTATTATTATTTTGCAGTCTTATGTTACACATGCCCTTCAAGTGGAGGGCCTGCGAGGCATATTAACTGTGCCTGCTAAGCTTGAATCGAACACACTTGTATTTGCATATGGTGTGGATCTCTTTTTCACTCGGCTTGCACCGTCAAGGACATACGATTCTCTTACTGAGGATTTTAGCTATGCCTTGTTGCTCATAACAATCGTTGCACTTGTTGTGGCAATCTTTGTTACTTGGGTTTTATCAGAGAAGAAAGAACTTCGGGACAAGTGGAGGTGAACTTCATTATCTGCCTTGTCTGTGCCATAACTTTTTTTAGGACAAAAAAGAAACAGCTTCATATTTGTTGGGGTTAGATAGAAGTTACTCTCCGAATTTTTGGTTATTGTAGTTAGCATCAGATGCTATAATTTTTGGGACTTCCTTTGATTTTCATATAGTTAGCGTTGGAGAGATATTTGAAAGGTAAACCACACCACTATTTAATTGAATCAGTCCGGACATTAACGCGATGAAAGCAGATTATAATGTAATTGGAGGCTGTGGTTATCCTCCTCATAGCATGGGTAAATCACCATCCAAACAAGGAGTTAGGGATGCCATTTCTACATACATAATCAATGCCTTTGCTTTTTATTCCTTACCTTTTCATAATGGCGTAATGTGCAGAATTTAACATACGTAAGCTGGACTCTATTAAACACTTGAATTTGGTTAGATCTTACATTCTACAGGAATTGAAATTAGCACGTCTCTTTGTACTCGCGTTGAATTCGTATATGTTACTCAAACGTAACATTACAGAAAATTTTTCATTTCAATGGTAACCTCATTCTTAAATCTCTTGTGAGTGAACGTATTTTAAAAAATAAATGAATATTATATATAAATATTTTTTTGCCAAATGTCAACTAAATTATCGAACTCTTTCATTTGAGAGATCTGTCTATCAGACAACTGTCTTTCCCAACAAAAAGAATTAAAATAAGATTTTTTTTTTCTTTTGTTAATAATGTTTTTGTATTATTTTAATTGATTTACTTGTTTTATTTGTGTCTCTACACAAAAATGAGATTTTTATAAGAATTTCATTTCATCTAATTGTTATGATCTGATGCAATATAGGTATCCTTAAATTTCTAATATTGTTTTGATAATACAGTTATTTTTAAAATCAAGTTTTATAACCGTTCTGAAAATTTAAATATTCGATATAGTTCTTCAGAATAGCGATTTTTTGATTTTTTTCACCAAAAATAAAGTTTAAAATAATATGATATTTCTAATAATTTATTTTTTTTAAAAAAATTCTAATAAAATATATAATATTATCAACAAATATAACTAACATTTTAAAAAAATTTTACAGTTAAACTTAACTAAATATATATCAATCAACTTATAAAAATAAAATCTCAATTTAATTAAAAAATATTTTATCTATCCTATATAAAAATATTTTAAAATCAACATATAAATTTTATCTTATATAATAAAATATTTTTAACAAAAATTGTAAAGCAAATAAATACAATTAAAATTAGATGTGGCAAAATTGATCCAAACCTAAAATTCAGCCTAAATCCATAAAAAAAAGATTCAAATTCAACCCAATCCAGATAAATACTCACTTGATCAACTCAAAATTAATCAATTTTATTCTTCAATACAATCCAATTCTGACATTGACAAATATTTTATTGGACCATCGAAAATTATTAGTCATAGTGATTTCGGAGTTGAAATTTAAAATAAAATCGAGATCGAATGGGTCTAGAAAAGTCAAAAATACGAAAAAGATTGCAAGTCAATTTTTCTGGTAAGAAATGTGACTTGATTTTGCATACATTTTTAAAAATAGTAAACAAACTCCAAAAATTGCTAGATTTTGCATACCTTCCTTAAATTTTATGTAGAATATTTTAGTAATGAGAATTGAATTTTTCGGTGACATTGACAGTTATCGAATCGGATCGATAAGCTTGAATCGAATCGATAACGGACTCTGATTGAGCCAAAAATTTGTGTACTATCTTTTTTTGATGTGATAAGAGTGATGAAATTATTTTTGGAGTAATTTGAAGATGAAAAGTGAGAAAAATTAGATTGGGCCTTAAATAGCCTAAAATGGGCCATTAACTTATTTTGGGCTAAGCCCACTTCTTTGATCCATCAAGAGGCCCATTAGAGAGGGTATTTAAGCCTAGAAAAATTTGAGAATTTCCTAGATTATTCCAGCTCTACCTCTCTCCCTCAAGTGGCTGAAACTCTCACTTTTCCTCTCTATTTTGATTGTCTTTGATTTCACTTCAAATTTCTCTTGAATTCCAACATGAAAATTGTAATGACATCCCTCTAGATCACTAAAATAGCCTCTAGCATCTTATTTGAGTAAATAAAGTAGAGAAATTAAGGTTGAAAAGATAAAGGCTTAAGGTAAAGTTTAAGAAATTAGTTGATTTAAATTAGTTTTTTAGTATTTTCCTATAGTTTTTTATGAGTAAAATTCAGATATGAGCTCATTTTTTGCATTAATGAACAAAAAAACTAAGGTTTGCTAAGCTATAGAATTCGACCATGGTAGGAGAAAGGGTAGCCAAGGGCAAGGGCAAAGGCAAGGAAAAGGAAGCTTAGGCATCCTAGAGCAAGAGAAAAATGTAAGTGACTAAAAAATATTTATATTTTCTATTAATTTGAATTTAATTCCTTTATGTAATTAGGAAAATTTAAGTTTAATTGTTTAATAATTAAAATTGATGTGAGGAAAATGAAATTGAACAATGAGGAATGTCATTTGAATGCTTAAAGTGAAATAGAAATTTTTTTAGGGTGACTTACATAAGGTGGCCGAATTTTCTTCAAAGGAAATTCAAGAGATTTTTGTATGGAATTAAGGAATAATAGCTCAAAATAATCCTAAATACAATAAATAGTGTCCACAAATTTTTAAAGAATTTATGGAATTAAATTTGAAATTTTTAAATTTAATAATTGTGTATGTATATAGTGAAAATAATGAATTATTATGAAATAATTCATAAAATGAGTGAAAAATGGCAATAAATGTAAAATAGTGTGCATATAAATTTTTATAAAATTTATGTGAATTAATATAATATTTTTGAAAAATAAAAGTTAATATTTTTAATAGAGAATATTGAATTATTAAGGAATAATTCAATAAATCATTAAAAGATAGTGAATTAATATGAAATTAATTCACAGCCAATGAAAAAGAAATGAAAAGTCAACCGACTAATTTTTCTAAATTTAAAAAGGTTAATAAAGTAAATATAACCATGCCCTTGGAAATAGTCAGGCAGTAAAAACTAGTTCAGGATATAATTGACTGGCCATAGGAACATCTATACCGTGGTGCAAATCATGACGACTTGCTTTGCTATGGGTAGGATCCCTGATCTCCATAGTTTTAGTGTATAAGTGAAAGTGTAAGTGAAGTGCTCTATGAGAAATGGTTCCTTATGGGTCATTTTTCTATCAGTGGTGGTCCAATAGGGTCCACGTTTCGTGTATCAAGTCTGAAATTTGCTGTCAGATCTGTACTAGGGGCATAATGAAAGTGAAATGCTAAATGTATGAAAAAAGAATGAAATGTGTTAAGTAAAGATGAAAAAGGATTAAATTAAAAGAAAATAAAAGTTTAGGAAAAAATAGTAATTTCACCAAAAATATAGGTCATTAGCAAATTAATTAAGAATTGCTTAAATAAGGGTAAAATTGTCAATTGGTGGCTAATCTGGGTAAAAATGAAGTTTTTGACCAATAAGGACTAAAACATAATTCTGCATAAAAATGACAAAATAAGTGTAAATTGATATAAAATACGTCATTTACTAGCTTAAAAACTAAAATAAACTTAATAAGGTTAATTTAGTCTTTACGTGGTAAAAAGGGCAAAATTGAAAAGAAATGGAAGTTTTCAAGTTAAATTGAAAATGTTAATAAAAAGTAAGTAGTAAATGGTTAACAATGTAAATAAGATTTAAATGGTGATTATAAAAATAATGCAATAAATTTTGTATAATCTTTGCTTGAAAGAGTTAGGTTAGTAATTATGCATTATTTCACCAATTAAAATGGAATTATATGAAATGTATTGATTATTTGTCACCACTTGGCATGTTTAGTGCTCAGCGCGTAGTTATTACAACATGCAGGTATGCAGGAGCAGGAGCAAGAGTACACCCTACAGAATTTCTTTTGATGGATATAGGACTTATATTTTTGTGGTATGTATATATGAAATTAATACTTATGGATATGTATATTGTAAATATGTATGTAAGAGCTAACATTTTGGGTTGTAATATTGAATGGTCTGTGATAAAGAATTGAATTTTAGTGAAATAAGGGATATGTATATGATGGCAATATGAATGTGATACAAGTTAAATAGTTAGTGGATACTAATGATACTGATATTATTGTGCCTCAGAGAGGCTGTGTGATTGTCTGCTTTTTAGGAGGTAGTTTAATATACAGCCGTTATATTGCAAAAATTTTATTAAGTGTATAGTGATTTAGACAGTTATAGGTCAACGGCAAACCTTTAAAGAATTATTGAACTTAAGTTATAAACTTAAGAGTTTTAAAGGTTGAACTAATAAGTTAGAAGCAAATGGTGGGTAAAACTTAAGAGTTTTAAACGTTGGACTAATAACTTAAAATATCGGCTTATGGCTGGTTGGAACAGTGCCAGTTATACCGTTAAGTGATAAGGGTGTTATAAGGAATCAATCACAAACATACATAAGCATAACAACGACCTTCCAACCTTATTACTCCCATACAGGAGGTCGTGCGATCTCTTTTCTAGGTGGGCTTAGCCCATGGGTCAACGAGGTACCCAATGGGCGTGTATGTGCGCGGTAGAAAATTAGCAGCATAACCTTTTTAATTGAAAGCGTAGGCGTATGGGTTTTGACCATTATATATTCTGACTAACTCATATAGATTGGGTTAGGCCTATCAAGGTATGGTAGCATTTGACTAGTACCCTCCTAATTTATTTGAGTTTGATCAATACATAAAGGTTCACATAGCAAGCAAACATTATTATGGTTATACAAATGAGAGGAAGTTGTTATTATCATTATATATGGATTTTGGTCAAGGGTGATGAAGCTTTAGGGCTACCCAAGCATAATCCCTGCCAATAAGTCCTGCTCATCATGAGCATAACAATTAATGGATCACCATTTTATATACCATTCGATACTAGACTTGGGTCGGTAGGTCTCTTTGACACATTTTTACATTGAGTGAACGCAAGATGTGCATTAGGTTTGCATAGGAGCTAAAAAAGGATGTTTAACTTAATTTTAAGGCTTTAAGATGAATGCAAGAAATGCAATTTAGAAAAGAGAAATGATTAATTGATAAAATTCAATTATAAAAAACCTTAACCAATATGCTTTTCAAAGCAAGGTCTCTTTGGTCCCCAATGGAGTCACCATTGTGACGCACGTCAGAGCCTTCTTTCAATTTTGGGTTCACTCTTGGAGGCTCACTTTTAATTATGAATTGGCCACTTCACCATAAAGAGGGATTAAGCCCAATTTACGGTTGGTAGTCAACCTATAAAGGCATATACTAATAGGTCCAAAAAAGCAGGTGTCATAGAGTTGCCATCCCATAGAACATCGAAAAGTTAGTCTTGACCTTTTGATGCCCAAACAGAGATTGGTATTCGGGACATCACTCTTATTAGGCATCTTAGTTAGGTGTCCATTATATAATTTAGTTTTAAGATTAATCCTCTCTTCTCTCTCACGCAATGCAAATGATAGAAATTAAAACATCCCAATCAAATAAAAAGGCAAAAAATAAATACTTAAAATAAGATCCTACTTAAATTATTACATAAAAAATCATCCAACAAAAAAGAATAATATACAAAAAAAATCATACATAAAATAGGTTATTGATTAGTTTGGCAACATTAATTTTCTCATGCATATTTAAAAAAAAAACACCTTTATTATATTGTGTGGATTCTTGGGTTGAAATTTGGACATTAGTCCATTTTTATTAAAAAAAATTCCAATTTAATTAATAAAAATAATTTTAAATAAATTTTGATTCAACATGCAAAAAATATCTTTTTTACTACCTATTACAACCTGAAAAAAGGTAATACATCCAAAATGAACAATAAACAATAATAAATGAGCAAAATAAAATAATTAGCATCACCAGGGAATGGAGATGGTAACCAGGGGGGAAGCACAAATTTCTATGAAAAAAAATCATAAATTCTCTAAAACCATAAATGCACCAATTGCTAAAAAAAAATCACATAAGATATATAAATTAGTACAAAAAGGTAAAAATAATCACAAAATTATTTACATAAGTAGAATTGGTTAAAACAAAAATATATATTGTATAGGAGTAAAGAAATGTCAAATTACACATCAATATCATAATATGTAGATAAATGATGCAAAAATACATAAAAGACCTAGAATATAAGAAACAATGCCTTAAAAATCGCTAAGGGATGGCCACTGGAGGAGTGAGGGATGGGACGAAAGGACAGCCTGAGAACATCTTATCCGTTAAATGACAAGTAGGCATCCGTCAACCTGTCTTCCCATCTGTCACCTCTAGATAGAATAAAAAACCAGAGAGAAGGTAACAAAAATACAAAAAAATCATACATAAATTATTCCTAACTTCAACATTCATTTATATGACTTAAATCATGTCAAAACATATTTCTGCAATGAATTATACATAAAAAAACCATACATTTATGGGATCATGATAGCTAAAAATCAAGATTAAAATGCACAATAATGGAGGAATACCAAAATATCTATCATGCCTTTATTATGTTAAACAACCCATAAAATGAATCATACTCCATACACACATGCATATTATTCAAGTATAATCACTAAAGCGTGCCAATATGCATCAAAGAATCATGTGGTCATGTTAATCAAATTCCAGAGAGAGAAAATATGAAAAGATCCTAGAATTTTACCTTCAGGAGATATTTTGACTCTATGAAGATGGTAGTCCAGATCTCAAACTTTAAATCGTGCTTCTTATCCTCAAAGATCAAATTTGAAACTTATTTTTTAATGTGCTTTTAACAAAAGTTATTTAGAGCTCAATGTATTAGAGAGGGAGAGAGAGAGAAATTTTTCTTCTCCTCTAATGGTAACTCTTTAAAATATTGATCCCCTTTCTCTCCTCTAAAACCCTAGATTTAGGTTTTAAATACTTAAAGAAGAGTTTTAGTTGAAGAATCCCCTCAAATCGGTGGTAAAACCCCCCAAATTCGAAAAAAAATCTTAAGAATAAAAACTTCCATTTTTTGAAAATCCAACAAAATTGGGAAAATTGGACTTCGAGTGAGGGATGGTCGTCCGTCACCACTAAGAGTTTGACCAAAAACCTTTTAGATAGGCCCCAAAGGAGAAAAGTACCCACAGACAGGCATCCCTCAAGTGACAGACCACAGAAGGCCCAAAATATGGGTTTTTTCATACATTTTGTTAAAACACTTAGAAATATTTGAAAATAGTTAAAGAATCATGAAAAATCTTTTAAGAAAAAGTGAAAAATTCATGATCGAAGCCTTAAGACTCGAACCTATTATCAGCAATATGCTACTTCCTTATCATCGGGTAACCCTGATCTAGGCTGCCTTATGTTTATAATCTCTTTGCATGATATTGTAGTTAATTAAAATTCTTATGTAAGAGCATATAAAACTATAATTTTCTTCCTTTTTGCAATAATGTGTATGCGACCTTTGTTTTTTTTTTAAAGTTACCTTTATATTATAAGTACACCATGTAATTATTAACTCGAATTTGTGTTGTTTGGTAGTCACGATGGCTTATGACTTATTGTTTGCTTTTAAATGTATCTTTTATGCAGGAGACAGTCACATTCCTAGTTAGATTTATGCCCAAACTTTATTAAAATTCTCATAAAGCATGTATTATTCTTATACATGTTGTTTGGCAGCTTTGATGGCATGTGGCCTGTTGTTGTATTGTAAACAAGTTTCTTATATAGGGGGTAGTCCATTCCTAGCTAAAATGCTGCCGGAATTTTATCTTTCTAAAAAAATGAGAAATTTCAAGATGTTAATAATTGTATTGGTAGCCTGACTTCTTAACCATTACAATACTCCAAAATTAATAAAACATTTACCTATAAAATTCCAACGTAACTATGAAACCAAAATGAGAACTACCCATTTCAGTCCTTCTCTTCTGTGCTGGTAGATCAAGTCACTATAACTATCAATACAAAAACCATCACATCATAGGCAAGCACCAAAATTAGACAATAGGAATGTACATTAACCACATTAACAACAAATACCATTCTTATAGCACTTCAGGTTTTAAGTAAATTTATTTGACTCCTAAAAACCTTATTTAATCCCTTTTTTAAAATTTTCGTTGCTTGATCTGTAATTAGCAATATAGCGTATATTTATAAGTTAGGTTTATATTACAACAAATTGTAGCAAGCATTATAGGTTATCTAAAACATGTATGTTCATCTCAATAACAATAGGTACATGGTTTACAATATTTTAAGACTTGAGGTACACTCATCTAGCCTCAGAAAATCTTACAAATTACTTATTCATGCATATAATTTAGCTTTGGTTAACCATAGTAACTCTCAAGTTTTATAAGCAATATGCATAGATATCAAAAGTGTTAGTTGTGTATAATAACCATGAAAACTAGAGATAAGCTGTAGCTATTCATGGAAACACTAATATGTATAAATCTTACATGAACATCTTACATTTGCATGCCTAGAAAACATTCTGAAAGCATAATCACATCTATACACATAGATATTGTGACATCCTAAGGGATGCACACAAAGCCTATCAATCATTTATAGGGTACATACATAACATGCATGATGATCCAAGGCTTCTCATGCAAGGAAACCATACTCATGGCAAACACAAACCCTTCATCATAACCAGCAAGTTGTTGAAATAATTTATTAAACCAATAACAAAAATAAACCTTGTTATACCATTAATCACATCTATTTACATTATTATATACATTTTATATAAAAATAGGATATAAGATCGAATATTTGAAATCAATGATCCATCACACTTTTCGGGTTCTCATTGAGTCAATTTAATTATGCTTTAATAGGAGAATAACTTTGTTAAACAAGGGATATGGGATTATTCAAACCATAAATATATCCCCTGTAAGGACCATACTAGCTATTCGGATTCCTATTACTTATTTTAATATTTTTAATAAACAATACTTATAATACTAATAATATATTCATCTGTCATACAATTGGTTATACTTTGACTTTATAATTCATACATTAGAAAAAGTTACATAAACATATACTTTGTTACATCCTAATCATATTTTGAGTTAATAATTACAAAACATGTTCATTACATTGCTTTATAAGATTTACACAAATTAAAAAGAGAAAAACAGTACAATTTAGACATCCTAACTTTTCTTGCTAGCTGGTGTTGGCCTTGTCCCTAAAGCAACGACATATCTTAAACCTACATGGATAAACACTCGTGCTAAGCTATAAAACTTAGTGGGGGAACAATAACTATATGAACAACCACTCACAGTGATTGTTTCCAAACACACAATAATTATTATTAATATCAAGATATTATAATCAACATGCAAGGATTATATTATAATTTATATATCATATTTAATCTTATATCAATACGGTATAAGGATAGATCATAAAAGACTAATCAAGTCTTTATCAAATTAACATATATACTATTCATTTCATACTATGAAATGCCTGCTAAAGTCCTATGGTTGTGGATAATGGGTGATATTTTATTGTATTGTAGTACCCATAGGTACGAAAAGATACCCAAAGGTATCAATCCTGTGGACCCAAATGGGCCAAATTATGGGAACCTACAAGAGGCCGAATCATAGGGACCCAAACGAGGTCGAACATATAGCAGCTGCGACTGTAACCCTATAGGCATGCCTATCTATCCACAATCAAGTTCTATGAGTAGGCAAAAATCATATCACATATGTCATCGGTTCTTATTAATGCATTCCACTATAAAGTAGAATAATATAATATAATATAATATAATATAATATAATATAATATAATATAATATAATATAATATAATATAATATAATATAATATAATATAATATAATATAATATAATATAATATAATATAATATAATATAATATAATATAATATAGTTTTCAACTATCATAATATATACAACAATCATTATCGTATAATTGTACTGTATTCATAAATTCATATTCGAGTAAACACAAACAAGTATTGTATACTATAACATACACATTGCCTTTGCATTTCTTATACAAGTAGCATAGTGAATGTTGTACATTATCTTATCATATCTATATGTTCAATATAATTTATAAGGCTTAGGATGAGTTAAAGTAGCTTTAGGCCTCATAATACATCTTATAGTTTCAAGTTTTGAACTATGAAGGAGGGTCACAATTACTACCAATTCATGGTAACCGTGGCCCAAGACATGATATAGGGGTCACGGTTACTATCAAATTCATGGTAGTCGTGACCTAGGTTATTTTTCGGGTCTGGACTACAAAAACTACCTCACGGTCATTATTGAATGAGTAATAACCGTGGTCTATACTTTTTAAAGGGGTCACGGTTACTATGAAAAGCTTAGTAACCGTGAGATAGGTCATCTTTAGGGTCTAGACTGAAAATTGGGGTACCTCACGGTTACTATAAAAAACTTAGTAATTGTCAGGCCCAAACCGCCCAAAGACAGATTTTCCATCTCGACTTTTATGCCATTTTTGACCTATAAAACATCATTTGTAGGGAAAACTTTCTTCTACAAAGTTGTAGATCTGTGTTTCTAGTTTTCAAAACATCAAAAATCACCCAATCAGAGCTTTAAATATCAAGATATTCACTAAAAACTACAAACTACTCCCAATGATAGAGGTAGTAGTCATGACCTGGATTCAAGCCTATTTTTTTGTATCATAAAAATTGATTCAAAATTTGTTTTCTTCACATGAAATGAAGATCTATTAGTCTAGTTTCTTATCCAACTAGAATTTCTCAATTTGAGTCATAAAAACTCAAGATATCAATAAATTTGTTCTGACTGGTCATGTGAACTCTAAGATAGTTTTTCCCTATCTTCAACAAAACTTTCCATTTCAATTTCTAGTCAAGTATAACCTTAATTTTTAATGATATTCACTTACTATAACATCACATATTACTATTTTTTTTTGCATCATATACATAACAAACACACACACAAGAAATGAGAAGTTCCTATACCTCTTTAAGCTTTAACTTTTAGTTTTTCCTTTTTATCTTCTTTTCCTTTCTCTTGCTCTTCATCTCTAATATCTTCAGTATTTTCTCTACTTAAAGCAACATCTATACAGGCTTGAGGAGAGAAGAAGAGGAAAGAAAGATGAGCAAATTTTTTCTTTTTGTTTTTAGGCCAAGAATGGTCGGCCATGTCCCCCTCTTCCCTTCCTTTTAACTTATCTTTTAACTTTGTTGGAAACACTAGTGTCCCCTTTCCATTGGTTACTCAAGAAAAATCTTACAAAAGTTCACTTTTGTCCCTCTCTATATTTATGTCTCTTAATTTGGTCTCTCACTTTTCACAATTCACATTTCTACCTCAAAACTTTTACTCTAACTTTTCAATTAAATCCCTAATTTGTAATTTTCCTTTAATTAACCACAATATCAACCTCTGTCTCATGTGAAATGACCATCTACCCCTCTTAGGAGGCCTTAGAGATCTCTAATTGATTTCAAATTTCATATACATGCTATAAATAGTGTAATGACACCCAGGGAACTAGAAAATAACCATTCTAGTAGTTCTAAAATTTCGAGTTTCGAAATGGCTGGATAGACCGTCGAAGCTAAAAGTATATTGAAATGATGTCGGAATTAGCTGAACTTTTTACCATATATTTTAGTATATGTAGTGATACTCAGGGAAAAATTTTGGGATAATCCAACATCAGGATCAAAAATTCATATTTTGGGGTACAAAATCGAGATCGGGTCATTTGAAGGGTCAAATCCAGGAATTTAACCATGAAATTTCATATAACTTGTTAATTTTAGGTGATGATCAGGTGTGTGTGAGATCAGGTTAGTAAGGTGAGCCTAAGTGCCTAAGTGAGTGACAAGTGGCTAATTTTAAAGCCATTAGTTTCATTAGTAAATGAGTGAATCTTGGCTAGCCAATTACGGTGTTTAAGGGCCTCCTAGAAAAGTCTATAACCTTAAGAATCACAACCAAAATCAATCTCCACCTCCCCCTTTTCTTGTCAAGACCGAAGCTACCCTAAAAAGGACATTTCCACTATTTTCTTCCTTCTCTCTCCAATTACCATCAAACCATAAGCTGATTTTTCATCTAAAGGCACTACAAGACCTCATCTTCATCTTAGGATCATAGCTGGAGGGAAAGAATTGAGGAAAATAAAAATTTAGAGAGAGAGAAAAGTGACCAAATTAGGTAAATTTATGGGTTTTAGCTAGTTTTAATTAGATTTTTTCATATAGGCATATAGAATAACATGATTTAAGTTCATTAGCATCAAATATATGTTAATAATCAAAGCATAAATTCATGATTTCTCCTTTATGAATTTTGGCCACTAGGTGATTACCAAGGAGAAAGCCAAAACAAGGAAGGTAAAGGGAAACAGAAGGAAGTCTAGGTGACTTTTAGGTCATTTAAGGTTAGTGGATACCAATTTACACATAATTTCATTATTTTTATTGAATTTTCTCTAAACTTTACATTATATAACTAAGGTAAGTCATGGTAAATGGTGAAATAAATTGATGTAAGATGATAATATGATGAAGTAGCTTGTTAGAGACATGAATTAAGGAAGAAAACCATGAAAAGGAACCCTAACACTAAATGGCCGAATGATTTTGTATAGGTTTTGATGAAGAAATTTCATAATTAATGCCTAAAATGATGTGAACTACTTACTATGATAATGGGAAAGCATGTTAGAATGATATACAACATGTAAATGGCATGATGAGTATGTGTACATAATGATAACATATGTGTAATTATGAAATATATATGCACCATGATGATGTAATGACATAAGAATACTAATAATAGTATTAAAATCATGTATGACATGTGAATTAAGAGAAAATTATATCATAAACATGAGAACTCAAAGTGGTCGAATGGTAGCCATGTGGGAAACTATGTATTTTTATGTGATACATGTGAAACGACATGTATATATGATGTATGTATGTAAATTATATACTTGGAAATGTGACATGACCATATGATGATGTGACATAATGTAAACGACATAAAATACTACATAATGAATGATATTGAAGTTATAGTACATTACCCTTAATGTACAGTGGGTAATCTAGGAGCACTAAATATAATGGCTAGCCATAGGGATACATATACTACAGTCGCACCATGAGATTTATCATATCGTACATTTTATAGCTTGCTGGCACATTAATTATTGGGATGTAGGGTCACGTCAAACTATCTAATTCTTATTTACTTCATTGGAGTCCTCGTCCCGCTTATTTGGATCGAGGATTTCCACTGGTCATACTAGGGGAAAAATTATAATTATGAGAATTTTTATGTAAAAATGAAATTTTATGAGTAAACGTACCATTTATGTATTTTATTAATGAAAATGATGAAAAATAAGGTCAAATAAGTTAACAAGATAAAAACGTAATTACGCGAGAAATTAAGGACTAACTTGTAATTTGGCATTGAAAAATATGATTAATAGAGTTAGAATGGACAATAGGACCAAAAAGGGTAAAATCATAATTTTTAAAAAGTTTAAGGACTAAATTGAAATTTATCACTTTGTACAAAAATTTTAGGGATTAAACTGGAATTTTTACATTTACAATGAATTAAAGTAAAAGAAATCATCAAAAAAGAAATTGAGTTAAAAATGATGAATTTTAAGTCAAATATTAACTATAAATAATAAATGAACATTTTATAATTATTATGTTATTAAGTGAAATTTTGTGTAATAGTATCTAACACTAGGCAACCATGTTGCTTAGCGCGTAGTTGTTGTGATTTCGCACAGGGACAAGTACTGCAGGAAAAGAATCGAAGGTTGAATGGCATGTACATATGACTTAGGGACTTAGGTCCATTTTGTAGCATTAGGCATGAAAACTTTGTAGTAATTTGTATATATGTATGTATATGTGGTTTGTAAACATAATTATTGCAACTATATTGGGCCTGTAATGGAATATAGATATATATGTGCCAATGTGATGAAATGTGATGATATTGTGATGGATTTTAGAGGTGTTAAATGAAAGATGGAGTTGTGGAGAAGGAGAATGATCATAGGGAGTGTAATTTCAATTGCAGGTTTTTAGGAAGCATGAAAATTTAGCCGTCATGCTGCCCAATTTTTGACCAAGGGAATAGTGATTTATCCTAAGTAAATGCCATGTTGTTGTACACCAATAATAATAAGATTAATCCATTAACTAAAAACCTAATAACCCTTATGCTGACATAAGCATTAAGAAACAGTACCTTGTTAGGCATTAAGGTGTTATAATTTATGGTATCAGAGCCCGGTTAAGGTGACCCTAAGATCAGAGAATAATGCAAGTGTAAACTAGTGAATAGGGTTGTTATATGTACATGCTAATTAAGGATAATGGAATTGTGAAATTAATTGTTACATGTCCCTCGTGTTTTTTAGTGATAAGATAGCTTCTGGCTCCCGATGAGAGGTCCAACCGGCTGATGGGGCCGAGAGCGAGGCTTCAGCTAGCCCAGTAGCAGCTACAACTTCACCAAGTCATTAGACACCACCACCTGCACCACAGGTGTCTCCCTCAATAGTACCACCTAATTTCATGCTGATAATTGTGGACCTAGTATATCAGAGAATGCAGGCCCCATCGCCACCACAGCCTCAGCCACAGCCGGCCAGAGCACCTATCCTGGAACAATTAAAAAAGTTAGGAGTTGAAGACTTTCATGGCAAGGATCAGATCACGGCCACAGAAGCAGAAAAGTGGCTAGACAAAATTAAAAGACTATTTGAGATCACAAATAGCCCACCTGAAGAGAAATTGAGGGTTATTATTGCACTACTTTAGGGCCCTACAAACACTTGGTGGAATACAGTGAGAAAATATACCCCAACAGATAAGGTGACCTGGCAGTTCTTTCTACATCAATTTTATCAGAAATATGTGGGGAAAGAGCATCAGCGGGCCATAGAGAATGCCTTCTGGCGATTGAGATAGGGCAATAGAATTGTACAAGAGTATGATTACGAATTTGAGAGATTGAGTGCTTACTGGACAATTATCAAATTCCTCCAGAGACATTATACTAGTTGTTTGAATAAGGCCTCTATAATGACATCAGAAAAACATTGGCTAACTAAGAATACACAAATCAGATGGAGTTAGTACATGCAGCCATACGAGTCGAGACTATTGATGCTGAGGAAGCTAGTCGTCAGGCCCAGTTTAAACTGAGAAGAAAACCATATGTAGCAATTCCCTTGGAGGCCCCAACAAGAAACATAAGGGTTCTATTGCCACTCCACAAAATCCTATAGCAGCTCCTGTACAAAGTCAGAAGTCCACAGCTCGAGCTACTCCACCTACTACTTCTATTGCTAGTACTTCTCAGGGTTCCACTAGATACAACAACCCTATATGTGAGCATTGTGGGAGATGCCATCCAGGCGAGTGTTGGAGGTTGACAGGAGCATGCCTGAGGTGTGAGTCTCATGAGCATTTACAGAAAGACTATCCTAGACCATTAGGGGTTGCATCAAATAAGTCCCCTACCACAGCAGCCAGAGGGCGAGGTAGAGGTGGACCATCAGGAGTTGCGCCAGCAAAAAGGGGTGTACAAAGACCACCGTTGGGAGAAGGTCGACCACAGACATGCACTTATGTAGTTAGGGATGGGGAGGATCAGGAGGCCCCATATGTCATAGTGGGTAAGTTTTACTTACTCAATACACCCATTTATGCTTTAATTGACCCTGGGTCCACACATTCATACCTTAGCACAAAAAATGCACTTGGGAAGGGTTTGATTAGTTTATAGTTAAAGCATGAAATTTCAGTAAGTAACCCTTTAGGGAACCATGTAGTAGTAAATAAAGTATACACAAATTGAATTATCCAAATACAACAAACTCTTTTTCCTGCAAATTTGATCAAGTTACCTTTTTATGAGTTTAATGTCATACTGGGGATGGACTGGTTGTGTAAACACCAAGCAAATGTCAAATGTCATTTGAAAAGAGTCACTTTATACACCCCAGATGGACAAAAAATCACCATTATAGGTAAGAGATCCAGCTTTTTGTCAAACATCATTTCAGCCACAGTAGCATATAGGTGCATTAGGAAAGGATGTGAAGCTTATTTAGCTTATGTGATAGAAGCAAACGATGATAAGTTTAAAGTCAGTGACGTTCCAACTGTTTGTGATTTTGCTGATGTTTTTCTCGATAAGTTACCGGGGTTGCCACCAGAGAGAGAGGTGGAGTTCTTCATAGACGTGATACCCGGTACAATTCCAATTTCCAAAGCTCCATATCGTATGGCACCAGTAGAACTAAAAGAATTGAAGATATAGTTACAAAATTTGGTAGATAAGGGATTCATTTGCCCTAGCATGTCACCATGGGGAGCTCCAGTTTTATTTGTGAAGAAAAAGGATGGTTCATTATGACTTTGCATTGACTATCGATAGCTGAATAAGGTGACTATCAAGAACAAGTATCCCCTGCCTAGGATTGATGATTTGTTTGATCAACTGAGAGGGGCGAGTACATTCTCCAAAATTAATTTGAAATCAGGTTATTACCAGCTCCAGGTTAAAGAAGTAGATGTGTCAAAGATAGCTTTTCGTACACGGTATGGCCACTATAAATTCTTGGTCATTCCCTTTGGACTCACCAATGCACCAACAGCTTTCATGGATCTGATGAATCGAATTTTCCATCCATACTTGGATTAATTTATGGTGATATTCATTGATTACATGTTAATTTACTCCAAAACCCCTGAAGAACAAGCTAAGCATTTGCGAATCACGTTACAAACTCTGAGAGACAAACAACTATATGCAAAATTCAGGAAATGTGACTTTTGGCTCAAAGAAGTTGCCTTTTAGGCCATGTGATCACTGTAGAGGGAATCAAAGTGGATCCAAAGAAGACTGAAGCCATTTTAGAATGGAAGCCACCCAGGAATGTAGCTAAAGTTAGAAGTTTTCTTGGATTAGCTGGCTATTACAGAATATTTGTAAAAGGATTCTCTATGATTGCTTCTCAACTTACCAAGCTACTATAGAAAAATATCAAGTTTGTGTGGATAGATAAGTGTCAGTAGAGTTTTGAAAGATTGAAAACTATGTTGACTGAAGCTTCCATCCTCACCCAGCCTGTTACAAGTAAATCTTTTATGATTTACAGTGATGCTTCCAGGAATGGGCTAGGATGTGTCCTCATGCAAGAAGGTAGAGTTATAGCCTATGCTTCTCGATAGCTTAAGCCTCGTGAAAGGAATTATCCTATTCATGATTTGGAGCTTGCAGCAATTATCTTTGCCTTAAATATCTAGAGACACTATTTATATGATGAGAAATGTTATATCTACATTGATCACAAGAGTTTAAAGTACTTGCTAACTTAGAAAGAACTCAACTTAAGACAAAGAAGGTGGCTAGAACTCATCAAAGACTATGATTGTTTGATCGATTACCACCCTGGTAAGGCGAACATTGTTATAGATGCTCTTACCTGAAAACATTTGTTTGCCTTAAGGTCTATGAATGTCAAATTAAACACAGGTTAAAATGGAGTATTAGTAGCAAAAATTCAAATAAGGCCTAGTCAGTAACAACAGGTAAGAGTCACTCGGTGATAGGATGATCAGTTGGTTCGCATTATGTCTCAAATCCAAGCTGGAGAGAATAGTGACTTCTTTCTTAACCATGATGACTGCTTATACTATGAAGGCAGGCTTTGTGTACCAGATGATGTTGAATTGAAGAAGAAACTTTTGACCGAAACTCACCACAGCAAATACACCATTCACCCAAGGAGCAATAAGATGTATCAGGATTTAAAAGCAGTCTATTGGTGGCCAGGGATGAAAAGAGATATTGTCGAGTTTGTCACTCGATGTTTGACTTGTTTGTTATTGTAAGCCCTAGCCCCAATGCATTGTAATAAAGCACTTTGAATTAATAAAAATGAGGCATTTGTTTTATCCTTTGTATTCCTGTGCATATCAATTGATAAAACTATCCGAGAGTGTTGTTTCGTTTTAAGTTATCATGTGTGAGGCACATGGTTGTAAGACCTTGAAACAAATGAGACATTATTCCAAATATCCCTAGTCAGTCATTGTTATGGGAATAACAATGAATTAAGACTAGTATGCTCTCTCTGATATTATGAGTTCTGTCTTACGGATCATTAGGACAAGAGTGTCAATCAGAGATCATAGATATATGTTAAAGAACATGGTATCTGGATACGATCCGCTCATGACAACACTACATGGTACAAGTCATAAGTGTTTCTCATATGCAAGTTTTGTATCGGTGTTCTTAGACCTGAAATCTCTATGAAACTCTTTATGAATTACTGTGTACTTTGACATACACCTAACGTGCTCGTAACAGAGTGACAAGTATGGGTATGATTGGGTATGCATTAATTCATGTTAGAGAGCATGAGAGAAGTGAAGGGATTACCCCTCTTAATAAGAGAGAAAATATCATCGGCCACTTGATCAGTGAACTGAGAAGTGTATGGCCATACCGAGATGAAATAATGAGTAATCACTATTTATCTGAGAGTTCAGTGTCACTGAAATATCAAGAAAGGAATTAATATATATAAGGATGACTAGTTCCATGCCTTATATTAATTCTGATATTTATGGGTAAGGGACTATACAAAATTGCATTAGGTCACTAAATGCCATATGCATTTTCATTTAATTTGGAATGCTATAATATCTTGCTAGAGAATATATATAGCCTTTAAATTAATTTATTAATTCATTGCCAACATTAAATGGACCTATAGGATCGCACACAAAGCATTGGGCTTAAAATATTTAAATTAAGTATTGGACATTAATTTGGGCTTTTAATTAAAGTCAAATTAATGTGTGTAATGGGTTATTAGATTGCTATTGGACCTTGGCCTATGAGAGAGAGAAATTCATCCCACAAGGTTTAATTTCAATTAATTAAGTGTCATGTATTAATTTAATTAATTGAGTATTAAAGCCTAAAGACATATTTATCTAATTAAATCATCTAAATAGAATTTGATGTGGCCGACATTCCTAAGAGAAATAACAAGGAATTTCGGCACATGCATAGCTTAATTTAAGTGGTTTATTAGATTTAAATGACTTATCTTTTATCCTAAATTAAGTGATTTTATTTGATTAAATGTCTTTTGTTTTTATCTTGGATAAATTAAAAGAGTTTTTATCAATAAATATTACTTATTTTAATTAAGTGATAAATGCAAATATTAATTATCTTTAGCTAATATTAATTATCTTAAGGTAGTATATTTGAGATATATCACTTAAAGGAAAAAAGAGATATATATTTTGTAGTGGGAAAAACGTAAAACCCTAGTCTTTATTCTAGGTTTTTGCGTGAACTTCATCTCTCTCTCACAATATTTCTTTTAGCCAATTTTCACAAGGAGAAAGGACAGTTCCTCATTCTCTTGTGATCTTGGGTAGTAATAGCAACCTAAGAGAAGTACAAAATCAAATTTTGTAGCTTCAAATCATTGCCTTTACACAATACCGAAAAGAGAGCTAGCAATCTCGATTTTAAGCCGTCGGTGCAATTGTGTGTGTGAGAATAGAGGGAGTGGCGTAAAAGGCTGTTCCTTGGCATTGATGATCGAGATCTAAGGCGGACAAAGTCATCTTAGTTGCTGGCCATCACCTAATTCAACATTAAAAGGCATCAAAAGTTGTAAGTTCTACAACCCTAAAATTGATGTTTCGTTTCTAGCTTTGGATATGTATGGTATGTATGATAAAAATTTTTATTTTCCGTTGTGCTATCATGATATTCATACCATGTCATATTCCATCAGTGGTATCAGAGCCTAAACATGCTTATTTTAGTGCTTTAGATGCATGAAAAAATTAATTAAAAATCGTCATTATGAAAACATGCAAATCTGAAATTTTCTGTTTTGAGTTTTTTGCATTGTTTTGGTGTAAAAACGATTTTAATTGATTAGATAGGTATTATAATTAATATGACATGTTAATATACTGTCCTAAGATGTTATTAGGGCTGGTAATGGTCGGATTTAATTATTTATACCTGATGGTACATGTTAATTATGAAACTAGGTGCTTGTTGGCATGTAAATTGCTATTTTAACAACTAGTTTTCAAAATTAAATGTAAAAATGTTTTTGGCATGTTTGTAAGTAATTTTTAAAGATTAAATATCAGGTCTGGACATATTTTAAATTTGGTTTTAATTCTGGTCCATGACAATTTAATTGATTAATTTTAAAATCACTTAAAACTATGACTAGTTTGTGTTTGTTACATGTTTAATCAAGATTGTTTGTTTTGTTTTGATTAAAATGGTAAAAACACATTTAGATCAGATTGGTACAGAATATTAAATCAATATTTATGGACTTATTTAGATTATTAAATGACTCATAAAATTGATTTAAATGTTTGTGCATTTTATGGCATTACATAAGCATTAAACAACTAATTTTTATTGTTTGTTTGTTTTTTACATGAATGCCATGTACCATATATGTGTTCTTCATTATTTTATATTTTTAATTCATGTTAGCACATATTATATGCATTTTTAATGTTTATGGGCTGTATGACATAAAATTAAAAATGGCAAAATTGGAAATTATACTAGAGTTGATTTATAGCACAAATCTAACTAGTTAGTATTTTGGGCTTTTAAGAGAACTTATTCAATAAGAGGATTTAGCCCATTGGGCTTTGGCCCAGGCCCTTCATGGGGTCTTCTCTTAAAGGTTCAAGTACACAATTTCCATTAATGGGCTTGGCTAAATTAATTAAAATTGGACTTTGTTTTATCCATGAATGCTATGTATATTTATTTGCTAATTTGGTGTGATGAATGGATATGCATGGTGCATTCATGGGCCCTGGGTTTTGTAATTAAATATGGCCTACGAGCCATTATATTTTGTTGTAAAAGTTTTTCATTTATTTCTTAGAATAGAATATACTTGAAGACTTTGTAAATCAAGACGAAGCCCACCGAAGTGGAGAAGCCCAACTCGAAGATTCTTATGTAATAGTATAGAATCTTAGTTGTAGGTTTTTGGGCCCATGTTTGTCACGCTTTACTTTATGCAATTATTTATATATGCATGCTATGTATGGATGACAAAGCGTATGCCATGTAAGCCGTAATAAAATGAATCCCTAAATTAGTAAGTCACAAAGTTGCCTTCCTAATTCGAAACATGTCAAGGCATCGATCATCGGTCACGTAGACTAGGAATCCTAGATGCGCCCGATTATCTTTGTGAGGCATGGGTTGTGAATGTAGGTTGGACTTATCATGGAAAGGGATGCCCGGACCTAGGCAACTAATAAATGGGTTGTGCTATAACGTCTTAAGATGTTAGCCCATTTGATCCAAGAGTCATGTACGAGACATGATTGGAGTTTTCGTACCTAAGTAACTTAACTTGTTAGGTGTACAAGCTCAGCTTGACTAATTTGTTGTGAAAAGTGGATCTTGGCCCATATTAAATCACTAACGCGAATTATTTAAAGGGATATTAATTCGGTTTGTGGGATCATAAATAAGACCTCATTTAATCTTGCTAAATTTTATTGTAGATTGAAAATGGCATCTTCAAACAACAATTTCTCATTGCGATCGGTCCTTGAAAAGGATAAATTGAATGGCACCAATTTCATAGACTGGTCTCGAAACTTAAGAATAGTTCTTAAGCAAGAGAAAAAGTCGTATGTTTTGGATGCACCCTTGCCTGAAGAACCAGGAAGGAACGCCTCTGCGGTTCAAAAGGAAACTTTTGAGACCAAGAAGAGCGACTCCAACGATGTGACCTGTCTGATGCTGGCCACTATGGTGCCTGACTTGCAAAAGCAATTTATGGACCAAGAGGCTTATGCGATCATGGTGCACCTCAAGGAGATGTTCCAAGAGCAAGCTCGTCACGAGAGGTTCGTGACAACAAAGGCCTTAATTTCTTGCAAGATGGCTGAGGGTACTCCTGTTAGTACCCATGTACTCAAGATGAAAGGGTATCTTGATACTCTTGAGAAGCTTGAGGTACTAGTGCCAAAGAAATTGGCCACTGACTTGATCTTAGGATCATTGCCTACTGATTATGATCCATTTGTGATGAATTATAACATGCATGCAATGAACAAGTCAGTCACTGAGCTTCATGGGATGCTTAAGAATGCCGAAGAGAACATTCGAAAGACCAATCCCGTACTAATGGTTCAAAAGGGAATTAAGAAGGGAACTGCTAAGGGAAAGGGAAAAGGAAAACCCAAGTCAGTTGGGAGTGCACCTCAGGCCCAATCCAAGCCCAAGGCGCCAAAACTCAAGGAGAGTGAGAGCACTTGCTTCCATTGCAACAAGATAGGGCATTGAAGGAAGAATTGCGCTCTCTTCAAGGAAGAACAAAAGAAGAATGGAGCCAAGGCGTCCAGTTCTGGTATTTTTGTTGTAGAAATTAACCTTTCTATTTCTACCACTTGGGTATTGGATACCGGTTGTGGTTCTCACATTTGTTCAAATGTGCAGGGCCTAAGAAATAGGCGGTTACTTGGGAAGAATGAAGTGGACCTCCGTGTGGGGAATGGAGCACGAGTTGCTGCCATGGAGATAGGCGACTATCACCTCACTTTACCTTCCGGACTTTGTATTGTTTTGAATAATTGTTATTATGTGCCTGCTATGAGCAGAAATATTATTTCAGTTTCATGTTTGGATAATGATGAATTTGATTTTGTTATTAAAAATGGCAATGCTCATATTCGTCGCCAAGGCATTTCTTATGGCAATGCCATGTTGCAAAATGGCCTTTATATCCTTGAGTTACAAAACAAAGAGTCAATATACAACATTAATACAAAGAGGGTTAAATCAAACGAATTGAACCCTACTTACTTTTGGCATTGTCGTTTAGGACATGCAAACGAAAAACGCATTTCAAGACTCCACAAAACTGGAGTGCTTGGGTCATTCGACTTAGAGTCTTATGACACATGCGAGCCATGTTTGCATGGAAAAATGACAAAGAGTCCTTTTAGTAAAAAAGGTGAGAGGACTAATGGCTTATTAGAACTAATACATACCGATGTATGTGGACCTTTAAGTACACATGCCAGAGGTGGTTTTAGCTACTTCGTGACATTCACAGATGACTTCGGTAGATATGATTATGTCTATCTTATGAAGTACAAGTCTGAAACTTTTGAGAAATTCAAAGAGTTTAAGAACGAAGTAGAAAACCAGCTTGGCAAAAGTATAAAAGCCATTCGATCAGATTGAGGTGGCGAATACTTAAGCCAAGAGTTTGACAGTCATCTAAAGGAGTGTGGTATTATTTCACAGCTCACTCCTCCTGGAACACCTCAATGGAATGGTGTGTTCGAAAGGAGAAATCAAACTCTGTTGGACATGGTTCGATCTATGATGAGTCAAGCTAATCTTCCTATCTCTTTTTGGGGTTATGCATTAGAAACTGCTGCGTTTCTATTGAACCGTACTCCAACTAAAGCAGTTGAGAAGACATCATACGAGGTATGGACTGGGAAAGAACCCAATATGTCTTTTCTCAGGATTTGGGGCTGTGAAGCACATGTTAAGAAATTAACATCTGACAAACTAGAGTCCAAATCCAGTGTCTGCTTGTTTGTAGGGTATCCTAAAGAAACAAAGGGATACTACTTTTACTCACAAGCCGAGAACAAAGTATTTGTTGCTCGCAAGGCTGTTTTCTTGGAAAAGGAGTTCCTTCTCAAGAAAGACAGTGGGAGTAAAGTAGAACTTGGAGAAATTCAAGCACCACAAACTCCTATAGAGGATGGTTTGGAAATGGGATCAAGTTCACAACCAGTTGTGGAACAAGAACCCATTACACAAGAACCTAGAAGGTCCGGTAGGGTACGTCAGGAGATTGAGAGATATGGATTTCTAATCACCGACAGTGACACTATTGAGTTAGTAGATCATGAGGATCCTACTACCTATCGAGAAGCTATTGAGAGCCCAGACTCAAAAAATTGGCTTGAAGCCATAAAATTCGAGATGCAATCAATGTACGATAACCAGGTTTGGACCTTGGTTGATCCACCGGAAGGTGCTAAGGTAATTGAATGCAAGTGGCTATTCAAACTCAAAGCTGATAAGACCTACAAAGGTAGATTAGTAGCAAAAGGTTTTCGATAAACTCATGGTGTAGACTATGACGAGACCTTTTCGCCTGTAGTCATGCTCAAATCCATTAGGATCTTGCTTGCCAAAGCTGCATATCATGATTATGAGATATGGCAAATGGATGTCAAAACTGCTTTCCTCAACGGAAATTTACTTGAGGATGTGTATATGACACAGCCTGAAGGTTTTGTCAATCCCAAGCATCCTAAGAAGGTTTGCAAGCTTCAAAAATCCATTTATGGATTAAAGCAAGCATCCCGAAGTTGGAATCTTCGTTTTGATGAGGCAGTCAAAGAATTTGACTTCATCAAGAACGAAGATGAGCCTTGTGTGTACAAGAAGGTTAGTGGGAGCATAGTAGTATTTCTGGTCCTATATGTGACGACATCCTTCTCATTGGGAATGACATTCCAACATTGCAAAAGGTTAAGCAATGGTTGGGAAAATGTTTCTCAATGAAAGACTTAGGTGAAGCCGAGACAATACTTGGTATTCGAATCTATAGATCGAATCGGCTTTTGGGACTAAGTCAAGAGAAGTACATAGACAAAGTACTAAAGCGTTTTAGTATGGGAGACTCAAAGAAAGGGTACATACCTTTGGCTTTGGGAGTTCCTTTGACTAAAGAACAGTGCCCTAAAACCAAAGAGGAAAGGGACAACATGAGTAGAATCCCATATGCATCTGCTATTGGATCTATCATGTACGCTATGTTATGTACTAGATTGGATTTTGCTCATGCACTGAGTATAACCAGTGGGTTTCAGCAAGACCCTGGTGATAAGCACTGGTCTGCTGTAAAAGGGATCCTGAAGTACCTGCGAAGGACTAAGGATCACGTCTTGGTGTATGGTGGTCAAGAAGAGCTCGTCATACAAGGTTATGCCGATGCTGCTTTTCAGACCAGCACTCAGGATTCTAGATCGCAATCTGGGTTTGTTTTTGTTTTGAACGGTGGTGCTGTCAGCTGGAGAAGCTCGAAGCAAGAAACCGTTGCCGACTCAACTACAAAATCTGAGTATATTGCAGCAAGTGAGGCTGCAAAAGAGGCTGTTTGGATTTAAAATTTCATTTCTGGATTAGGAGTGGTCCCAAGCATCCTAGATCCATTAGAAATTTTTTGTGACAATAACGGGGCCATAGCACAGGCCAAGGAGCCCCGGTCACACCAGAAATCCAAACACATACTCAGGAGATACCACCTGATCAGAGAAATCATTGATCGTGGGTACGTCAAGGTTAGCAAGATAGCAAGTGAAGACAATGTAGCAGATCTTTTGATGAAACAATTGCGTCCAAATCTGCACGAAGCTCATTTGAGAGCATTCGGTCTTAGGGCTATGCCCAATTGGGACTAGTGCTAGTGGGAGATTATTAGTGTAAGCCCTAGCCCCAATGCATTGTAATAAAGCACTTTGAATTAATAAAAATGAGGCATTTGTTTTATCCTTTGTATTCCTGTGCATATCAATTGATAAAACTATCCGAGAGTGTTGTTTCGTTTTAAGTTATCATGTGTGAGGCACATGGTTGTAAGACCTTGAAACAAATGAGACATCATTCCAAATATCCCTAGTCAGTCATTGTTATGGGAATAACAATGAATTAAGACTAGTATGCTCTCTCTGATATTATGAGTTCTGTCTTACGGATCATTAGGGCAAGAGTGTCAATCAGAGATCATAGATACATGTTAAAGAACATGGTATCTGGATACGATCCGCTCATGAGAACACTACATGGTACAAGTCATAAGTGTTTCTCATATGCAAGTTTTGTATCAGAGTTCTTAGACCTGAAATCTCTATGAAACTCTTTATGAATTACTGTGTACTTTGACATACACCTAACGTGCTCGTAACAGATTGACAAGTACGGGTATGATTGGGTATGCATTAATTCATGTTAGAGAGCATGAGAGAAGTGAAGGGATTACCCCTCTCAATAAGAGAGAAAATATCATCGGCCACTTGATCAGTGAACTGAGAAGTGTATGGCCATACCGAGATGAAATAATGAGTAATCACTATTTATCTGAGAGTTCAGTGTTACTGGAATATCAAGAAAGGAATTAATATATATAAGGATGACTAGTTCTATGCCTTATATTAATTCTGATATTTATGGGTAAGGGACTATACAAAATTGCATTAGGTCACTAAATGCCATATGCATTTTCATTTAATTTGGAATGCTATAATATCTTGCTAGAGAATATATATAGCCTTTGAATTAATTTATTAATTCATTGCCAACATTAAATGGACCTATAGGATCGCACACAAAGCATTGGGCTTAAAATATTTAAATTAAGTATTGGACATTAATTTGGGCTTTTAATTAAAGTCAAATTAATGTGTGTAATGGGTTATTAGATTGCTATTGGACCTTGGCCTATGAGAGAGAGAAATTCATCCCACAAGGTTTAATTTCAATTAATTAAGTGTCATGTATTAATTTAATTAATTGAGTATTAAAGCCTAAAGACATATTTATCTAATTAAATCATCTAAATAGAATTTGATGTGGCCGAAATTCCTAAGAGAAATAACAAGGAATTTCGGCACATGCATAGCTTTATTTAAGTGGTTTATTAGATTTAAATGACTTATCTTTTATCCTAAATTAAGTGATTTTATTTGATTAAATGTCTTTTGTTTTTATCTTGGATAAATTAAAAGAGTTTTTATCAATAAATATTACTTATTTTAATTAAGTGATAAATGCAAATATTAATTATCTTTAGCTAATATTAATTATCTTAAGGTAGTATATTTGAGATATATCACTTAAAGGAAAAAAGAGATATATATTTTGTAGTGGGAAAAACGTAAAACCCTAGTCTTTATTCTAGGTTTTTGCGTGAACTTCATCTCTCTCACACAATATTTCTTTTAGCCAATTTTCACAAGGAGAAAGGACAGTTCCTCATTCTCTTGTGATCTTGGGTAGTAATAGCAACCTAAGAGAAGTAAAAAATCAAATTTTGTAGCTTCAAACCATTGCCTTTACACAATATCGAAAAGAGAGCTAGCAATCTCGATTTTAAGCCGTCGGTGCAATTGTGTGTGTGAGAATAGAGGGAGTGGCGTAAAAGGCTGTTCCTTGACATTGGTGATCGAGATTTAAGGCGGACAAAGTCATCTTAGTTCCTGGCCATTACCTAATTCAACATTAAAAGGCATCAAAAGTTGTAAGTTCTACAACCCTAAAATTGCATGTTTCGTTTCTAGCTTTGGATATGTATGGTATGTATGATAAAAATTTTTGTTTTCCGTTGTGCTATCATGATATTCATACCATGTCATATTCCATCATTGTTAACAGGTGAAAGTTGAACACCAAGTCTCCTATGGGTTATTACACCCTGTCACTATGCCAGAATGAAAGTGGAAGTGAGTGACTATGGATTTTGTAGTAAGACTACCGTTGACCAAAAAACAGCACGACTGCATTTGGATCATTATAGACAGGTTCACAAAGTCCACTCATTTCCTACCAGTGAAAGTTGACTTTTCTTTGAGTAGATTGGCAGAAGTGTTAAATGAATGATGGAGTTGTAGAGACGAAGAATGATCATAGGGAGTGTAATTTCAATTGAAGGTTTTTGGGAAGCATGAAAATTTAGCCGTCATGCTACCCAATTTTTGACCAAGAGAATAGTGATTTATCCTAAGTAAATGCCATGTTGTTGTACACCAATAATAATAAGATTAATCCATTAACTAAAAACCTAATAAGCCCTATGCTGACATAAGCATTAAGGAACAATACCTTGTTAGGCATTAGGGTATTACAGAACTAGACAGCCATGAGCCTTTTAGCCAATCACTCGACTAAGTGCTCATAACACTTGACTGAGTGTCCATGACACTCGGCCAAGTGACTATAGCACTCGACAGAGTGCTCCTAGGCTGCCCACCCAAACCAACAATTTCTTCCTTCCTTCCCAAATTCCTCAAGCCTACTGATAGTCACTCACCAATCTCACTTTTCCAACACTAAGCCTCAATCATTTAGACATTTAACTTACCTTTAAACTCCTTTAGACAAACCTTAAATTCATAATCCATTCAACACCCACTTATCATTTGAATTTCAAATGAAATCCAACTAAAATCAACATATTAAGCCTTCTATCAATCAATAGCCTCATAATCTATCAATAACGTTTACATGGCCTTTTTAAGATTTGCCAATAATTCTCAAAATTCTAGGCAACATAGTTTAACTATCATTGTGACAAAATAAATCAATAACTCATTAGAACAAATCTATAATTTCAATAATCTCATTGTTTATTCTTCCTTTATCTTTAAAACCTTTTGATTATACAAATCCTTTAGCCTTAATTTATCTTCTCAAAACCAATAACACTCAAATCAACCCCTTGAAAAAGGTTTACCAATTCTCAAATATAATGTTACTCTAGATCTTTAATCTCTTCACAAAAGACACAAACAAGAAGAGAGAAGAATTCCCAAGATAAATATCACACATGACATTCAATTAGGACTTAGTTCCCATACTTGGTATTAAAGCTTCAAATCCTCCTTCATAACTCTTGATCTAGCTCCTTAGTGTTGATTTCTTCCTTTCCTTTAAGAGATTCACTCAACACACCTTAAGCCAACTTCATCTTCAACCCAAAACTATGGAGAGAGATAAGAAAGGGAGGACGAGAGAGTGGAGTGAAGGAAGAGGTTAGGTCTCCCTTATCTTCTTATGCCAATCTCCACCCCTCATCTCCCTTTAGTTTCTTCCTTAAGAAGCTTATAAAAAGTTAGTGGGGTAAATATCTCTTTGATAGAAATTCCAAATTTGCCCTTGTATACTTTAACCCCCAATGACTTATAATTCTTAAAATTTAATCCTAACTTTTAATTTACTTCAATTGCATCATTTCTTATAATTTAACTATACTCTATTATACATATGCATATATAATTACCAAAATACCCCTCATGGGACTTGACTTTAATAATATAAAATAATCTCATTAATTTAACCATAATTCTCATTAATTTTTTGTAATATGATTAGTGCCAGGGTTGGGGCCTCACAATATTTGCTCTGTTCTTTAAGAAATGATCATTTGGGATCATTTCTCAATCTGTATTATGATCCTGTGGGATCCACATCCTGTATATTCGATCTAAAAATTATACCGGAATTGTACTAAAAGTATAATGATAAAAATAAGTTAAAAGTGCAAAAAGAAAGCTAAAAATAAAGTTTAAAATGAAAAAGGACCTAATTGGAAGGAAATAAAAAGTTTAGGGGCAAAACGGTAATTTTTTCAAATACTTATGTAATGAGTAAAAATGATAAAAAAATAAATAAATATGGTAATTTTGTGAATAGACAATGCAAAAATGAAATTTTAAGAAGTAAAAGAACTAAAATGCAATTTTGCATAAAAAGTTAAAATATGGACCAATTGGTAAATTTATGTGCCAAAAATTGAATGTGAAGTGAAAATAGGTGAACTAATGGCAATTTGGTAATTAAAGTGTAAAAAGGGCAATTTTGTAATAAAATAAAAAACAAAGGACTTAATTGAAAAGTTTACCAAAATTTTGGCATTGAATTGAATTGATTGTTAGAACTATGAAAATTGTATTTTGATAATGAAAATTGATGATTTTGCATAATTAATGCCATTATGTTTGCCTAGAAAATACTATGATTTTTAATCACCACTAGGTATTTAATATTCAACACGTAGAATTTACTACGTTCAAGTACTGATGAAAAGTGTGGACAATAATAGTACACATCAGGAGCAATTTTGAAGGAAAAGAGACAATACAAATATTTTGTAGTTTGGCATGTATATATTTGTTTAACTGGATTTGAATTAAAGAGTGATCTGTAAATAAACACTAATATCTATGTATGGGTAAATATGTATTTTGATAGAAAGTAATTTGAATGGTGTGGATGGAATGAGGATGTATGGTGATGTATCTAAATTTAAGTTGTTTATAAACTGTTGTGCCTCTTAAGGGCTATGAAATTGTTTATTTTTCGGGAGGCTAATAAAATTTATAGCCTAACTTTTATTGCAAATTTTTTATAAAATGAACAGTAAAATTGGACAGTTTTAAATCAGTGACAAGTTGAAATTGTAAATTTGAATATTGGATAAGAATTGGTAATTAAGAAATTAAATTGGTTTAATTCATGATTTAAATAAAAAATTGACTTAATTGCTTAAATGCATAGTACTGTAATAGTAAGGGTATTACTCATCATCACCTTAGATCACTATTCTAGGCATTCAAGAGCCTAATGGTCTATGAACTGTCAAATCCCTATAAATAGAGATAACACGAAGAGCTTTGGTAAGGTCAATCTCTCTTTAAAAACTCTTTTTATCCATTTTTTCTCTCTAAAAAAATCTACTAACTTAAGCATCGGAGCTTACCCCGATCTAACTGGGCACTCTCTTCTTTACAGGTTTCGAGAAGTCCCTCACTATTAGGCCCTTCCTCTCCTTTCTATTTTTGATATTTTCGGGAATATCAACTATATATAATTACATTATTATTTTTTAAAATTTATTTTCCATATCTACTACTATATATATTATATCACATGTACAAATAAAGGTGATAAATTGCTTATTTATGTACCCATATAAGAATTAGTGCATAAAATAAAGCAGTAATATTTGAGTGATATTAAAAGTAAATAAAATTAAATTGCTTAATTACATGTCCATATAAGAATTGGGCCCAGCTCTAGCCCTACCCTACCCTACCCCTGCCCAAACTCGACCCACAAGCCAATACGAAGCCTACCCTTCCCTACCCCTCAAAACCTCCTAAGCCCTAAACCTTAATCTTACACTACAAAAAAACTGCCAATTAGCGACTAAATTTAGCGACGGCACTATTTTAATCGCAAATTTAGCGACGAATTCGCGACTATTTTACAATTCCGTCGTGGGGAGGATATTTTCTATTTTTTTGCGATGAATTAGCGATGGAATGAATAAACAGTCGCTAATTATTGGCGGAAAGTATACGCGATTTTGCGATGGAATTTATAATTTTTTATTCATGAAATTAGTTCCAGAAAATGTAGCGACGGAAATTTTAGTCGCTAATTTTGGAAGGAAAATATAGCGCCTTTTTTGCGACAGTTAAGCGACGTAAATTTTTCTGTCGCTAATAGTAATTTGTTACAGTGATACAATTAGCGACGGAAGAATTTAGTCGCTAATCCGTCGCAAATAAATTAAGAAATAATTTTTTTTAATTTCACTCACATGATTTATGTATAGTTTTAAGTAATTTTAATATAGACCATATGAAATGAATATTTTATTTTGTAACAGAAAATTAGAAATTATTTTATAAGTTGATAATAATTTTTTATCAATTATACCAAAATCTAAAGTTATTTATTTAAAAAATTTATATTTTTAATAATAATAATAATAAACTAATTATTACGATTATTATATATTTGCGTGTTCAAGATTAAAAAAATAAATATTTATAAAACAGTAATATAAAATTTATTATTTCATTCAAAACAATAATAATAAAATTTGTAATTAATTTTTATTTTATAAAATTTTAATCAAATATTAAATTATTAGAAATTCTATTGATTTCTTTATCAATTATCCCCAAATCTAAACTTATTTATTTAAAAAAAATTACATTTTAATAATAATAATAATAAAGTAATTGTTATAAGTATTATATAGTCATATTATGAAAAATAATAAATATAAATATTTATATAATAATAATATAAAGTTTATTATTTCATTTAAAATGATTATGAAAAATTTATAATTTATTTTTATTTTGTTAAAATTTTGAGCAAATTTTAAATTATTAAAAAATTTAAAATATATATTTGTAAAATTATCCTTGAATACAAGGATAAAATGATGAAATTTGGTAGGAGTATTTTAATAATTTCAAAAATTTACCCTACATATAAAAATAGCATTTTCTCTTCCCTCACATCTCTCCACCGTTTCAATTTAATACGTATATGATTTTAAACTTAATTTATTATTTAGTTGAATAAGACAATAGAGTTCAATCCAAGACTTAAACTCATACAAGTCAAAATGAATAAATTTTCTAATTTAATTTCTATTATTTTCTAGATGAATAAATTTTCTAATACACACACACACACACACTTTTCAATTTTATTTCTATTATTTTTCTAAATATTCAAAGCTTCATCTAAACTCATCATTACCATTTTACTTCACTACCGCGATTACCTAATTGAGTAATATGGAAGATTGATAAATCCAAATATATAGTTCATTTGAATCTGCATGTTTACGGTTTGGTTGGATTTTCAAAAACAAATTGAACAGCTTTTATATGGAATAGTATAAGTAAAGATTCAACGGTTAGGTATTTGCTGTTGGATCGACCTGATTTTTGGTAAGTACGTTCGAAACTCCTTATTGTTAATTTTGAACGGTAAAGATTAGTTTTTAAGGTCTGTAAGTTCAATTTTTGTTGCAAAAAAGAGGTTATCTTCTGGATTTTTTACGTAATGACCAGTTTTGTATAAAAAACGATCGAAAAATTACTTGCCGTTAGATTTGCCTGATTTTTGGTGAGTACATTCGAAACTCCTTGTTATTAATTTTGGACGGTGAAGATTAGTTTTTAAAATCTGCAAGTTCAGTTTTTGTTGTAAAAAAAAGGTTATTTTCTGAATTTTTTACATAATGACCAATTTTGTATGTGAAGACGATCGAAAAATTATTTACCGTTAGATCGGCTTAATTTTTGGTGAGTACGTTCGAAACTCCTTGTTGTTAATTTTGAATGGTGAAGATTCGTTTTTAAGGTCTGTGAGTTTGGTTTTTGTTACAAAAAAGAGGTTATTTTCTGGATTTTTTTACATAATGACCAGTTTTGTATATGAAGACGATCGAAAAATTATTTGCCGTTAGATTGCCCTGATTTTTGGTGAGTACGTTCAAAACTCCTTGTTGTTAATTTTGAACGGTAGAGATTAGTTTTTAAGGTCTGTAAGTTTAGTTTTTGTTGGAAAAAAGAGATTATTGATTCTTTTTGGATAAATTTTATTTTTATTTGGAGTATAAGTAAAGACGTTTTCTATTCCTATACTTTATAGAAGCTTTGATTTTCTATAATTTTTGTTAATCTAAAACATGGATTATTATACCAATGATGTATTTTTCAGTAGAGCAGAATCGAGAGTGATTTGAAGTGAGTTCAATATGTGAATACTTGATCTATTGTTTGAACTTATTTATTTAGAAAATTTATATTTTTAATAATTTTTTGTCAATTATCCCAAAATCTAAACTTATTTATTTAGAAAATTTACATTTTTAATAATAATAATAATAAATTAATTGTTATATTTATTTAATAATTACATTATGCAGATTAATAAAAATAAAGATTTGTAAAATAATAATATAAAATTTATTATCTCATTTAAAATAATTCTGAAAAATTTAATAATTTATTTTTATTTTGTTAAAATTTTGATCAAATATTAATTATTAGAAATTTTAATTATATGTTTACCAAATAATCCTTGAATATAAAGACAAAAGGGTGAAGATTGGTAGGGACATTTTTGTATTTTAAGAATGGTAACCCTTTGTAACGCCCCAATTTTTAAATTATTCGAATAATAAATAAATCGACCCGAATAACATTTAAATTTGATAATAAAATAAATATAAAATAAATTGGGTTGAATTATAGTTGAGTTTTGGATTTTATTGCATAAAAGAAGTTCTGGGGTTAAATTGCAAATAGTGTACATTTGGGGGACTTAAAGAGGAAGTTGGCCAAAACGACGTCGTTTTTGCCTCTCCCTTTCTCTTCTTCTTTAAGGAACCAGTCGGTTCCTCTTTGTCCCAAAAAAAACACCAGCCCGACGCCACTTCCCTCACCCCTCTCTCCTTCTCCCTTCTCCGGTCCGGCCACCCCAACCATCGTCGTCGTTCGCCATCGCAGCTACCGCGCCACTGCCCTTTCTTCTTCTCCTCCTTCTTTTTCTCCTCCTCATGATAGCAACAACAGTAGCCCTTTTCTCTCCTCCTCTTTGGCTCGGTTCTCTCTACTCCGGACTCCCTTAGTGCTAAGCTTCCTCTCCATGAGTTGGGTAAGCTTATCCTTGCCTCTAATTAATGGATGTTGGTGATAATTGGAGGAAAGCTTGCATAATTTTAGACCTAGGGATTTTTACTAATTTGGAAAAAGTTTAATTTATGGTAATTAGATGAATATCTAGTTGATTAATTGCCTAAAATAGTTTTAATTTTTTGAATTACTCATTAATTGTTGAAGAATTTTTGTGGATTTTGGAATTTAAGGGAAATTTGGAATAGTTGATTTATTAATTTAGTTTCAATGGTTCTTGACTCGCTGTTTGCATTTTGGATAGTGTCTAATGCTTATGTCATACTCTTTAGAACATTTTCTATTGCAAATGAGATCTGAATTTAGTAGCAATTGGTCTTTTCAATTAGGTTTGATTGTGACTGGAAAAAGATAGAAGATTTTGTAGGTTCAAAGACTGTGATCCAGGTTTGAATGCTGCTTTTCTTCTTTGCAGGTTAACTTTTTCGAAGGTTTTTAACCGATCATTTGCCTTTTTAGATTCTTTTGCTATAGAGCCTTAAACTAATAAAATGCACCTTTGGTTTTGGGGTTTCTGCTGTAAATCTGATAATAATTAATAAAGGGTTATCCTTAGCCTCTAAGCGATCTATTTAAGGAATAATAAATAAATTCTTTACTAGATTATCCCACTAAATTTGTTAATAATAAAAATAATATCTATATGCTAGTAAATTTTTATGAAATATCTATAAATTTTTTTTATGCGATATGTCAAATTGATACTCTATTAATTAGTTCATTGAATAATTTGGAATATACATGTGTATTATCCAATGTTTAATGATTGTAGATTTTTCTAGCATGAGATAACGGATGGAGGCAGATGGTACTGTTTCAATTATTAGTATCCAATATTTGCATTATTTCTTGATTTACTACTTCCACTCCGATAAAACTATTGATTAGAATTCTTGCTCAAAGGACAGAAGCAAACTTGGATGAGTCTGGGGGATGTACACTAGCCTCTAACTTCTCAAACCAGATTCCTATGGATAATATTTTAAGGCCTCAGGTATTCCCTGTTGGTTTGCTCAGAAGCAAATATCTCCTAAAGGCCTATCCTTTTGTAGGCAACTCAGGTAGCCTACTAATTTGTCATGTTGTTACTAGTTTTGGTTCTTTATTTTTGAATTTGTTGCTAATTCTTAAGCTGAGCTTATAGAGAGTAACTTAAAGTAACATGGATAAACAATGTAATTGGAATTCAGCTCAATAACTAGTAGAATAGCAGTTGCTCGCAAATGAGCATTATATTATAGCTGTAATTCTTACTGTCAGATATAGACAACTATTTTCAGCGCCTCAACTGAAAATATTGCTTTATTTTGGGCTTTGAGATTGATGCTTATTATACACAGCCCATAAAGGGCAGGTTTGCAATATAACCTTTTTTTCCTTGTATTTGATGTCAGAATCATATCTGGATGAAAATTAACTTGTCCATGAGGTTATATTATCATTGGTTTTGCAAGGCAAACTATAGGAACCATGCAACAATCAAGTGGAAGTGTTCTTGTTTTATAGGAGTCTTACTGGTGGTAATTTGGCTAGGCATAAACTGTATTTAGTACAGTAACTTCATTATCATTTGATTGCATGTTCTTAAGTAATCAATATATCTTATTTAAATTTCTTGGGTGTGCATCTGATTGGGAGGTGGGAAATCCACTGGATTTGGGTTGATTTATGATTCAGTTGAGAATGCAAAGAAGTATGAGCCTAAATACAAACTCATCAGGGTAAGTTTAACACTCCTTGAGAATGAGAACTTATTGGCATGTTTTGTTTTCTAGCTATATAGACTGAAGGATTTATACATTCTCACTGAATTGCTTTTCAGTTGGTTTCATTGCATTTTAAAATAAAACAAAACCTTGGAGTTCTGTTTTATATTGAGAGTCCATGTGAGAAACTTTGCTAATTTCTCAAATTTATATTGTCATTGTTGTCAGATTTTTTGCATCAGTGAATATATGTTCTGTTCATTTATAGAAATTGATTTTTCGACAATGATTGAGTTTGAAAAGTTTTCATAATACATTATTTTTAGTTAAAAATAGGGCAACAGCCCTAAAATAGAATTCAATACATTTGATGTATGCTTCATAGATCTGTTGATGAGGGCAACTTATGATAATAACTGTGTTCTCATATTAGATATGCACTTATTTGTCAGGTTTTGATTATTCTCAAGATATTATTTGTGCTTGCTAAATTGTGTCGTGTCTTTGTGCAGAATGGCTTGATACTAAAGTGGTGAAGTCCAGGAAACAAATGAAGGAAAGAAAGAACAAGGCGTAGAAGGTTCGCGAAGTCTCTTATTTGGGTTTTCTTTAGCTTCTAGGTAATTTTGGATGAAATCTTATGTTGTCTACTAGGTGTCAATTTTGTACTAAATTGTTCGGCAGTTTTTTCTTTTTTGAAAGGATGATGATTCATGATGTAAATTATTGTCAAGAGTCTGACGTAATGAGTTTATGAATTCTTTTGTTGAATACCAAGTTCTTCATTGGAGTTTGAGCTATTCTTGAAATTCCTACATTCAAAGCCTTAGTGAGATCATTTGTAAAATTTAAGAAATGATTCCACCTTGTTCATGTTGAAGCAGGTGGGCCCTTACCAATTCATCATTTGTCTTAGTTTGGTGCAAGACAGTTTTTTAGCTAATGTGTAATAATTTAAAATTCAATTATGCAATAAGTTGGCGACGGATTTGCGACAGATTTATATGTAATAGATATAATTTAAGAAATAATTAGCGACAAATATTTCGTTGCTAAATTTATTTTTAATTAGCGACGGAAAATGTAGTCGCTAAATATTATTATAATTCGGCGACTAGTTAAGAATATAAATTAGCGACGAAATTTTTCGTCGCTAAATTAGCGACTGATTTGAAATCCGTCGCTAATATATATTCACTACTGGCCTTTTAGCGACTACGTTTTCGCGTCGCTAAATTACATTAGCGACGGATTCTGGTATTTAGTGACAGAATTGTCCGTCGCTAATTAGCAGTTTTTTTGTAGTGTTAAACCCTAAATCCTAAATAAATCTAAACTTTATATCTAAACCACAAAAAATTCCTAAAGCCTAAAAGATTTCTAAACCTCGATAATTTCTAAAACCTAAATCTAAAGCCAAAACTAATGTGGTTTAGACATGAATAATAATAAATAAATAAACTACCTGCCTAAACTCGACCCCCAAGCCAATCTAAAGCCGGCCTTTCCCTACCCCTCAAGACCACAAAAAATTCCTAAATCCTAAAAGATTTCTAAACCCTAAACCAAAAGCCAAAATTAATGTGGTTTAGACATGAATTAAAAAAAAAATCTATATATTTTCTAGATCAAATGCTCCGTTGAACTAAAGACTGAAAAATCAATTCAATTTAGTATAAAATACTCAAAAACCCATCAATATTTACCTTTTAAGTAGCAAACATTAGAATTTTTATCAAGGTGAAGAAAGAATTCCAGTAAAACATCAAAATACACATTCTAGTTAGAATTATCCCAATTGCATTCATAAAAAAGAAAAAATAAAATCAAATTACATAGATCCACAATTTTCAGCAATCATTACTCAAAAAAGTAAAAATTTAAACAGAATATGAGCAAATTGAAATTGAAAATCCCAAACAAAAGAAAATTAAATAAAAAAGGTAGAGAGATAAAAAACTATTTTGTAAAATTTATCTAAGCAAACGTACATACAATATAGAGGTGGCAAATGAACGGGCTGGGTGGATTTGGGTTGGATTATTAATGGATGGATCATTAATGGATTGGATCATAAATGGATCAAAAAATATAAATTTTAAATAAATCAATATTTAAATGAATTGAATGAATTTGGATTAACCCATGAATTTAATATAAATTATTATAAATTTTTTTACTTAATTAATGGATCCAATAATAATAATATTCTATTAAAAATATAATATAAATAATAAGTTAAAATATAAATAAAATAAAATAAATTTCAGCAAAAGAAATGAAAAAAGAAAAACTCAACTGAATAAAAGAATTCATTAACTAAAAATAAAAGAATTCATGTCACTGGTTATTCTTTTCTTTCTTCTCTTTCCCCCTTTTTGTGTTGTCTTGGATTTTTTTCTTTTTTCTTTCTTTTTTTTCATTATAAAAATTTCAAAGTGGTGTTCATATGAGAGGAAAAAAAAAAAAGAAGAAGAAAAAAGAAAAAGATGTATTTTGTGACATTATTGCAAATTGCAAAGGTATTAGTAAGTTGACATTATATTAATACAATGATAATAAAAATTAATATATATTAAAAAATAATTAAAAATTTTATATTTTATGATTCGATTCTTATAATATGATTTATTTTAACCCATGATCCGTTAGCCATATTTAACTTAAACTAGCAAAATTAAAAAAGAAATAAGGATCCGAAATTAACAAAAACTGGAATTAACAAAAAAAAACGTATTATTTTTTTATTTTAGAAAAATTGTATTGTGCCTTTAACCCGTGAATCAATTTTGAATAATTGTTTCTCCAGCGGTGCGAGCAAAATATTTTTTTTATATGTATTAAAATAATAAAGAATTTACAATATTTTAAATTCAATCCCAACAACTCTGCCATGCTCCCATTAGCTGCTCTTTGGGTATGATAAAAAAATATTTTGAAAACACCCATTCGATTAAGATCAAATGAATTGAGAAATAAGATGGGTTAATTTTGGATTGATCAAATGGATATTGGGTTGGGTTGAATTTGGTTAAAAAATAAAATTGATCAATTTTGGGTTGATCTAGTGGATATTCATTTGTATTAGGTTGAGTTTGGATCAATTTTTTTTGGATGAATTTGAATCAATTCATAAATTTGGATTAATTTTGTCAGTTCTACTTACAAACAAGCACAGGTACATGAAATATTCCATTTTAAAACTCTCACCTGTTAACTGCAAAACTGTTTCTTGGAAACATGAACAGGTTTTGCAAGAAAGAAAGAAGAAACTGAAAGCAGAGAAATCTTCTGGTTGGATATCAAACCAGATGATGACAAGTTTATTATATAACAGCAAGCAATCATATTATCACGATGACTTTTTACTGCTTGGCAGCCTAAAATCTCCACTCCATGGTTACTTCACCTTAATTACTATGACACACTGCAAAAATTACGGATAAGAAAATCATATGAAAATTTTATGTTCCATCTTTATCACTTAAATATCCAAGCCTGTGCGAGGACAAAAGTACTGCAGATAACAAGTATAGTAAGAAAAACTAATCAGGGGTTGGAGATTTAACCTTCTGTAGGAGCTGTTTGCTTTCTTCCTTTCTTTAATTTTGGGTAGGAAGATCTATAGAGGAGAGATGCCCAACACATCAGCAAGCAGCAATTAGTTCATCCCCCTTGGATCAGGAACTTGAAAGGTATGAAGACCCAAATGAAGCATTGAAGCCTTGTTAGCCGTGAAATGAGCATCGAATTGCCATCAGTGTCTCAGGATATGGGAGATGGACTGAGGTGCTTTGGTTTTTAAAAGGTGTAATTGCTGCTATTGAAAATAAAATAACATTGATTATTGTAAGGAATAAATAAGAAAATCGAACAGTAAGAGATAAAGAAAGAAATTTAAAATTTAAAATGGGACTCTTACACCAAAATAACAAGCCAAAAGTGGAAAATCTGACCGTTACAACTTTTTTTTTAAGAAAATAAAGTTCAAATAGGTGTTTTCCACTTTTGCTTTAAAAAAAAAAAATCACCTGCCGAACAGAGCAACCAACTTGATGAAGCCAATCGACGAATGGAACAAAATGTCTGCTCTCCTCCGAGAGGCCGGGTTCGGTTTAGGTAACCACTTTTCGTAATATATAGATGATTTGAGGTAGAAAGGGAATGAGGCATTTTCAGAAGCAAAGGACATTCCAACGGCGAATTGGAATTCCTTTACTGAGGCGCAGGAAGTCCCTGTAAAGATAGTAACGGTAAGAAATTTCAACGGTGAATTTGAATTCAAATTTAAACCTTTAACAAAATATTTGAAGGGTTCCTTTCCATTTTTACTTTTGCATAAATGAGACTGTGTAATGTATATGACTACCAATGGAAACATGTAAATGTTTGATTAAATTATAAATTCGACCAAAATATCAATAAAAACAAATACATTTTGAATCCCTAAATTTTAACATTTTTTACATTAATTTTTTTTTACTTTTAAAAATTAACATTACTTTTTTTTTTTACTTTTAAAAATTAATATTGAATTTATATGTTTTTTTTATAACACTCATTAACTCTATTCAACTTTTATTAGACCAATCTAACTACAATCCATTTATCTTTTCGATTTTTTGTCCTATCTAATTTTAATAATATAAAAAATAAATATTAAAGATACAAAATATTTAGCTTTTCTTTCACTTTTTTTAATTTGCTAAAATTGTAAAATTTTGATATTTGTATCACAGCTTTAATAATTAGCATAAATATACATAATTAATAGAAAAATTAAAATGTACATAAATATTATAAAAATTAAAAAAGCTATTCCTATTCTGGGAGACATCAGAATCGGTTCAAATATTACAGTAACTATCTGCATGGTTTACTACGCAGAGAACAAGAGCTAAGGAAGCATATTCAAGATGAGCAGCAGTTTCCCAAATCTGTAAAGAGCCTTCTTACCAACAAAAAAGGCTTCTTATAGTTGCCCAAACATCAGCACTGGGATACCCTACATAGATGGACATGTCACCATGCAGTATACTAATTCCCTTCTCCCGTGCATAGTTGCGCACTCTCCCTGCCATTGTCGCTGGAACAAGAACTACTGGGCACTAAATATATCTATCTGTGTGGGTGAAACCAGTGGCGCAGCCGCATACAAAGAAAGGGGGGCAATTGCCCCCCTTAATTTTTGAAATTTTTTTATTATATATATGTGTGTACACACACGTATACAATCTCATCCCTTCTTTTATTTAACAGTTTATTTATAGTATTTATGTTATATTTTTACCTTCCTTAATTACAAATTCTGGCTTCACCGCTATGTGAAACCAAAGAGTGAGGATGATGGTATGAATATATGAATAAGAAATTGCAACATAGAAGAGACTAGGACCTTCTTACAAAATTCCTCTTGCTTTGGTTAATGTCCTCCAAGGCTGCAAGATGACGATTTTTTAAGGGTTCAGGCCAATTGTGCCAACTTAAAGTATTCAAGGAATCATCAATGGCAGCAAAATAAGCTGCATCTTCAAGCCAACCTACAATATTATAAGGAAGTTAGAATACTAAAGGAACAAAGAAAAAGCAGAGAATAACTTGTTCATAATGTTATGCACTTAACATGAGTTAGCACTAAGCAATCACGTACTACAAATGCCAGAAACACAGATGATCCGGTGTAGGAGTGGCAACAGGGTGGGGTGGGGACAGCTTGTGGTTCCCTCATCCCTGCATTAAACAGGAATCACTAGGCCAACCTCATGGCAGAATGCCCCCAGTCTCATTCCCATGGAGAGAAGCAAAAGTTGTCTCAAGTAACAAACAAGTATAACCCCATACTCTTAGATAAGAGTAAGAGGAAGGAACTCTGTTGTAGAGTATCTAATTTTGTACAACCTAAATATTTTTATTCAAACAAAAACCAAAATATGCTTTAGAGGTTATACCCTAATACAGAAATATAAAGTCTAGAAAAATGACTGACAAGTAATAAAAAACAACCTAAACAAAATAAAATACTTTTTAGCTTTCCCTCTTTCTAGGACAAACTAGGATCAGGATTAGGACCTGAGCTATCCCTTAAGTAAGTAAAACATGAACTACATCATCCTGCCGGCCCTCCTCTCAAAAGCTTGATCTCAAACTAGTTTACGTTCCATTAAATAATACTCACTCACTAAATATCATAAATTTTGCCTATTTGATAGGCCGCATATACCTGATAAATAAAAATATATTGAAATTTTTATTTTAGAAAGGTCATTAATAAACTATCATCACAGAAAGTTAGGGAACAGGAAGTGCACTCCCTCAAATATTTCTTACCTTCACTTAATTCCAACCCTGAAGAAATTAAAGATCATCAAAATTAGACATAACAACTTGTTTCCTTACTTCATGTTACGCTAAAAAGGCCATTACTAGAGATTAAACTCATCCCATTTACTGGAAAGGAGAACTATTTTAATCTAATAGCAACTTGTTACAATGACTAATACGTAACTGTGCATAATGATAATTCAATGAGCATTAAGCATATTTTCGCTGCCTTGCCCACTTTCAAATTGCCATTACAGGAATTTATAGTTAAAAGTCCCATCACAGATAGCAGCTTGAGGTTGGCATTTTCAGGAAAAATGTGCTCAACGAGATTCATTTCTTTGTTTTCTTCATCTCTTATGCAATTTCATTATCGTTGTCAATTAAATCGAAAACTATAGTTGTATGTATTAGTGACAGTTCCACAAATATGTTTATATAATTATTTAGTAACTAGAACTCCATGAGCATGAATGATAATCTAAGACAATATGAATCTTACTTAATACATTGAGGTCTTTACTGAAATCTTCAAGCTGACGTTCAAAAACAAGCCTCTTGGCAGCCTAAGAAAGAAGCGGTATAAGATTCTTTGCCTAACAACGAATGAAAAGAAAATAGCTTGACACTAGAATAGAAAACAGCAACTTAAGCATTTAAATTAACCAATTTGATGAAATGTTCACCATCACATGAAATATTATTTTTCCCTTTTGCTAAAATTTCATTGTCTTGTATGACGTTGGAGATGAGATATATCAAAATATTGACAGCCACACTACAGCCCAATCCATCTTCCTCCAAAAAGGGAGGGAAAAAAATAAAAAATTCAAGAACAGAGTAGTCGAATACACATAATAAGTTAAAAAGAAAGAGAATCATTAACGTTGAGATACACGTTAGGCACACAAAAGTTAGTTAAATGGGTAAGTAAACATGTGAGTTTAGAAATAACCTTTATCAAATACCTTATTTTCACCTTTTATACTTGATCTTTACTGAATTTCACAGTAACTTTAATCAAGAGGGAAAAAAATTCTTTGAATCTATAAGAGAATTCGGCAGAAAAACCACTTAGAAGTGTAGCAATTAAGGGATCCTTCAGCTCCGCAACAGGTGAAAAGTTCACTCGGTCAGAGACCGCATTTAATAACCCAACAGTAAATAGGTAGAACCCAACAACCCCAAAGACAGTGAATATGATTAGTTATACTCGTGGGGATCAAAATATCTCACATTGGATCTGGAAGTTCATTCTTCGCCAACAAATCATCCTTTACCAGCTCTTCGACTGAGATTAAGAGCGTATTGCCACAACATTGGCATCCTGAAAAATAAATAAAACTCACAATTAGAGACCACCAGTGGAAGAAACATAAAAACAACTAAACAAACAACTAAACAACTAAACAAACAACTAGTTGATTGTGAGTATCATGATCAAGGAGTTTCGTTTTAATAACTTGAAGCAGATAATTGAAAACTGTTACTCTCAATTCGTTTCTTTTTTTCAGACAAAAAAAAATTGTATTTGTCGCCAGTTAAAGAAACAATATTCACCTGGCTGCGTAAGGTGATCCATCTTCATTAACCTTCCATGCCGGTGGCACAAGAGGGAGCACCTGCATTATGAAAAGATAAATATAAACTGTAATGCAACGAATAAATTTTGAATGCATAAGTAAAATAAAGTTCAAATATGTATCTTCCCCTTTTGCTTAAAAAAGGTAACCACTTTTCGTCATCAGAAGGCAAGTTATTGCTCAGATAGAAAGGATGGAAGAAGAGAGGGCGTTGGTTTTCAAAATTAGAGTGGAGGTAGGGGGTTTGGGAAGGAAAGGAAAGGAAAGGAAAATCAATTGAAGAGTGATTACGATTCGGAGAGAAAAGAAAGGAAGAAAAAGAAGGGAGGAGGCACAAAGAGGTAACAACAGCCATGAATTGGCATATAGATGAGATGAGAGAGAGAGAGAGGGGAGTTATAGAACAAGAGTGAGTGAAAGAGTTATAGAACATACTGACCCGCTTGCCCGCGCATTGCTGTGGTTAAAAATTTGTCATTTTGTTGTCGGCGCTAAGCCCCACGACTAAGGAACAGTAGACCCTTGGAGCATTGCGTCCAACTAGATATCCCTGTAACACCAATAGGAGGGCACTCAAAACTATGAATCCAAAAGCCCCCAGTGAGCTTATGAGATTATGAAGAGCATTTGAAGTTCAAAAAAAAAAACATTTGCTATCCAAAAAAAAAAAAAAGCATAAAGTTAATAAGAAGGTTGACATTTTATATTCACGTTGTGTGAACACTACTGAAATTAAGTATGATATAGAAGCATGCATCAAACGAGTTATATCTTATTTTCGTACTGTGTGATCGTTTGCCCATAACAATGTGCACAGCTGATGCAGGGCCATTCTCCAGGACCCTGGTCCATATTTTTCAAGATATTTTAACCAAGGATTAATGACGTGAAATCCCAATAAAATCCTTAATTTTATCCTTGTACGAGTGAAAAAGAAGTGGAGCCCGTAACATCGCAAGGTTTTAGGCTCTATACAAGAGTCATGCTTTTCAGGGAAAGCCACCAACATCTCATATTCTCCGCAACCATGCAAGAGTTCAAGATCAAGGGACTCTCATTAGTTTGATCATTGCCACTTTTTCTTTCTATTCTCCATGTATTTATGTTTTGTTTTATAATTACGAAATATGAGCAGTGCAATACGATTATGTAGTCTCTTTTTGTTAGAAAAAAATTAATTTCTCCAAAATATATGAAAAAATGTTTATACTTTTGGTTAATGAAGTGATTTCAAATGAGTTCTTAATTGCAATTTTATTTTATGTTTTATCCTATCTTGCCATAAATGGATATTTTTGCTTTAATAATGATCTTGAAAAGTTAAGGTTAAATGTTTGTTTATTGTTTGATTAGATATCTTGATTTGTATGATCCTTAAATTTAGGTTTAAGGATTCTAAATTTATCAAAGTGTGATTTTTGCGGTTTGTACCCTAATAGAAATAACTACATCAAAAAGGAATTAAAAATTACGCTCATTAATCAAAACTAGCCTAAACCACATCTAGGTTAGGAGATAAAATTGATATCCTAATAAGAATAATAGGCTTTAATAAAAATCCTACCACCTCGTTAATCACTCTTGACTAAAGAATTACATTGGAAATGGCATACTAACGGGATACAGATGAGAATAAATTCTTATGTAAAATGGAATGTCTTGCTATATTAAAATAATAATATGCAGAAATAATTTTGTAATTATTAAATTAGAGAGGTAAAAGAAAATAATAAAACAGTTATCATTGATTCTGTTGGTTATTTGGACAAATTTCTGTAATTGGCTAGTTGTTTGTAAATTATGGGCCCTAAGAGTTGAATTTGTAACTCGTAGCTGAACTAATTAGTTCCATGATTCCCTTATGGTTAAAGCTCTAGAGGACATATGATCTTCAATCATCAGCTCATAATCCTAAATTACATGCGAACGGATGGATAACAGTAGAGTTACAGCTTTTGTTGATTTTTTTAAATGAAAATAAATAATTTTAGTTGTCATTCATGGAGCGATTAAGAAAAAAAAAACTGTAATGTTTAAAAATTAGTGAATAAACCCGAATTTCCAAATCAGTTCAAAGAATATGAATTTGCATAAAAGAAATTGAAAATTAAATAGCTATAGTCTCAGACCAAATTCTAAAAAATCCAGTTCTGTGGACTGGTGAGGAGGAACCCACCCCACCAAATAATACACATGTAATTATCGATTTTATCTAGTAAGATAGCAAGATTAATTGGGATATGTGTGATTTAAATCCATTGTTTGAGTGATTTTGGGAATTATGATTGCTAGTATTTGGCATAAAAGGGAATTGGAGGAGGATGTGAAGGATCAAAGCTGGTTGCGTTGAATGTGCATTGAGTCCACAATACTAATGCAGTCCAAAGTACGGATGCTTTTGCAGAGTTGGAAAGAAGTTTCGCAAATGCCATGATTTGGAAATTTACATCTCATGCTAACTAATTAATGTAATTGTACATAATACCTTATTCATCTTCACAGAAATCTTAAAATAATTGAGAAGGTGAAAAATGGAGGGACTTTTTTTAAAATGGTGTTTTTTTAAAACTTATTTTGAGAGATGGTGTGTGAGAAAAAGTATTTAGGAAAATGGTGTGTTTTTCCATTCCCGCAACCAGTCGCTGCGGGAATGGACTGGGCCCCACTCTCTCTCTCTCTCTCTCCCTCTCTCTCTCACCCCCTCTCTCTCTCTCTCTCGTTACCCACCCACCCTCTCTCTCTCTCTCTCTAGTCATAATCTTCCAAATAAAAAAAATATTATTAAATTTTATAAAAAGAAATATTATAAATTTATATTTATTATTAATCCAAATTAATTTTGTTGTTGGAATCGATTTAATTAGTATAACATATAAATTTCAATTTATCGGTTTAGTTAATAACTGAAATTTTAAAAATCGCAGTTGTTTGTTTCGTAAAATTTTTAAAAGCTAAAATCAGTTTAATTTCAATTGGTGGATAAGATAAATTTGGTTATCGATTTAGTTACGTTAGTGAAATAGTTCGGTTCAGTTTATAATTTTTTCTGTAGTTCGGTTTATTGTTATTTCGATTCAATTACAATCGAAAATTGAGACTTTGATGATGGCTAATGATTTGGTTTGCTTGATCCAATTGGTGTTATTAAAGTAGGCTATAACCTCATCTATATGTATTAATATTGGGTAAAGATGAGGCAAAAATAGATGCAAATATATGTCTTTGTAGTGCCAGTGCAGGTGACAAGAAAGAAATGATCACGTGCAAAGGCAACCTAAAAGCCTACAAATCTCACGTGATCAAACAGTACCCCACAACACTCTGCTTCAAGGGATAGAGTGTGAGTCTCTCGTTAACCCACCTTTATACAACAAATTTTATTATTATAATTTAGGTAATTAGAAAAAATTACTACAAATTTTATTACTACAGAAAAAATTATAAACTGAACTGAAATAAACCACTGCGATTTTTAAAATTTCAGTTATTAACTAAACCGATAAATTGAAATTTATATGTTATACTAATTAAATCGATTCCAACAATAAAATTAATTTGGATTAATAATAAATATAAATTTATAATATTTCTTTTTATAAAATTTAATAATATTTTTTTTATTTGGAAGATTATGACTAGAGAGAGAGAGGGAGAGAGAGAGAGAGGGGGGTGGGCAACGAGAGAGAGAGAGAGAGAGTGGGGCCCAGTCCATTCCCGCAGCAACTGGTTGCAGGAATGGAAAAATACACTATTTTTCTAAATATTTTTTTCACACACCATCTCTCAAAATAAGTTTTAAAAAAATACTATTTTTAAAAAAGTCCCAAAAATGGAATTTGACACTGGCATTGCAACTGCAGGATCCTTGTGAAGGCCTGCTATGAGAATCAGAGAGTATCGTGAATTATCTCTGCAATTTTTTCAGTTCAATTGTCTTGTCTCTCTCTCTCTCTCTCTTACATGATTAATTAATATCAAAAACTGTTAAATTTTCTGAAAATGGCCGGAAGCGGAAAAGAGTATGCTATAAGCGCGCTTGCGGTGGTTTACGGTGGTGATGAGAAGGACGAGCAGGTTCAGCACGCGCCTCCAGAAGAGGTGGCGCGTGCGGTAGTGTTGGCATTGCAAGAGGATTGCACAGCTAGAGCAAGAAGGAAAGGGGCACAGCTTTTGAAGGCTCTGGAAGAGTATGGACGGCTGGATTTAACACATGATGGAAATGAAGGGCTGTGATGAAAGAAAATGAATATAAAATCTAGGGTTGAAGCTAGTAAAGTTGTACTGTTCATTTATGTTTTTTATTTTCCTTTTCTGTTGGATAAGAACGCTTATTTTTTTTAACTAAATGCTAGTAATTAGGTATAACTTGATTTTAAATTATTTTACCTTTCTTTTAATGTTTTTATGAATTTTAAAAAAAAAAAGCTATATAATTGGACTAATAATGTTCAAAATATAAAGTAGTCTTAACATTAATATATGTTTTGCACGTCTCACAAACTTATATACATTAACTTATTAATTAATTACTCTTCTATTCCACCTAAGTATACAACTTTGTATTTCACAATAATTTTTAATGTAATTAATATTTTTCAAATAATATAATTTATTTGTACTTTTATTACTTTATTCTTAGATTTATTGAATATATATGTGAAAAGTATGAGATAATATTTAATATTTATTAATAAAACATTAAAAAAATAAAAACTAAATAATTAATTATAGTGTAAAAAAATGAATTATAATTTAGGAGAAATAAAAGAGAAAAGTGTGTTTATTAATTTGAAACAGATTACATGCAGAATAATAACTAATGAGCACTTTTTATATGAATTAGCAACATCTAGAATACACACTATATTTGATTGGCACAATGGAGTATTTTGAAAAATATTTGAGGAATTAGAGTTTATTTAGATTTTGCAATAAAATATTGAGAAATCTGATATGCAGAGTCCTCCTAACACAATAAAAATCATAATAAAAAAACGTAATAATTGACTGCGGAATTAAAGTCATTATGAAGTGTAATGTAAGCGGAGAGGGATAAGAAGGAGACCGGAGTCCAGATTCCGATTCCATTTTTGGCAAAGCCAAGCTGATAGAGGAGTGACAACAGCCATATTATATTAGATTCACAGCAAAACTCCCACCCATGTGCCACGCTTTGTGGCAGAATCTAAACAAATCTCAATTCCTCAAATATTATTCAAAATACTTCCTTTTTACAAATAAAATTTCAAAACATATTACTTTTAAAAAAAAATTAAGAGGTATAAAATGCGAAACTAAAATTTTATTAATATTATATTTCTTTGTTTATTTTTTTTATATTTTTTTTCAAATTTTTCTATAATGATTTTCTGATTAATATAAATCTAGAATTCTTTAATTTTTTCTTTTTTATTTTGTATTCTTTTGATTTTTTAGGTTGTTTTATGTTTTTATTTCAATAAATTGAACTCTGCTCTTAGATTTAATTTTTATATTTATACATATTTTATTTGTTGTGTTTAGATCTTTTTTTTTTGTTAATTAATTCTGAATGCATTTTAGATTTTTGTTATTCCAACTTGTTCAATACCCAATCTAGCCAGCTAATTTAATCATGAAGCTTTTACATAATTAATTATGTAATTAATAGTATTGAAGAAGTGGGAAAATCGGTGTCAGGAACACATTGCTAATGCAATTGAAGATGAATAATTACTGGACCGACATCAATAAACAATTAGTACTTGTTTATTTTATTTTAGCTGAAATTGGTCCACTCCCTTCCACTTCTAAAGTAGTATTTTCCTTGAATCAATTGTTGTTTGTTGCGAATTCATTGACCAATTTAGACTGCTGTCCCAAGCACAGCCTAATTCCATTGGATCCACTAACCGTGTTCTCGCTGGACCTAATTTGGCATTATGCTATTTTTGCTAAGTTTTAATCTTATCTACAAATTTATATAGGGAAAATTACCGCTTTTTATTTAATCCTTTAGCTTTTATTATGTTAAACATCGATTTTAAAATTTTAACACACATCAATTCAATTCCAGTTTTAATTGAACAAATGTATGATAATTCAAAATTTTACTATATATTAAAATAAAATTACCAATTTTAACAAATATTTCAAACTGAACTTTTTAAATATGATAATTAACATCCTAATGTTTACATTATCATACCGTTTTCACGTGTGTTCAAGTTATTGATATGATTTGTTAAGCAAAACATAAACAATAGAGTAGTAATAAAAGAGGCTGACGTGACGATTGACATGATTATTCAGCATGTGGATCCCACTAATTTATCTATTTATAATAGATTAATATTTTTTTTTCTATTTCATGTCTCCACACGTAAAAAAAATAATTGAAAAAATACATAGTTGGATCCCTCCAATTTTTACATTTTTTTTGCGCCTCCCATTTAGGGAGAGAGTGAGAGCCTCCTTCCCTAGTCTTTCTATTAAGCTTAGCGTTCGTGCTTCCCCCTGGAAAGCACTCACTCAAGCTCTAGAAGAAAGTAGCTTCGCAGTTACTCTTCTCAATTAATAAAATGTTATTCTTCACTTTCAGTTTGTGTTCAGCTTGGGGTTCCATACACCAGGGGAGGTGAAGCAGAGTTTGACTGTTGTCGGAGTGGAGTAGCACGGGGAGTGGTGACCCCTACAAAGGCTATTCCACAAAGGCATGCTATATTCGACCGACGCTGACTCCATACCCTGATTTAGGTGTGTTACCGCTGAAGCTGAGGATCAACAATCTGAGACTGAAGAAGAATTCCAATTTTTTTTTAAAGAATTCAAAAACTTTTTTTGAAGAATTCAAAATTTTTTTTTAAGTCGTCCCTTAATTCTTACAAAAAAAAGTCATGAAATTCTTTTACATTTAATTTATTTCACATTAAATTTTTTTACTTTTAATTTTTTTCATATTTAATTCTTATGCGACGGAGCTGATAAGCATGAACAGCACGTTCCGTCACATAAAGATTACATGTGAAATAACTAAAAAGTAAAAATATTTAATTTGATTTTTTTATACAATAATTTAATGTAAAAAATATAAAAATACAGAGACACGTCTTGCCAAAAAAAAATTAACAAAGTCCCTTTGATTGAAAGAAAACAGAAACGTAAGAATGCTAATTGCAAAATTTCAAAGATGAGTTGTTTTACAATTGATCCAAAAGGCAGAAGGTTAATTTAAAATTTCTCCTAAATTTATAATTTTATTTTAGTGTATTTTATGTCATCAAACTATCATTTTTTATTCTATAAAGTCTCTATTTAGAACAATATTCATTAAAATAAATTATTAACGATTCTATGTTGTGTAATAAAAGTTCGGCCAGTTAATGGAAAAAATGTTATAACTTATGGTCATAAAACTTTCTTTTTCTATAAAAAAAATTGATGAATTTATACTGAATTTTTTAGAAGCCGATGAATGGTTGATTTCTTTCTCACCTCATATGAAAAGTTGGGAATTAAGTGCTATACCACTGCTGTTCCCTAACATAAGTAACAATTTTGTAGTGTAAAACTCGCTTAATGTTAATCCATATCAATAAGTGACGGAGTCTGATATGAGTGACGGAGTCAAGATCTTAATGTTAGGGAAAGCAAAAATTTTAATATCAAAATTTATTTTATTAAAATTTGAAAACGAACAATTAAAATAAATTAGAGAATTACTGTTATAATTTAAAAATATATTTGAGAAAAAAAAAATGAGGGTCACCCCTCATCAATATGTGGCTCCGCCAATGCTATCAACCATAAGAGGTGGCAGGTAACGTATGGATTTGCAAACATGTTAAAGAATATGACATATAACATAATATCTTGGCGTGAAATTTTGGTATGATTTCCCTTCAAAGCATTCCCTTCTTTTCCTCTCCCCATTCACTTTAAAAGTGCCCTTCATTTATTTATTTATTTATTTTTTTTCCCAATTGCAAAAATGCATCTCATCACCCAAGGCCTAATGTTCCACCAATGCTATCTCTTTGCTGCTATGCTCCTTTTTCTATGGCTTGCTGCCCATGCCATTCCCCCGCAGCCCCCGGTCCGATGCAAGGCTACCCTCTGCACTCTCGACAACTCCTATGGGGCATGGAACGACCGAAAAGAGTGTCGATTTGCGAATGTCACGTACCCCAAAACCGAAGAAGATCTACGGATAGCAGTAGCATATGCCAATAGAAATAAGGTGAAGGTTAAAGTTGTAAGCAGATTTTCACACACAATACCAAAGTTGGCTTGCCCTGGCTCACAATATGACCAAGACTCCTTACTAATAAGCATATTGAACTACAATTCCGCCATCCATATTGACAAGCCTAATTTAGCAGTCACAGTAGACGCTGGAGTGGGTCTGAGAGAGCTCATCGATAAAGTTGAAGAAGCTGGATTGAGCTTAGTAGCAGCTCCATATTGGGAAGGGGTGAGCATAGGTGGACTAATAAGCACCGGAGCACACGGTAGCTCATGGTGGGGCAAAGGCGGAGCAGTTCATGATCATGTTATTGGCCTTAACCTTATAGTTCCTGCCTCAGAATCTCAAGGATATGCAAAAATTATCAGAATTGGACCCAAAGATCCATTGCTTAATGCTGCTAAATTATCATTAGGAAAATTGGGTGTCGTCTCTAAGGTTCGTCCTATTAATTTTCATTTTTTTTTAATTATTTCGTGGTTGAAAATCTATAATCTTTTGGGAAATTAATAATAGGTGAAGTTATCATTGGAGCCAGCATTCAAGAGAACCGTAACATATAACTTCACAGATGATGATCATATAGAGGATATGGTGATTGATCATGGAAAAAAATATAAATTTGGTGACATTACTTGGTACCCATCAAGGCACATAGCTGTTTATAGATATGATAACAGAGTTCCCCTGAATTCATCTGGTGATGGAGTGTTTGATTTTATTGGATTTCAAGCCAATTCTATTCTGGTTTCTCAATCAACTAGAGCAGCAGGTAAATATATAAAAGTGTTCAACTAACTCCTGCGTTCGAATCTACCTTCTGATCATTGAAAATGTGGAAACTTTTATGCAGAGAAATCACTGGAGAAATCAAGAAATGCGAATGGAAAGTGCTTCCTAGCAAGTTCATTTGTAGGGTACAAGAAATTAGTAGCCAATGGATTAAAGAACGGCCTAATCTTCACGGGATATCCTGTGGTAGGGCATCAGGGGAAAATCCAGTCTTCGGGTTCTTGCTTATATTCACCACAATCAAGAATTGATAGCTCATGTTCTTGGGACCAAAGAATTAAAGGGCTCTTCTTTTATGAATCAACAGCTATATTTCCAGCTTCGAAGTTTGGAGATTTTATAAGAGATGTGAAAAAATTAAGAGACTTTAAGCCTGAGAATTTCTGTGGAGTTGACATCTATAATGGGTTGTTGATAAGATTCATAAAAGCTTCACAGGCTTATTTGGGTCAATCTGAGGACTCGGTGGTTGTTGATTTTAACTATTATAGAGCTGATGATGCTTCAACTCCAAGACTAAATCAAGATGTATGGGAAGAAATTGAGCAAATTGCATTCTTCAAGTATGTGGCTAAACCACATTGGGCCAAAAATAGGAATTTGGCATTTATTGGGGTCCAAAAAAAGTATCCTAATTTTGGCAAGTTTATAGAAGCAAAGAAGCAATTAGATCCTGAAAATTTGTTTTCTGGTGAATGGTCAGATGAGATATTGTTAGGAAAAGAAGCAGAGAAAGGGGATGGTTGTGGGTTAGAAGGACAATGTACATGCTCAGAAGATAGGCACTGTAGCCCTCAAAATGGGTATTTTTGCAGACAAGGGCTTCTCTACAAAGAAGCTAAAGTCTGCAGGTTTTTAACATCTTCATCCACTTCATTAAGCTAACTCTATTTCTTTTCATACCCACCATTTTAATCCACTTCATTTAATTCTTATCGTTATTGAGACACAACTTCTAGTAATAGTAATTGTCGGTTGCTAGTTAGTTTGATACAATATGGCAACTCAACTCTTATCGCGCATATGGGCTTGATTAGATGCGGTTTAGCGTTTTCCCCAGTTGGAATTCACATGATTTGATTGGTCAGAAGAAGTGTATAGTTTTTCTTTTAATTATTTATACATTGTTAACTTTACATATTAATAGTCATTGAGAAATAAATATGAAGCAACTAAGAGAGTATATGTCAATTTTTTTATGCTAAAAACATTTTTCTTTAGGGAAAATTTTTTTCTTTCAAACTTAAACGGAATTTGCTTGCTGTTATGGGCCATCTTAAAAGGTACTATAGATATTCTTTTTTATATTTTCGTTAGGGTTGGCAAAAAAAATAAATTGAAAAACATTAAAAAGTGCTTAAATTAATCGAGTTCAATTCAATTTATATTGTTAATCAGTCTAATTAAATGCATATATGCAATTTAATTTTTAAAAACTATGGTTAATGGAGTTGAAATTGAATTTTAATGTTCAATTAACCAATTGATTAACTGTTAACATATATATATATATATATATATAAGGATAATTTCACATTTTAATTATTGTCATTCACATAAATATAAATATAAATATGAGTATTTTTACACTTTAAGCAACAAAAATCATCCACTTATCAATATTGATAAGTAATTAATTAGTATTGAATCTAGATACGCATATTTGTTGTGACTTAATGGACATCAACTATATCAAATAAATTCATAAACCAGATTATACCAATTACAATTTCTTCATATCAAGCATGTTCAGCCTGATCCCAAATCATTCAGATCCAAAAAAGACTCGATTCTAATTCAATCCAATCCATTTCGACTCGGCCAAATCCAGTCCAACCTGAAGTAAGCTTTAATTTTATTTATGCATGCTTTTGCAAAATAAAAAAAATTCTAGTTAGATCAAGTCCAAATTCTAGCCATTCCAAACTCGGCCTAATGCAATCTGAATCCAATCCATTCCAAAGGACACTAGCGACGCTATAAGGAAGGGAGGCAATTGCCTCCCTTATTTTTTAAAATTTTTTTTTTTACATGTATATATATATATATATATTAAATAAATAATTATACTCACTTAAAATTTTATTTTGACCCCTTCTTCTAAATTTATTTCTTAATTTTAAATATAATTTATATTTTTACTCCCCTTAATTTTAAATTCTAGCTTCACCACTACCGAAGGAAGCATGGATTTATTTATACAGGTCTATTTAGAAAAAAATTTTCAATTTTTAATTAGATATGGTTCGAACCTAATTCATTCATGTACTGTTCGAACTCAGCTCAATTTGACCAGTTACTGGCATAGCCTGAAGTAAATCTTAATATTTTTTATACAATCTTGTGTAGAAAAAAATTTAAATATCTGTTATATTCTCGGTCAAAGTTGATCCATCTTGATTTGGTTCGAACTCGGCTCATTCCAACTCTAATCCTACCCAATCCGAAGTGTAAATATGTTGAGAATGTAATTAAAAAGAAAATTATGCTTGAGTTTTAGTTTTGGTTTTGGATGATATGCATGCATATATCTTAACTATATAGTCCACGGGTTGATATCGTAACTCATTTGCAGAAATATACTTCAGCTTGTTGAACCTAACTCGCCATGATGAGGACATGAATTGTAAAATATAATAAAACAGCGAATTACAATATAGATAGATTAATACAAAAATTCATCTGTCCAGGAAAAATCTAATATGGCTCTATGTTTATGGGAAATATATTAAATACATTTTTTAATAATTAAATGAGTAAATTTTATATCATTCAGACATTTAAATTTTGGGATAACTAGAAAAACAAACGTTTTCTTAATTAAAAAAAAACCTAATGTCGGACCAATAAACAATTTAAAATTTAATACTCTATCGTTTAAAATATAACAATTGAAATTCTAATATTTTATGGGCATTTTAATTAAATTTTCCCATCCATTTCCATTAAAACTAAGCAAAAAGTCAACTTTTTATTCAAATTAATAATTTTCAATTTTTATCCAATATTTAATTTCATTCAAATTAAAATAAATTTTTATTATTCAATAATTAAATTTAAATTTTTCCAACCAAAATAAAATCATAATTAATAAATGTCTAATTAAATGTTAAACTAAAAAACAATAGTCTCAAAATATAAAATAGTTTTAGAATATGTTTAAATATTGTACAAACTTATTTATATTATATTGCATTAATTTGAATATCGTATAACATTTTTTTGCAAATAGTAATAAAATATTTTAGAATATTTTATTCTTATATTTAAGATGTAAATTCCATATTTTTTTCAATTATAATTTAATTTGTTAGGTTAGATAAAACACAAGTTGTTTTCAAAAGTAAAAAGTATTTGATTTTATAAAAAAAAATATTTATACTTATATTTTAACTTAAATGGTCTTAAAAAGCATTATCAACATGAATAATAATAATAATAATAATAATAATAATAATAATAATAATAATAATTATTATTATTATTATTATTATTATTATTATTATTATTATTATTAGATAAAAATAAAAAAAAATTTGAAAAAGTGATCCTTTTGAGTTATTAATAATAAGAAATTTTTTTTTTGTTGTTGTTGTTGTATAAAATATTAAAAAAGCTAAAAAATAATTTTTTGAGTAAAAAAACAATATTTGTATTAGTTTTGACCGAATTATTGATGGAGAAATAAACATTAACAATCCAATAGTTTTAATTTTAATTGTGAATTAATTCAAACGTTAAGGTTTTTTTAGTTATCCCTTAAATTTTTATTGAATTATAAAATAAAATGTGATGTAAGACCTCCAACAGTACTTAAAAAGTAGTAAAGGTACGAAGTGCACAAATTTAACTCAGAACTTATTGATAAACATATCAAACCAAATCCTCCATTAGTTTGTTTTGGATGGAGGAAGAATTCATGGTCAAGATTCAAGAACCGACTTACATGGAAACCCTTTGGAACCTTTTTTTTTTTTTTTTGTAATCGTAATCAACAAAAACCTTTGTATAATAAACACACAAAATACATGAAACATATAAAAATACTAGTACATTTGAAATTACTTGTGGCGGGTCAAGACACATGCCAGTATATACAAGCCTGACCATACACCAGTATGCCTTCAATAACTCACCAACATCCATAGTAAAATGGAATCACTGTTCTGGAATTAAATCAGCTTGTATGTAGAATATTACTTTGACATGTACCCTTTGATCCTGCATCCTCTTCCTGTATGTTTTCATTATGATGAAGCTGGCAAAACAAACTGAGACTTTACCTGCTACGCAAGCAAAAATCAAGAGTCAGAAAATTCAAGACAGTTTCCACGAAAATAATGAGAAAGAAGAGCCATGTAATGTTAACCAACAGGATGTTAAGGTTCGAGAGAGCTACCAGGATTGAAACCGCATACCATCATGCAACTAAATGCCGTCGATGCTCTTTTACAGTAGGAAGCTTCTTCTGTCGCTTCTGCCCAACAAATCTAGTTGAGCCATATGCATTTGCACAAGGAACCACCTTTCCAAATTTTAGATCTTCACCTCGTATCATGTACAAATTCCCAGCTTCAGGCGAGCTAAAATCAGCAGGGTTTCTATTCACATTGCAGATGCCAGTCTCAGAATTGCTTTTAGGGGGATGAGCAGGTCGTGTGCCACTAGGGGCCTCCAACTTGTGTTTGGTTGAATTCTCTAAGCCACTATACTGCAAAGGAAACATGGAAGAATCCAACGCACCAAAGAACATTGTTTGCATGCTATGAACTGGAAAGGATCCACAATTAGTGCTGCCAAAATTACAACTGGGAGATACAGATTTTTGTGTTCTACATCCTGTATTCTGTGTGCGGAAATCAGAGCTTTTTCCCTTCACTTTCTCTTGGGAAACTTGACCTGTAAAATCAATGGCTTTCTTAAAGCATTTATCATGTTGAAATGAAGAAGCCGATGGACCAACAACTGCTGGGATAAAAGAAAAATGTCTACGGGAATCCTCTGCATGTTGATTTTTGCCAAGATGGTCATACGATGTATGCTTCAAAGTGTTGGAGCCCTCATAGGCCACAGATTCAAGTCTAGAAAACTCCTTAGGAGTATCTTGGTCATGAGCTACACAAGTTCTTTTGAGGAACTTTGGATTTGTATCTAGATTTATCGGAGCACTGGACCTTAGTCCTGCATCCATGAGGCTGAGCAAATGCATTGCTGGTATGGTTTCATTGGTATACAGATCCAGAGATCCCATGGGTTTTTTATTAAGCTCAATCCCTTTATGTTTGCAAGCAAATGGATATTCTGCGCATGTCCTGAGAATCTCAGAACCAAATTTCTTATTTCGCTTTCCAATGCTAGGAGCATTCTCACTCAGGAATTTCAGATCACCGTCACCATTCACTTTTTCCTTACGAACATTACTAGGAGAATTTGAAAGGACATCTATATTGGCAGATAGAGAAGCACACTTTTGAGGGATGCTGTACAAAAAAGGCATGTGATTTGGCATCACGGAAGACAAAATATGATTTGTATCTTTATTCTGCTGTGGACTGCCCATGCATGTGTTGCACGTTCCTGAGTTCTGCAAACAATTATTAGAGGACCGCTTCCCCACCAAATTCCCAATCCATTTGCAGTTTTGAGCACTAGTTTGCCTGCCAGAAGTAGAAGCAGAATGTTGGACTCCACTTGATGACTTCTCTTGATGCTGGAAAAATGCTTGCAACCCAGCAGGGAGAGGAATTTTATGCAGCTGGCTCCCATTCAATTGATTTACATCAGCTTGGCAAAAGTAATCAACTTTCTGTTTCATGGGTCCTATATTTTCTCCCCTCTTGGTTATTACATTTCTGCTGGTTTTAGGACAAGGATTTCGTTTCTGATTAGTATCCAGATGAAATAAGCTCACTTCTGCATTCCCATATGATTTATTAAAATTCATTGACTGGCAATTCTTAGTGTTGTTAGCCATTTCTAACTGGCATCTATCATGCTCAACATCAGGAAGACACCTCTCATACTGATGCTTTGCCATGAGTTCAACAATTTCCATGGGAATATCATCTACATTTCCCTGTTCAGGTGCCTTATTAGCTCTTTGGTCACTGTCTTTTCTTGCAAAAGTTGATCGTTCCTGCATTCCTATTGCTTTCCTGTTGCCATTTGTACTACAAAAACTCTGGAATAAAGAGATAGAAAGTAAAGAGTTGTCCTAATCAAGGCAAGCCATGAAGCAGTTATAAATCTAATTTCACAAGAGAAAAAAGAAGCGGGGGGGGGGGGGGGTGTTAACAGACAAAAAGTATTGGTTCTCATAACAGCGCCTTGCTATTTAAATATGAAATGGTACCAGAAGATGGAGAACGAATGAAATATATTGCAAAACAAGATACAAGATAAAATTCTGCCATGCATTCATTAACTTTTTATTATGAGATATCGGATCATTTTATCTGAAAAATAAGAAATTTTCAGATTCACCTTGATCAGTCATCAAATATAAATTGTCTCCAACTCTGCACTAATGTATTCCTACTTCAGTGATAGATTAAAAAGCAAACCAGCAATATTAACTTCCAAGGACACCAAAACCTAGTATACTGATCTATATTCTAAAGGTAACAGTTGAGAGGAAGGTAATAACAAAAACTGATGCTATAAGCATGTTTCCAGGATTAAAATTCATAAATACTAGCAAATGTTCAATGACACACAAGTACAAAGAATTTACTTCTAACATCAATCATACATATGCAGATTTTGTTAACAACCATAGAAAAATACATGATGAAAAATCTTGGAAAACACGTGATGAAAAATCAGCAAGAAATGATTAATGTTGGAAATCAGGGTCCAAATGGATGTTCCTCTCCATTAAAGAAAGTAAATGTTTACCCATGCTATTCTCGCAAAATTAGTCAGTAGAGGAAAACTCTTACCTTCTGCTGCATATGAGAACAACTGCCAATTTCAATCTGAGCTGTGTAGCTCTGCTTCTCATCTAGGAGGGGCATATTGTTGGTAATTCGCTGGCTATTCATGTCATTATATACTCCTTTTCCAAAGGTCATATCTGAAGCAGATCTAGATGAAAAATTGAAATTCCCAACGTAATTGGTTTCTGCAGCTTTCCTGTTAGTCTGACCTTCCCCTTCCGGCGAAGTCAATAAAGGGATCCCTATGTCTTCACCCAGAGGATTGCACTGCATGTCATATCTTTGCATGGTCAAGTAGCTGTTAAGAGAAAGATTTAGACCTTCACTTGATGCATCCAGAGCTGAATGAAATGGAACCCTAACAGGCTCTACACAAGAGAGATCCACATTTTTTGTACTAGTTAGATCTTTTTGGTGCACATGATTGCTAGGAATCAACATAGTCTCTTGATCATCAACTTCAGGAATCTTGCTTTTCTTCTTAAAAAGTTTCCTGTCCATTCTTTGAGCAGACAAAGGGAAAAAGTTTATCTCTCTTCCTGTAACTGGTTTAGGCATAGGATTAGGCAAAACTTCATCAGCAACATAGTTCCTGAAAGCATCATCGGTGTTTTCTCCAGCTTCAATTAGCACATCTTTTACAGGCACTAGAGATGACCTTTCGTCAAAAGTAGAAGCTTTTCGGTTCTTTCTTTTACCAATAGTGAGACTTCCATCATTTCGATATTTGGTGAAATGGATGCTAGTTTGCAATTGCATTCTAGCAAATGCTCTTGCAATGGCATCAGTGGATTCGACATCCCTCTTTGAAATTTTAACTTCTTTACTTGCTTTCTCAGGAGAGCCTGTTTCTACAGGTTTCCATTCTTCATCCAGGTCCAACTTTCTTTTCCTATGTTGACCCAAACACCTTCTCACCTTTCCTTGGATTACCTCCTGATCTTGGGAAACTAAATGCTTGTCACCAGCTGCAGGTGCATCTGCAACGGTATTTGATAATGAATCATCACCCTTGATGTTACCATCATCATTTTCACTCAGCAACTCAGTTAGCAGGCGCACTTTTCGCATTTTCCGCCTATGCAACCCACTTGAATTGCCGTGATGAATATTGTTTCCAACCATGATCTCAGCACTGTCAGATGAAGCATAATCAAATTCATTCAATTCTGGGGAACAAAATCCACTGGCCTTGCCGGCGATACTTGCCTTCCCATTATTGCAATCTTCTCTTGAAATATCACACACAGCTAACTCTTTTTGCTCATCAGCCACAGAAGTTGTTTTCATTTTTTCATTGATTGCAGTAGCATTTGTAACTGTACAATTTTCAACCAATTCAATATTAGCAACTTCATGATGTCCATTGCATATATCTACTGATATATTACATTTGGATTTGAGATGCACTGTGGCAGATACCAGACTATCATTAGAACTGTACCACCAAACTAGAACTAATTTGTTTTAGTTAGCTTCAGGTTATGGGCAGGAAAGTTTACATGATGGCTCGCAAATTTACCTGTATCATCTGCGTGATCTGTTTTCTGCATCATGCTTGAAATTCCTGAAGTTAATTGATGCATTTCCTTATGTAGATTATCACTCGAATCCGCATCATTTGCTGGAGAGAAGAAAATGCAGAAATTAAACAATTTAATATGGCACTGTGCATACAAGCTTTAAGTATGTATACCTATGGTGAGAGCATTTGTTTTAGTGTTCTTTCCTCTTTTATTTATGCATGATGAAGGATGAAATTCAGTGGTATTATTCATATTGGCTGAAGCATTAGCATCAATCTTTTTCCCTTCAGGAATGTCTTCCTTTGGAGGATGATGAAAATCAGATAGTAGCACAGCAACATCTTCAAGGTTTGATGCATGGGAGCAACTGATATTGGATTTGAATCCACCACTAGAAGATTTAAGAATACACCTGTAATCATTTTCATCACCTCCAGCATGAATATCCAACATGCAGTTCTGGCAACGCCAATATCTAAACTTTGGAGCATGTAAAGGAGGTAGCCTACGGTCATGTTCACTGCATTTATTATCGCCATCATCTAAAGCAAATGGCCAACAGATCTTCCAGTCTTTTTTGCGAATTTCAGATACATATCCACTGCATTCAGAAAAAGGCATTCTGTAAACAATATCGAAATAATTTAGAGCAACAACAAGAAAGTTCTTGATGTGATAACTCAACACCTAAGAAGAAGATGATGAAGAAGAAATTGCAAATTTCCAAATCTCACTCTATATTTTCAATGTCCAACTACCATTATAATTAATTCAGTATCCCAGCAAACAACTAGGCAAAATTTCATTGACCATTGGAAGACCTCCACAACAGATTCTCCCATTCAGATCTCACTGACAGCATCTTAAACATAAAGCCAAAGGAAAAAGAAAATATGTATATATATGGAGCCCGAAGCTTGTATTTGTTCACCTAAAAATAAAAGAAAAAAAAAACAAAAATTGATAGGTGAGAAAAAAATAAAAAATCTTCAAAAAACTAGCTTATGAGGACTTAGTCATTACATAAACCCCCAGATTCTACGAAGTAAGATCTATTACCTCTCTCTCACTCTCATATTATCATTACATATACATCAATCATGCATCTGACTGTGTGTGATTAGACCATACAGCACCACATTGTTACATAGAGCCTACAAAGTTACAAAACGATTAGGATCAAAGTTTACCGTATGGAAAAATGTTCACAGTTTTCTGCATCATTCTTTTCATTAGCATTGATGAGGTCTATGGATATCGAGTCAATCTTAATGGAAGATTCCACACACTTGGAGACAAAATCAGAACTGATATACTGATGATTCTCCTCTAACACAGTATGCTTCTCCATGTTACCCAGAGTCCAGCTAATGAATTTGCAACGAAACCAAAACTGTTATCACATGCAATTACAATATAACATAGCTGAGTTTAAAACAGTATGGAAGGCGAACAGTCAAGCTTTTGATGGCACCTCTCATAATCTTAAGCAAATATCCCAGACAACCATGTTAGGGTTTGTCGT